>VXBR01001004.1:1597278-1657384 GCA_013400215.1 Cisticola juncidis | reverse complement strand
GGCCCGCCCACGGGCGGGCGGAGGGCGGGAGGAGCCGCGCAGGAGCCGCCCCAACGGGGCGGGAGCGCCGGGATGGGGGGAGCCGCCGGAGCTGGGCGGGCTGGAGAAGCCGCCGGCACCTGGCGAGGGGAGCGGTTCTGTGTTCGCTGTCCCTGCGGCTCCGGAGCCCTGTCCGGCCGGCCCGGTGGAAAGCGCTCAAGCCTCTCCAATAACCTGGTAAATCTCTCCAAGGGTTCTATTAGCCCTGTTTCTTTGCTGTACTTGTTTCCACTGGTCATAAATTATTCGTGCACGAGCTATTCTGATATAGTTTAAAATATAGAGTCTAATTTAGTAATTCTTTGAAAACTTTCACTCTGCCTGTGGATGATGGCAGGAACGTGTTCAGATATGTCCACACGTGAGTATAATCCCACTGTACCTCCTCCTTGGAGGCCAGGCCCTAGCAGAAAGCTCTCCGAAGTAGCTCACTTGAAGATGTAGTTAATTATGGGTTCAATAAAGGGGTGACCCACAAAACCAAAGAACATAAAAGCTATTAATATGGATGTAGTTATAAATACTTCACGTGGCAACTTCTGTGTATCAGTTCTCGCCTGGCTTGATACTGACCTAGACTGTGGACTAGATTTAATCCAAAAGTAGCATTGTCTCTGAGAAAAGATACAGACAATAGCATGGATGGAGAAGCAGGTGTGCTTTTGAAGATTTGCTGGATAGAATTAGCAGGCAAACTATTCCTGATGTATTGCATTATAGACAAGTAGAGAGATCTGAAAAACATTCAGTTTGATTAGAAAAGAGCAAAGCCCTGATCCTGCATGCCTTACACATCCTGCTAAGTAAGGCCCTAAGGATCAAGTTAGGTTTTGAATTCAAGTGGCACTGAAGTTAGGAGTAGTTTAGTGTGACTTTATTACAAGGGACAGCATTTCAGCATGCATACACTTAATCCCTGGTTATCTAAAATATAGCAGGAGACACTGAATTAATCAGAATGTATGCAGGTTCGAGTAATGGAAATAATTTTCATTGCAACTCATTTTGGGTCACAAGGTTGATGCCTTGCTATGGCTTTTGTTTTAACATGGACCCCCTACAGGAATGCAAGGCAGCTCAAAAAGACACCAGCCACTCTGCAATTGTGACACTGGCATTTGTGTGTATGATTTATCAGTACGTAAGGAGGAAAACCACAGTGACATTGAAGAGCCAGCAACCAAGTTCAGACAAAAAGGCGTGGTGAGGAGACGCTTAATCCAACCACATCTTCGAGGAGCCTTTCCTTGTGGCTTTCAGCAGTTAGCCAGTGAAGCCCGGCTGTGAAACTGTGATTGGTGCTGCGCCTTTTCCCAAAACTAGCTACTGCTTGGGGCTGTTTTTGACCACTGCAGAAACCTCCACATGGAGCGCATCCTGAGGTTCCAGGGAAGCATAGCACTTTGACCTTGGGCTGGGTTACAAGCAGCAAATCTAGTCCTGAATGATATTATCGTCTTCGTTTATTTATTTAATTGGCATTGCATTACTCTACAGGCACTGCTATTAGGTCTCATTGTACTGGATGAAGGCCCTGCACATGGTTAGCAATGCTCCACTCCCTGGCAGAATTGCAGTCTAAGTGAGGAGGAGAGGGCGGGAGAAAGGAAATAAGTAGTAACCCTATTAAAAAGATGATGGACTGAGGCACTTAACAATTACATGACTATACTGAGGTCACACAGGAAGCCCATGCCAGAACTGAGAAATAAAACTGGATCACCTGAGTGCCAGCCTTGAGCAAGGTTATTGGTCTTCTTCAGAATTCACTGGTATATCAGTTGCACAGGCTTCATCACACGTCACGGTACCAGTTCTTCAGAGCTCCATGCACCATGTGTGTGCCCATGATAATGCAGTTTAGGGGCGTAATTAAAACCACAATATAATTGTTCCTACACATTTTGCTTATGAGAAGTGCATAAGCAATACAGAAAGACACAGGAGCTCTGCTTATTGTTGTTCCATGGCTGGGCCCACTGAAATACACATAAAAACTGATCAAAATTTAATCTAAAGCCTGCACAATTTTCAGTCTCTTCCTCTAAGTACTTTTATGCCCCAAGGGCGGGATTTTCCAAAAGGTTCCATTTATGGGAGTTTTATCAGTGACTTCAACAGGAATAAAGTTAGGCCAGCCCTCAGGCCATTTGAAAGCCAGCTCACTTAACTTTGCCTACTTAGACTGCGAGTGTTTTAGGGCAGGGCTGCATCTTCCTCTGCATCTCCTTTTATCTACTACGGCCGCTCAAGCTGATGGAGGGGAAGCTGTGCGCCTATCACGGTATCTGGATTATATGGATCTGGCAGGGTCACAGTCACATGGCAGCTAGAGAAGTGCAGGTGACATTTCTAGCTTCACCTCTCACACAAATACCTTAACTGCAGAAGCAGGGTTGGAGCTGAAGTCTCATGGCGGGGTGGGGGACCTGGAATTTCTTGTCGGTACAGCATTATGGACATCTCCTGTGAAGTGTACTGCCGCTCAGTAAATAAATGTTATATTGCACTTACGTTAAACAATGGCTGCATTGTCTACATGGACCTCACACAAACAAGTGTATCATGGGTTGTTTTGTAAGGCACCTGCAGCCTGGTCTCTGAGCAGTTTGTGTCCCCTGCAATAACCCTCTGTACCCCTCCCCTTCACCCTGTGAGAGAGTGGCTCCCTTAATGTGTTTTTGTTCTTCCCCACAGTTCCCTACTGTGGCCTTTAAACACAGACTGGGCAAACAGGCAATAAGTTTTGTGGCTGATTCCCAGCAACCTGGATGCTGATGATTAGAAAGAAATCTGATTTATAAACCAGAGCAATTCATACCTTGAGACTTTAACTTTTTGACCTAGTTTGGCTAAAACCGGCTAATGGGTTTCACAGTTGTTACGGAGAGATTGGCTGACTGGCAGACACTGAGCAAGGGTCCAAATTGTGCCATGGAAACTTGATGGGTTTGCCAAAGATAGCCACAAATTTCTAACTATAAAATTTTCTCTGAAGTGATGAACAGCAACTTAAAGGTCACTTCAAGTTGGGCTCTCTCAGCATTATTTATTAGGCCTGCAATACTGGTATTTCCCTGAAATTCCTCTTCTTAATGTCCCATTGCAGGAGGATCTGAGCTTCCATTTTAAACCAATAGCCAGGTTCTTGATGCACCATGGATGTGACCCAAATATACTTTGAAGACCAGGAAGAAAGGTAAGAGGCGGGGAAAAAGCAAAAACCAATTGCATATTTTAAACCTTTTTTAAAAACCTGCTATTTAGGCTGATATTGCTCAAAAGCTTGCTTCAATTTTTTTAAATACTTGGGGGTACATGGGGTTCTTGAGTTTATTCTATTAGGGTGCAATCAAATTGCTGAGATACTGCAAGAAACTCCACTTTTTATTATTATTCTTCATCTTGGATTATATGAAAGAACTTTGACTTAGGAAGATAGATAGTTCCCCCCCTTAGCCTGGGCTGAGTGACCAAACGCCGTTCTGCCCCGCCACTGACTCGTTGTGCAATGCGGCCGTGTCCACTTAAGCCCGTCTCGGTTACCCCACGTGGGGTNACAATCGAGTAAAATGCGGCGCGGGGCGGGGGCCTGCGCCCCCTCCCCTAGAGCTGCCCTCACTCCGGGCCCTGCCTGCAGCCCTGCCGCCAGAAAAGCCTCTCCTGAAGGGGCCGTGGCACTCGCACTAAAATTGCCTTCAGCCGGAAGCTACTGCTGCACTGAGGACCAAGCAAAGCCGTCTCTGGGCATTCCCCCATCCCCTTATCTCAAAGCTAAGTTGTGCCAGGCTGCAGGTGCCCTCCATATGTGGGCTGCGAGGCAGTGGAGATCCGTGTGGAGTGGGAGGGGAAAGGACTGGGTGGGTACGTGTCTGGCAGCCAGGTCTGCCAAATGCCTAGAGGGAGGGCTCCGACCGGGAGACCTGGAAGCCACACCTCTGAAACTATGTCAGTGTGTTGGTTGTCTCCACGGGACAAAAAACGTCTTCGAGGTGACTGTCCTGTCTGCATGGTGCTGTGCATCATGAGAGATGCATCCTCAGTCCTTTCTTCGTTGTGGTGGTACTTACACAGCACAGCCCTTAAATAGCTGCCTCTCACAGCCCTGCTTCCCTCTACCTGCAAACAGAAGGCGTGCTTGTACAGCAGGGGATTTAATCGGGGGTCGGGTGACGAGAATGAGGGCTGCAGGAAAGGATTTACCTTTTCTCAGGCTCGCAGCCTTGCCTCTCCTTTTGAGCGCAGGTGCCCAATACGGCCTACTTCACTTCCTCCAAAGAATTAATTACTTTCTCCCGTACGTGGCCCTTGGAGGGAGAAGTCTAAGCACCTCCCTCATGCTGTCACCCTGTATTTCCAGTGATCAGAGTACTTGTTCAGGAGCTGAAGATGTGGCTCCTGGTCCTTTTCCCAGAACTTTGTGTTTCCTTCTCTGACAGATGTTTGATGTAAAGTACACTTTCAAAAGGGGACTGAAATCCAAGGCTGCTCCCCTCCCTTCCCCATGGCAATGTTATTATTGCTAGGTCATGGCCTCTCCTTGATTGCTCCCGTGAATCCCGAGGCCGCACCCTCTCCCCCGAGCAGCAGTACGGGTTCAGCAGGCTGGTTGGAAATGGCGTGCGTGTTAGGCTAGCCTGACTCCCTGGTAAGACACTCTTCGGGAAGGTCGGAGCGAGGGATCTGAACCCCTGTGGGCAGAAGGGGAAAATGACGATGTGAGGGGCACTGCAAGGCACACAGGGGGAGGGAGATCTCCCCTGGGGTGTTGAGGAAGGGTTCAAAGGGGCTGGTGAAGTGTTAAGCAAAAGCAGTCAGCCACTTAGCACATGGCGGGGAAGTCGGTAAGCGCTTGCAGCTGGTTCTTCTCTCCTGCCTCGGAGGAACTGGGTAACTGCTGACTCAGGAGCTGCATCGAGTCGGAGGAATGGGAAGAGGGTCGTGTTTCCCGAGTGCCTGTACACGCTGCACAGCCATGGGATAGTGCCGGACACCTCCTACCTGCTGTCCCGTCTCGGAAGAGCGATTACAGCAGCGTGCTCTAAGAAGCCAGAGCCTATGGGTGTGGATGTGCTCTGAGCAGGCTACACAGCTGGGGCCGTGGGTCTCGTCTTGCACGGAAACGTGTCCGAGCTACGAATTCCAGCACTGGGCCCAGGGGGGAAAACGGGCACAGAGCTGCCCAACCTGGGGTGGTTGTGGGTATGTGAAAGGCAGAATATCCTGTATCTTGAGATGCTGACAACCTAAAAATAGAACTTCCATTGCCTCCAGGATTAGGCATCAGTTGAGCAGGGGATTTTGAGAGGGCAGTTCTGCCCTGGTCCTGTTCTGGTATTAAAGACCTTACATTCCTTGCAGCTTATGTGAATGTCACTCACACATGCTCAGGGCATGCAGTTAGAGCAACTGCCCTGCAAACTCCTCCTGGATCTGAAAAGTTGAATTCTTCCATTTGCACACACCCTTGCCTGACTTGCAAAATCATTTCCTTCAGTTTAGCAACCCAGAGCTTCAACTGGCAGTTATTCACTGCCAATTTACCTATGGAAAGGCAACGACAGCAAGTGAGACTTGATTTAATTGGTTTTTAAGTTTATTTTTGAGGGGGTACCATTTAGGTGAGCCCATCTAATTGAATACACGCTGATCTGCTGAAGAGCTTGCTGCTTCTAAATACAGTGGTTACTCTTCATAATAGGCATGTCTAGTTTAAAATATAGGTAGAAGTATTACAGACCGTGTTTAACCAAAACAGACTTTTTTTCCTTGGAAGTAAACAGGGAAAACTGGGGAAGAATTCTAGCTGAGGTCTGACAGATGCTCAAGTATGTGAAGCTTAAAGAGGAACGTATGCTATTCAGTTTGCTCATGGAGCCTTTGTGACCTGTGTCTTCGTAGTAATGATGACACAAGCTTTTTTGAATAAAAGGAAGAAATTAACTGCCGTGGCTAATTGCACCCTTGCTAGCTTGCTAACCAAGGACACCATTTGACTGTGAAAATTGTTCATGTACCCAAATCTCTCAGCTGGAGAGAATATCCAAAGTGAGAGTGTTCCCATATCTGTGGGTCAGAAGGGCTATTTTAAAAACTTCCTTTAATTGGAAAATTAAACACTATTGCTTTAAAACAGTGGTGCACTGCTTTAAAAAATTAAGATCATGTGGAATCATTTATTGCTTTTCAATATGTATTCAGTCTCTGGTGCAATTTTATGTACTTGCTAATGCATAAAGTCTCTTGGAGCAGGAATAAAGCACCACAAAGCATGATTTAATGCTATAGGGTCACCAGATCTGTTTCACATCACTGGATGTTTCAATCTGCTGAAAAGAAGGGGTTGTCCCTGAACCAGTGAAACAATGATGGGGAAGGCGGGGGGGGGGGGAAGCCCATAAATCTGAAACACTTTGGAAATATAGTGCACATTATCAACCAAAACTTTCAAAGTGGGGATTTGGCTGCATTAGAGATTAAAATTATGTACATTTATATTAAGTAACAGGAAAGTTAAAACAAAGTCAGTATTAACAGTACAATACTTGGTTGCAATTTAAGGCGTCTTAATAAATCATGTTTTCAAACAGTACAGGCCTACATAAGCATGTGACTGTAAGAGAAAATAAGAGCAAGTAATCCGGGAGTGCACAAAAGTGCTTTTGTTTGTAGTTCTGTGGTCACTGGAAGTGCCTATTCTTGTGCTTGTTCACAAACACCTCTGGCTCCTTCTTCCAGAAATCCTATCCAAACGTTTTTGTTCTGGCTTTGTTAGAGGGCTTTGTACTTTGGTTCTTTTCATGACTTGTTCAGGGTTCAGTCTTACAGCGTCTTTCCTCTGGCAAGGGACTGAGATGGGTCCGATACCTTCACTGCTTTCTTTTTCCTTTTGCCTTCTTTTTCCGCCCAGAATGACAAGCCGTGGGGCAACCTTTGCTCTTGGGGCCTGGGCATTTCCCTTTCACTGGTTCAGCAGGGATCAACAAGAAGAGGCCGAGTCTGACAGGTAACCCATGCATGGTTTGAGCCACCTGGCAATGAGCTCTGCAGGCACGGGAGGCAACCTTTCTGCTTTTATCATGAACCTGAGAGCAGTATTACTGTCTGGCTAGTTATAATTCAACAGAAACTCCATTTTTTTGTCTTGCTGTGGTGATATGCTTTCTTTTAAATGTCATCTGTAGAGTCTCCTAGTGAGTGGGGGCTTCACTTTTGCTTTGTATTTCTTACAGATACTGACAAAAACTAGTCCACCAGGTTACTGAATAAGAGCCATATTCCTTCTCAGAGGCCCAAGCACACTAAAAAGAGTTTGCAGTAACTTTAATACTTCAACCAAATTATTTTTCAATATATATTTGTCATTTATAACCAGTAAAATAATTGACTGGTTCTTTTATTATTTTTGAAATCTTACATTTTCAGCAGCTTTATTAAGCAAGTAGATTAATCTCCAGTTTTCCTGTAGCACTGGAGCTTGTTCATCATGGCTGTGCCTTCCATCATTCTTTGGCAATTGATAGTAGTAATTTCAAATAAGTTCAGATCTTGTGTTAAAAATAAACATAGTGTGCATGTGTCTTCTGGATCAGCCCCTTAATGTGACCTCTGTTGTCAGCTCAAATTATAGTATCAAAATAAAAATCTTCAGAAAAATGGACCCAGTTGAATGAATACATCATCAGTATTAAAACCAATACAATGAGGACTAATTGCTATCTTCAATTAAATTTTGCCCTGATACTATATCTTAGCCATTGGAAAATCGTAAATAAAATCCTTTTCAAAGTCCTTTGAAGCTTTTTCAAGAATATTGTCAGTTTAGGCAGGTATTCCTACTTTAACTTGTATGTATGTTTGTTAAGACTATTGCTTGTCTGTAGATGGCAACAGCATTACAGTGCTGAAGTAGCCCCCAGCCTGTGGAATAAGGCTGTGATGCTGGTAAGCATTAACTTTGAGAATGGAGAGAAAAAAAAATCTTGCCTTTTTCTTTTCTGTTTGTTTTTTTGTTTTGTTTTAATGTCTGCAGCAGTGGCAATGGGGACTGTTCTACTTGCAGGAATGTTGGGACTAATCATGTGAGAAAAGATCCTGGAGTGATGAGGCAGCATATTTCCCATGTCTGAGGTCAGGATTTGTTCTGTGAAGCTGACCTTTAAAACAGCCTGAAAATGAGGAACGTGGCACCAGAGAGCAGAACAGGAAGCATGAAATTATGTAAGATATGTTTCTTCTGCATATGAAATACTTTTTTTTTTTTGTAAAGCTCCAGGTTTGTGATTCAGCATTTTCTGCTGAGAGATACAAGAATGGGAGAAATTCTGTAGCAAAAAAGAAAGTCCCTACTGTTCTAATCAAAACCTTAAAAAATACTAGCCATCAGGTATTTTTGTTCTCTTCTGATGAGCTGGCGTTGAGGTTATATTTTCCCCAAAATCACTCTCCCCTCAGCCTCCTGATCTAAGAACCCTGGAATTGAAGACAAAGTTTTATTTAGGCACAGCCTGGGCACTTTTTCTATATATAATCTGTGTGAAGTGCCTCCAGCTTTGTTGGCATTGGATTCCTGGGTGACTGCTGTTTCAGCTCTGACAATCAACTGCAGGACAGGCCTGTGATGAGGAAGCTCCAGGGTGCTGGTGCCCAGTGGATTTTTGGTGCAGGACAGGCAGGTCAGGGACCCCCCAGGGCTAAAACATCAGCTTGGGTGAGGTTGCCAGCCTGGATTTGATCCCAGCTGCATGGTGATGCAAGCCCTAGACACAAGTTCTCCTCTCTGAGCTTAGGCACAAGTGCCTTTACTGCCTTTTTTCCCTTCTTGCCTTTTCACCCTGTGCCCTTTCCCTTGTTGAGATGCATGAGGTTGCATCAAGAGTTTTGATGCAACTACTGTATTCCCCAGTCTGTTGCTGCCTCCTTGGTCTTAGAAACACTGCTGACCTGTTTGGAAGGAGAAAATGAGGGAGCCTGCATTTCATCCTTCTCCCTCCTTGGAGACTGGTTCTGTTTTAAGATGGCATTTACCTCTCTTGACAAAGGAGGTGGCAGTGGTGGGTAGCACTCCCAGATAGCGGAGCTCAGCTGGGTCCATGGAAAGACTGGTCCCTGGCACAATGCTGGCCTCGGGATGTTGGCATATTCCCCAGTATGGGCATGAACAGTCTGCAGTCACTACACTTTGATGGGTAAGAGGGTTTAACAGCCTGTACACAGCTAGCCTGTGCCCACTGGCTTGTTTATCCCTATGGATGTGGTCTGGGTGTGCCTGGGGCGATTTGTGCTCAGAGCAGAACCCTGCACAGGGGCAGCCTTGCTTTCCAGTGTTGAGTCATGAGGAAAAAGGGAGACAGCCTTGTCATGCTTTTCCTTTACCTGCTGAGATGGCAACACCAGCAGAGGTGACTCTTTTTTGGTTGCTCCAAATGCCTGACAGAAGGAAGCTGGCTTGCATCTGCCTCAGACTCTGAATAGATTTTTTTTTTTTAGGAGTCCCAAGGGACAAGCAAATGGATATAAGTACATACTGTATTTGTGAGACCAGCACTGGGATGGCCTGCATGTTGTAAATTGATGTTGAAAAATGGGTGGTGGAACATTAGAGCCACACAAAATGATTCAGAGCCTGAAGAAAATGCTTTGCAATGGGAGACATGAAGCACTTTGTCTCTTTAGTTTATCAAAAAAGGCTGAGCAGAGAATTGATTATGATGGTGAAGGAACTTCCTTGGAAGAAAAATATCAGGTAGTGGAAGGCTCTTTAATCTGGTAAATTATGGGAATGTGTTTCAGCAAGCTGAAGTTAGATATGTTCATATGAAAATCTGGGCACAAATTTATTGGAATGAAGGTGGTTAATCACCATAAGAAGCTGTCGGAGTAGTTGGAACATTTTCCAGATGTGTCCAAGCCAAGACAGGCCTGTTTTTGAAGGGTGTGCACTAAGCACAGTTAAAAGTGTGAGGGACACTGCAGTCAAGTCTCAGGCAAAGTAAACAGGTGAGGTTTGAAGGACTGTGACGTGTGACAGGCTTGACTAACAGCTCCCAAAGGAGCTGTGAAGATATAATGGTTCCCATCTGTCCTTAACCTCTGAGAGACTAAGAAAAACAGCACTTAGCAGAAAATGGAAGGGAGGAATCAGAATGACAGCCTCACTGCTGGCACACTCCTGTGACCTCTGTTTCTATAAGGACTGTGTCTTTCACCTGCTTGGGGCTTTACTAATGTTTGCTCTACTCCCAACAAAAGAACAACCTTTCCCCAGTCCACAAGCTCTCTGTACAGATTGGCATCAGCACCTTTCATTTTAGGAGAGCATGAGTAAAAATTCATGATGCCCAGCAGCTCAGCAGTAGCTAGGATAAGTAGTTTCCTTTTTAATTTTTTTTAATTCCACCTTCTTAAGCTTTGGACTTGCCTGTTCTTCAAACCTCCTAGTTTCCCTAGTACCCACTTCCTTGTATGGCCTTTGCCACCAGGCTTGGTGTATTTTCCTGCATTGATAATCTGTGGTGCAGGATGTTTTGAAGGATGCTTCCTACCTATAATTTGACAAAATAAACCCTGTCTTCCTCGCACAGATTTCACGTGGGATGGGTATGTCAGTGATGTGCTATGTAGATAAGAGTGTGTCAGGAACTTTTTGATAAAGAACCTTTCATCCAGAAGTACAAATCTGTAGCTGCTGTAGCTATTGACGGAAACACACTAAGGTATCTTTGCAAAATACCTGCACTGTGTATCTAGAGAAGTGCTCTAATCTGATTTTAAAATCAAGGCTCCTTTTCCAGAAAACCTGTTTGTAGTGGAAATCAGGAATTTCTTACCTCCTGTTGCCTTTTCTGGGGTCCCAGTGCTTTCCTGCTTATTTTCCATCTGCCAGGGGTAATGCAAGTATTTAATTCTCTCAAGCTCTAAGACAAGTTTGCTCACTTTTCCTTGTTCCAAAGGGCAGTTATGTACAGAGTCAGAGCTGAAACAAGGCAAGTGATTTCCACACAGCATCCCTATCTTCCGATTGGAGAGATAAGATTTGAAAGGTGGACTGTTTGGTGGATAAGGCATTGACTGGATGGATTCAGCCAGAGAGTTGTGGTCAAAGACTCTGTGTCCAGGTAGAGGCTGGAACTGAGTGGTGTCCCTTGAGACTCTGTGTCTTTAGTATCTTTATTAATGACACTAGTACCAAGTGCACCCTCAGCAAGTTTGTAGATAGCATAAGCTGAGCGCTGCAGTTGATACAACAGAGGGAGGGGACACCATCCAGAGGAACCTGGACAAACTGGAGAAGTGGATGCATGAGAACTTCATGGGGTTCAACAAGTGCAAGGTGCTGCAGCTGGGTTAGGGCAAGCCCAGACAGTAGAAACTGGAAGAACTAACAGGAGAAGGACTTTTGGGTTCTTGTGGATGAAAAGCTGGACTGGAGCCAACAGTGTATGCTTGCAGCCCAGAAAGCCAAACACCTCCTGGGCTGCGTCAAGAGGTGTGGCCAGCAGGTCAAGGGAGATGATTCTTTCCCTTTACTCTGCTCTCTGAGTCCCCCCCTAGAGTGCTGCGTCCAGCTCTGGGGTTCCCAGCACAAAAAAGATGTGAACCTGCTAGAGTGAGTCCAGAGGAGGCCACAAAGATGATCAGAGGAATGGAGCACCTGTCCTGACCAAACAGGCTGAGCGAGCTGAGATTAATCTTCTATTGATGGAGAAGGCTACAGGAAGATCTCATTGCAGCCTTCCAGTACTTAAAGTGGCTTATAAAAATGAGGGAGACAGGCTTTTTCATGTAGTGATAAGACAAGGAAGAACGGTTTTAAGCATGAAGATGATAAGTCTAGATAAGACATCAGGCTGAAATTCTTGACTGTTAGGGTGGTGAGACACTGGAACAAATTGCCCAAGAAGCTGTGGATGCCCCCTACCTGGAAGTGTTCAAGGTCAGGCTGGATTGAGCTTGAAGCCACCTGCTCTAATGGAAGGTATCCCTGCCCCTGGCAGAGTGGTAGAACTAGATAATCTTTAAGGTCCCTTCCAACCAAACCATTCTATGATTGTATGAAATGAAGGGATGGAGTAGTCATCCAGTTGTCGTGCAGTTGTAGTCAGTACACACAAACCATTAACCTGGTTCATAGACTCTCCAGAACAGGGAAGTTTGAGGCAGAGCAGGGTTTTGAACTGACATCTCCAAATAGTGAGAGTACTGACCTTTTTTTTATATGGAGAAAAAAAAAAAAAAAAAAAAACACAAAAAAAAAACCCCTTTAAAAAAAAAAAAAAAAAAAAAAAACCAACAAAAACAACCCTTTGAAGAATAAGAAGTGTTGGGGGGAAGGGTCATGTTTCTTTTAGATTTGGGGCTTTTTGGAGGACACGCAAGTTTTCCAACCTGTTTTCCTGAAGCCCCCACATGTCTGGAAAGTAGTAGAAGTATCTGCATGAGTGAAGAGCTCAGGAAAGTACAGAGGATGTAAGAAGAATAAGGCTTTGGCCGGAGAGATGGAAGTGGTGAAGTGTTGCAGCCACTGGTAGGCTTTTCTGCAAAGACTGCAGTTGCAAACAGACCAGGCAGGAGTTCATCCACATTTTAGGAAACATTTAGTTTTAGAACTTTAGAACCCATGTTTTAGTCTGAACTCAACCCATGAGTCTAAAACTTCTTTAAACTCTGGATTAATGTTATTTTTAACCTACCCTGTAGCTTGGATCCATTTGTTCAGTCATTGGCCAGATGAAGGTTATTCTTTGTCTCAGAGAAAAGATTTACCTTTGCTCTCTGTCTCACATTATCTTACTGTTGTCCCCACAGTTCATCTGCTTTTATATGCACATCCTGCTGCTGAACGTGGGTAAAATAAGCAGACAGTGCTTTTGCTCGTTTTCCTTCCAGCTTGTTGATGCAGGATTCGTTCCTATGCATGGTAATGTGTAATGGAAGGATGTTGGCCCTACCCAGCTGGCCTAGATCTCACCTCTAAGCCTGTACTCAAAAAAACCCTACCTATTCTGAGCAGCATGGGAAGCTCTCCAGGGCCCAGAATGTGAAAATTAATCAATTCTTGTAGAAATGTTTCTGCAATGCTGTGGAATCCAGCCAAGAGGCATGATAAATGTGAAAACTGTTTTCTAGGACATCCAGTTTCATTTAATTTTGTCATTCCCATAGAACTTTTCAGCAAATGTCTGTATCCTTCCATCCTGCATCCTTTTGTGATGTGGTTGCCCTGGCAATCCAGCTGACTTTCCAGAAAAGCCAGCTCCATCAAAGTTCATTGACTTGCTACATTAAAGGCCTTCAGTAGGCCATCTATTGATGCCAGTTCTTTCATGGGCTTGGACTGCTATGAGAAGAGATCTGCAGAGTGGGTTATGCTCTAGCATGCTTGATTGGAGCTGATTTTTTTTATTTCTTCTTCACTCTACACGGACCAATAATCTTGAAACACTGAGGTAATTTTTCTGCATATCATCAGACTTCTGTTCCAGCAGACTCTCTACGGGGGCGAAGTTTTCCAGGAAGGGTAGTTTCTTATGTACCTCCCTTCAATGTATTTGGGCAACAGTTTGAGTTAAAAAAAA
This sequence comes from Cisticola juncidis, assembly GCA_013400215.1. NCBI lineage: Eukaryota > Metazoa > Chordata > Aves > Passeriformes > Cisticolidae > Cisticola > Cisticola juncidis. Next base: position 1,643,768 of record VXBR01001004.1, on the reverse strand, counting down.
ATCTCAATATAATTTCTTCCTTCAGGCAAGCCACAGAGGGACCAATGTTTAACAAGTTCGTCTATATTTTCCACTTGAATTTAGCATTTTTTTAACACTTGAGGATTAAGAAATAAAGCCTAAAAGGTACTTAAGTATGCAAGAACACCAAGCATTGAAATGCCTGAGTCCCTGAGTGCCACATGGAGTGCTTGCAGTTTAAGAGGGGAAAGTTTGATGCCTCAGAAGAACAGAACCTGAATGCACAAGGAGCTGCTTGCACCGATCAACAGAGGTATGAGCCTGGAAGGCAAAATCACATGGAGAAGACCAAACAGACAAGAGCTGCTCTCATGACAAAAACAAACAATAAAATAAATTTAAAAAACCTGAACTGAACAACAACCCATGAAGTGTTAAACAGAGGTTGACCCATCCCCTCTAGTACCTTTTAATTTCTTTGCTTGTTTTTGGAGAGGATACAGTCCATACATTTCTCCTAGGATGTTGTCAGTCGATAGGACTTCAGCATGCTGAACCCTGTGGGAGGAGGAGGAGAAGAAGAAGTGGAGACACTGATGATGAAGAAGTGGCAGAAGAGGACTAGGGAGCTTCTTGAAGTTCTTAACCATAGTAAGCCAAAGGAAGTGCCATCTCTTTTTATGAAGGCATAGTCATGGGAGTCATTTTTGAGAAGCCTGTCATCAGCCAAATCCTACAAATGCTCTGGATTTCAGAGCATTGAGGTTTCAGGCTTATTCAAAAGCCAGACTCCCCTAAGTCTGTTCCCAATATTGTGATTTTTTGAGAACAAACCCCAGCAGAACACAACCACAATAGCAAGATTTCTTCACTAAGATACAGAGAGCAGCTCATCAGCACAGCTGCCCTTGAATGGGGAGAATTGACAGCTGCACCTGAAGTTGTGTGAGACCGCCTGTATGTGCAATGAGCATCCCAGAATTACTTCAATCCCAGGAACAGGTGGCACTACCAGCTCCGCTTGCCAAAAAGTCCCCATATGCAGGGGCAGCAATGACCCCCTCCAAGAACTTCTGCACCCCAGGGTGGAGACAGCCTACCCAGGCAACACGCTGCCAAATATATGCTAAAAATGATGCTCTGAGGCTGGATCCCTGTCACAAGGTAGCCGTGCAGAAGCTTTCCAAAGGCTTTTTGGGGGCCTGCCTGTGGCTTTGCTCAGGAGCACACATGCCCTGTACCCTGCACTGAAGGATCCTGCTGGTGCTGTGACTGGGAGGATTCATCTTTGAGCCATTGCAAGGCAGCATCTGGCCATGGGAAGAAGGCTGGGATAGGATAAAGCAGTGTGAAAGAGGTCACAGCACCAAGAGAGTTGGAGAAGTTTGGATGGTACTCTCAGGCACATGGGATGGCTTTTGGGGATGGTCCTGTGCAGGGCCAGGAGCTGGACTCAATGATCCCTGTGGGTCCTTTCCAAATTAGATTATTCTGTGATAGAGGGCAGTCCCAATTTCAAGGGAGCCCTTGCTTCCCAAAACCAAGTTATAATGGACTAGTTGTATATTAAAAACATAAACCTGTTTAAAAACATAAATCATGGTGGGTCATCCCTGTCCTGTGGAAGGCTCTGCTGCGCACCTGCCCCACGCTTCCCTGTCCAGCAGCCACCAGCCACCCTGCAGCCCTCTGCCCCCAGTTTTTGTGTCCACCCTGCCTGACATGGGACACAGGGCTATATCCCATGCTGGGTGTTTCTTTTTCCCAGCACTTCACAAAATTTTCCAGGTTGGAGAGGACCTCTGGAGATCATCCTGTCTGAACCCTCCGCCAAAGCAGGGTCACCTAGAGCAGGTGACACAGGAACGTGTCCAGGTGGATTTGGAGTCTCTCCAGAGAAGGACACTCCACAGCGTCCACGGACAGCCTATTCCAGTAACATGACGAAGTTCTACCTCATGTTGCGGTGGAACTTACTGCGTTCTAGTTCACGTCCATTGCTCCTCCCAAAGTAGTCTGGCACCATCCTCTTGGCTCCTGCCTTTGAGACAGCTATTATGCATTAATGGGGTCCCTTCTCAGTGTTCCCTACTCCAGACTAAACTTTCTGAAAGGTATCTCAGCCCAGGCTAGCACGATGTGTTTGCCTGACTCTGTTCCCAGCCTGGCTCGTATTTTCACCCTCTCCTTGCCGGGCCGCCCCCCGCGCCGCCGCCGCCCGGCCGCGGAGCGCGCCCGCCATCTTGTGGGCTCTGGCCGCCTTGCAGGCCGCCCTCAGCACATCCCCGGCGGCGCTCGGGGCCTCAGCGGGAGTTTTGCGGAGCACATTTGGAATATGGCAGATAACTGGGACTGGAATAGGTTGCCTAGAGAAGTTGCGGGTGTCCCATCCCTGGCGGCCTTCAAGGCCAGGTTGGGTAGGCCTCTAAACTACCTGCTTTAGTGTCCCTTCCCACGACAAAAGGGTGGGAACTTTAGGGTCCCTTCTATCCCGAGCTAGTCTGTGATTCAGACTCTGTGATTTGGCAAACAAAGGCAGGAGAAAGCTGAAAGCAGTATCCTAATGCAGGCGTTCCCGTTATCACTGGGAAGGGGCTGATTGCAGAGTGAGTGGATGTGTTTCCAGATCCCTAGCAGGTGCAAGGCTTGTACGGAACCTGGGCTATATGGTGAGTCCTGTTATCCTAAGGACAGGTATCCTCACAAATCCTTGCCAGTGTGGATTTCGTATGCCCAGCCTGTTAATTTTTTAGCATCAGAGAGGCCAGCGTGTGCAGATTCTGGAGAAGACAAGCGAAGAACAGGGAATGAATTTTGACTGGAAGTGCCACGGAATTGCAGAAACCATGAGCATGGTGGATGAGAAATTGTTTGCTTGGCTTGCTAAAACAGCCTGCTGAAGAGAGAGTGATGCAAGGGCATGCACACTCTTCTAGGAAAGGGTGAGGAACGAAATTTTTCCTCCCCTGAGGGAAGAGAAGAGATCCCAACACACAGTGGAGCCAGATGATGGTGTATGATGTGCCCAAATACAAAAGTATTCCTACAGAACTAGAGGCTAGCTTTCCCTTCTCAGTCAGTCTTTCAGGATAATTTATTTTTTATCCTGCTCTAGCCTGAACTCTCTGTTTTGCCTGGATAATGGAACAGTGGTGCCTCAATGCACTTAAAATACAGCATTGAACTTGTCTGTTGTCACTGATAGTAGATGCACCATATTTAGAGGAGAGGGACTCACAAATCCTGACAGCTTCCCTAATATCTCCCTTCAACAGGTGCATCTCAGCCCAAGTGAAACAGTAAAATCTCCCCAGAACCTGTAGCACAACAGGGCTTTCTACACCCCTCCATGCAAGGGGGTGATCTCCCCTTCCACAGAAGAGCGACGAAGTTAATAGGAAGATGGGGGCTTGTGTCGGGTTTAGGCCAAGAAATGGGAAGTTCTGCTGAAACTTGCTTTGCCCTGCTTTTACCCTCTGCTTACCCTGTTAATATGCAAAAAATATTCAATCATCTTTCTGTTTGAAAGACAAGAGGTACTGGAGTCCAGCTTCTCTTTTGTAAGGACCCTTCCACCCTAGTCAAGTACTTAAATACATTGGATAATTTTGACCCAAAGGCTGAGACTTCTGAAGCCCAAAGTCTGACTTCTGAATTTCTTATTTGGGACATAGGCAGGAGCTTGTGGCGTTAACAGTTCAATTGTTTTAGCTCTAAATATGCTGGCAAAGGTGTTCTCAGCTCAGAAAGTTTTTCTGTTTCTAGCTGTAAGAGTTGATCAGAGAAGCAGGTCATAGGATCACAGAGTGATAGAATATGCTGAGTTGGAAGGATCCCTCAGGATCCTCAAGGTCTGATTCCTGGCCCTGCATAGCCCCACCCCAAGAATCACACCTTGCATTGTACAAATGGTTCTTGAACTCTTTCAGGCTTGGTGCTGTGACCACTTTCCTGGGGAGTCTGTGCCAGTGCCCAACCAACCTGTGCGTGAAGAACCTTTTCCTAATATCCAACCCAACCCTCCTCTGGCACAACTTCAGGCCATCCCCTCTCTAGGTCCTGTCACTGGTCTCCACAGAGAAGAGATCAGTGTCCACTCCTCCTCTTCCCCTTTCTTTCCCCTCACTGCTTTCTAGCCTCTCATTCCCTAGTCTGTGCATCCAGGGTTGCCCCACCCCAGGTGCAGAATCTGGAACTTTGCCTCATTGAACTTCATGTGAGTGGTGATTACCCAGTCCTCTTTGTCAAGGTCTCTCTGCTGGGCCTCCCTGCCCTTGAGGGAGTCAACAGCTCCTCCTAATTTAGTATCATTGGCAAACTTACCCAGGATCCCTTCAGATTCTGCATCCAAGTCATTTATGAAGACACTGAAGATCACAGGGCCTAAGATGTGGAACCCCAGTGGTCAGGTCTCCAGTCTGATTTCACCCCATTCCCTATAGCCCTTTGTGCCTGAGTGCTGAGCCAGTTGCTCACCCATGGCACGATGTGTTTATCCAGCTGTGTGCCTGGCATTTTGTCCAGAAGGATACTGTGAGAGAGAATTGAAAGCTTTATTAAAATTCAAAAAGATTACATCAGCTGGCTTCCCTTGATCAGCTAGGAGGGTTCTCTCATTGTAAAATGAAGTTTAACAAGCAGGATCTTCCCCTCAGGAGGCCATGCTGTCTGTGACTGATGGATGGGGGTTTCCCGGTTGGTTGTGCTCTCCTTGCAAACCTTGTTCCTCTTCCACACCAAGTCACTTATGACACTTCGTTGCTGTCTCATTTTGGAAAACTGAAATAAATGCTGGACCAAACCAAGGAGAACTGCAGGGCTGCCTGGATGCTGTGCTGTAGAGGCGAGTGGTTAAACAGCAGGCAGCTGGCTGTCAGGCTGTGAGTGTGACAGAAAGAAGAGCTGAGGTGGAGGAGCGGGATGGAGGGGGCCCAGGCAGCATCACACAGCCCACCAAGGGCAAGCGAAGGGACAGAAGGCAGTCCCTGTTCAGAGAGGGAACGCTAGTTAGTCTGGACAGGAAAAGGGAATCTGGCAAGGACAAGGGCGCGGTTTTGTAATGGTACAGGGGACCCCTGGAAAGACCGTGAAATGAGAACAATCAATTAGCAAGCTGCTGTGGCTTCAGAAAAGCCTTTACAGACATACTGGTGTAATGAGCACATCTGATGCACAGAAGCTATTTAACCTTCAGCCTCTTGCCTTGTAAAGCACCTCTGGGGCACTGGGTAAAGCTGTTAATTATTAAGGTCAACCCTAGAAGACAGAGGTGTCCTCAAGTATGGGTTGCTGGGATACTCTCAGATAATTTCTCCATTATGTCAATAACTAATTTCCTGAATTGTTCAAGAATTGACAGATTAGCATCCATTAACCAAGTCTTAACTTATGGCTATGGGAGCAGTTACAGGGCACAAGGACTGCAGAACCAATTTGTAACTCCTTGAGCACATGTAATATATATACATAGACAGTACTGCAGCATCTTGGTGCTAGTAAAACAAATAACCAATGTGTTTAAAAAGGCTGGGCAGGCAGTGACAGGTGCTGGCTTGAGCAGATGTCTTGTTTTTTATCCTCAGGTGCTCTGAGAGCAGAGGATGAAGCCACTCTAACTTTTAAAGAACTGGGTATTGAGGAATTGTAAATGAACAGAATCACAACCAAAGCAAGATATCCATTAGATTCACTACCAAAAGGGCTTTTTTCTTTTTTCTGAAAAAAAATCCATACAGCAAACATTTCATGGATTTGATAAGTGTGACACTTTACACTGTTCACCCTTATGCTGCAAAACAAATCTCATTGCTTTTATTTATGCAGGCCATATCATTTTGTGTACCTAAATGCAAACATTTTTTTCCAAGCACAGCCTATGAAGAACCTTTGGAAACTGGAATACAAGTTGGAAAGAAATTCCTTTGCTTCCCAAAGTGGTTTTGTTGTTTTGCCGCCAAGCCAAGCGCGACTGGAAGAGCAGCTGTCCCAAGTGGAGCTGCGGTGAAGGGACACGGCGGGGATGGCACAGCGCTGGATGTGCCTGAGCCTGGCACACGGCTGCACCAGCTGGAGGAGGAGGAGGGAAGTGGCCCTGTGACTGCAGCGCAGCGTTACCCATGCCTGCACTTACCTGCCTGAGACTCTTCTGGCTGACTGCCTGGAGTTAAACCAAAGGAGGCTGGGGAGAGGCAGGAAAGAGAAGGAAATGAAATTATGATGGTGATAAAGCCTGCTAATACCAAAATTCCCTTAGGGAATTGGTGGGAAGCAAGGCACTGGAATAAGTGCTGCCATCCTACTGCTGGAAGGGTGACAAGCTGTTTTACCAAGGCCAGAAATGATATTAAACCTTTTCCAGCACAGGTGAAAGGGCTGGGGACTGGGGGGATGGAAAGGAGGTCAGAGCAGTTCTTAAGAAGAAATATTACTGGACTTGCAGCTGCACCTGAGTGTCCCACCAAAGCTGGGGATGATGAACTGTGGGGCTTATCTAAGCTGCTGAAAAGGTGGAAAAGGGAAAGTCCCAAGCATCAACACCTCCCTCAGGCTTAGGCTTGTCTCCTGGTTTGTGGCAGGCTTTTGGCTGTACTGCCAGCTGTTCTGCCCCAAAGGAAGAGTTTCAGCTGTCCACTGCAGGCTGTTTGGAGGGGAAGGGATTGGCAGGCAATGTTCAAAGACAGCAGTCCTGTTTAAATTACAACACAGGGAGCAGAGTGGGCAAGACAAGCAGGGGTGCCAGGCCAGTCACAGGGCAGTGAGCATGGCAGCAGCCCTCATCTCCTGTTCTTGTGCCCTGGGAGAAATGTCAAAGCTGGAGTGGAGAGAGGCACTGCTCCCTTACCTGGAATGGTGTCTAGCTTTTTTCCCCCTAGACATCCTTTACTAGACCACTACCACCACTAGTCACAACCACATTTCCCAACAAACCTCATCCCACTTGTATTCCTTAGGCTGCCATGGCCACAGCATCACTGCTGCAGCATCACTGCAGTACCTGTGTGCAGGGGGCAGGTGGCCGTGGGAAGAGGCCACAGGGGGAGAGCAGGCCCAGGTGCAGCACAGGCTGGAGCTGCCTGCCCACCGAAACTGCCCAGGCGGCTGTGACTGAAATTTAATTTGCCTGGTGCATTCTGTGGACATTTTAATCAGCATTTCCTACAATCTACTTGGCAAAGAGGCTCGATTGGCAGCTGCCTGACTGAATGGGCTTTGCACCCAGTCTAACCTTCTCCACTTGCAATTTCCAGTGCTGGAAAACCTCTCTGTCTCACTTTCAGAAGTTTCTATAGCAATCACAGCCATCTTAGTGTGAAGCACTGGAAATGGCAGCCCATTCAGATTGTAATGTTGCTGGACAGTAATTGCTCCTCTCTCCACTGACCTCTGAAAAGTTACTTTTTGGAGATATCAACTGCAACTGGAGGAGACTGGTCCTCTGCCTCTGCCAAAGTTTCCAAGCAACTCTGCTCCCCTTGCCCCCTGAGGAACTTTGTTAGCTGTTTACAGTGTGTGAACCTCGATTAGCAGGTAAGTGTTGCTGGGCACATACCTCAGCTACAGGAAAGACCTGACATGAGTGATGCTCTTAACAGGCCTGCAGGAACAAACCTCACCAGCCAACACATAATGTTGTTGAACGTTATCCATCACTGCAGGCAGAAAAAGCTACACAAGTGTGTTTGCCTTTGCTAATTGTAAAAGACCAGACCACTTTTTCCTTCATGTTGGTGAGCTTACTTTTCCTGGTTCAGTTGATTTCAGCTTAAACAATCACTTGATCTCTTGTTCCATGCTTCATTTTTCAGTGGCTGTGATTGCTCTTAATTACTGTGACACTGAGCAACCATGTGCTAAAAATACATTAAATAACTTCTTGCAGTAAGAGAATGTGGTAGAATTATCCCACAGCTTGTGAAGAAATCAGTTAACCATTTCTTAAGCTCTTATAATAATCTTCCCCTATACTTTTATGGCTATTGTTGCCTGCTGGAAAAATTAGCTTAAAGCTGAGTAAGGGGAATTTTGGATAAGTGTTTGCAATTTGGCTTTGGACTGACACAGTGTGGTTGCACTGTGAGAATTTGAAGTCTTTGCACTGGCAGGAGTACTCAAATCTGGGAATATAGGATTCGCATTGGAAAAGAGTGGATTTTTATAATGATTTAAATGAACAATTTCAGCTAGAATGTGAATTAACAGAGCCAACTAAACCCTTCACCCTGACAAAGAACTGGCGGGAGGACTATAGAAACACATCCAAAATTTTACCACCATGAATGCAGAGTACTAGGTCAGTGAGAAGCATTTCTGTATTTTAATGGCTCTTTTAGAAATCAATTCAATTTAAAACAAAAGTTGTTTTACCAATATGTGGAGCATGCAGAAGGCTGGAGAGGGTGCAAGTGGCCTGCATCCTCCATCTGCTCCATCCTCCCTCTCCTCTCGCACTAGGAACTGCTACTGCAAGTGCCCCTTCTGGGCAGACACGGAGGCAAAAGCAGGCAGTGCCCCAAACCCAAGGGTCAGAAATGTCTCCCATTCTGCAGGTGCAAGGGATGCACCCCAGACCCCATACCCTGTATTCCATATGTGCCAGAGCTCCTGAAGCCCAAAGCCAAGCAGCAGCAAACTCTAAGCCCAGGGGTCTTGGGGAAGCTAAGACACAAACCCCTGTGCTTCTCCATCAAAAATGAGGTTACAGAACAAGAGAATATTAAGTATCCCAGGATGAGGAGCAATCTTCACTGACAAGAGATGGACACGTTGGGGATTGCTCACCTCTGAGAGGAAATGGATCAGGGCGACACAAGAGAAGCATCCACTGGACAAACAAAGCTGCAAAGATTGGCAAAACCTGTTCCTGAGGAATTTCAGAAGAGGCAGCAAAGCTAAAGGACTGGTCTTTGAGCAAAATTTCTAATTAAACCCTGACAGCTTACTGCTGCAGGATGTTTGAAGGAAAAACAGCATCTTAAATTGATCTAGAGAAGGCTCCAGTGTTTCCATGAGAGACATGGCATGCAACTATTGTTGAGGGTACAGCCTCTTCGTTCACAAACCTGTTTAAACTTGTAATGGGAGAGTAAGACATCCCATTCTGGATGCTCTTCTCAAACACTGGATACCACAATGCTGCAGGCAAGATACTGAAGCAAGCTGGCTGCTTGACTTTCAATATTACAATATCCCTCCTCAAGAAATGGGAAAATATGTTTGCAGTAAAAGGTATAGAAATAGGCCCAAAGTTTAACCCCTGCCTAAAAATTTTACACCCTGGTTTCTCAAGTCTGACCTGTGAAACACTGCTTACCATCTGCCAGCAAGAACTGCCTGTCTGCCACTGGCATCCATGGAGAGGTGCCATGCTGCAGCGGTGCTCTCCCGTTCTCAACACTCAGAGATGCTCCTTCAGGGCACTTGCACTGGGGAGCTGTAGTGCTCCTCAGACCCTCCCAGCCCTTCAGTGTGGGGGATCTTTGTCAGCCTACCTGTTAAGTAACTGCTTCCCTGGGCAATTTTCCAAGCTCTGCAAAACCTGTAACAACTAACCACAGAGCAAATTGGCTGGCAGCAAAAGCACATCTTGAACAGTAAGAATCCCAAATTACGGAGGGGAGAAAAGCACTTTTTGTGGTTTGCATACAGCTATTTTGTCTCATCCTCAAGTTGTTGGATGACAGCACCAAAGAGGTGGAAAAAAGGGTTCCAAACCCAAAAATTAGGGCTCCTGGCAGCAGTAATGGAGGCAGACAAGTCCAAACTACTTCTGGAGGTGGACTTTTCTGACAAGCCCTGGATATTCCAACCCAAAAGCTGAACCATCTGTAGGGCAATGGCTACAGCTTATACAGGCAACCACATGCCCAGAAAATGGCAGTGCTGCCAGTCCACGTTTGCCTCTTGGATACAGAGACTCAAGAAAAAACAATCACACTAAGTCATGAAGATCAAAGTGCTGGAAGACCTTTCCTATGGAGGCCACCTCTTCTATGGAGACAGGCTGAGAGAGCTGAGGTTGTTCAGCCTGGAAGAGGCTCCACGGAGACCTTACAGCACCTTCCAGGACCTAAAGGGTGCTGCAAGAGACCTGCAGAGGGACTCTTTACAAGGATATGTAGTGACAGGACAAGGGAATGGCTTTAAACTGAAAGAGGGAGGGCTTAGGGTGGCTATTAGGAATAAATTCTTTACTGTGACAGTGGTGAGGCACTGAAACAGGTTTGCCAAAGCAGCTGTGGATCCCTGGCAGTTCCCAGACAGGTTGGATAAGGCCTTGAGCAACCTGGTCTATTGGGAGGTGTCGCTGCCCATGGCAAGGGAGGTTGGGATTAGATGATCTTAAAGGTCCGTTCCAACTCCTCAACATTCTATTATTCTAATTAACAGTGGGTCTGTCTAACCAGAACACATATCTAAAAATAGCATGAACAAGTGACAAGTTTAGGAAATCCGGATTTATTAATTTTTACTACAAGATAAATTCTTCTCAAATAACAGATGGATATGACAGTGTTCAATTTGTAATATATTAGATTCCAAATGCCATATTTTAAAAAATATTCTCTGTATACAAGGGAAATCCCAACAGAATTTACAAAGCCACTGTATTTCACATGTATAGGACCTAAAGTTGTTATGAATCCTATAGGAAATTTGTTATTAGAAGTAAAAGAAAAACTACACAAATAGTTTACAGTTTTAATCTCAAATCCCAGTATTTTTTTCTTTAAATAGATTCTTAAAATAGATGCATTATTTAAAACAAAATCACTATGAAGAGGCACGTGGTGTTTAGTGGATGACATTAATTCTATAACCCAAACAAGAAGACTAATCCACTCTGAGTAGCTAAATTATTTTTTGCACTATTTACATACTTTACTGAAGTATTTTCATCCCAGAGCCTCAGCAAGCATCTTAGAATATTAATGAGAAAAGCCTGGCAGTACGCCAGAGTTAGCAAGTAAGAAAATCACATCATTCCCCTTTTATCCACAGGGAAACTGAGGCACCAGGTATATTCGGATCCAGGCAATTGCAGCAAGAAAAATCCTGAATCTTAGTTCTGTTAGCCACATCTTGATGGAAAGACTCTTCTTCCTCCTTGATACATGGCTGGTGACTGTGCTGGGCACTGTTTGAAACCTGGGCAGTTGCTTTTCTTCGTGTTTAGATTGCTGCAAAATAGGTGAAATCTATCCAGTGGTAGTGTCATCATGAGTACCGTTACTAAAGAAATGCCATTAAGGGTTTTCCTTTTCAGCTGAAAAACCAGCAACAGCAAAAAGTGCATCTTCAATCCCTCCACAGCCTTTGGAAGGCTGTCTCGTTCTACCCAAAATACTGCAATTGTTCCCTCAATCTGCACAGTAACAAATACTGAAAACCAGTAACTCTGAAAGACAGAATAGCACTATTTATTAAAAAAAAAAAAATTAATTTTTTTGGGCATTGTGAATATTCTTTGGTCAATCAAGTACTTGAAAGAAGTTAGTTGAGAGATTTTCAGCCAGGATGTGACCTTTAGAAAACATGAAGTGTTTCACATGGTCCATAATCCCCAGGATTTTACTTCTTATGACAGCAAAATATTATACTACATCAATAAAGGTCACTTGAAAAGACCTTTAAAAATAACTTGTCAATAATGTTTGCTGAACAACTAAAGGAACTAAAAACTTCTTGCAGATCTGAGATGACATGAATTCACGAGTTAAGAAAAACCTAAAAAGCCAAGACTTAAGCTCTGGATAGAAGCATCCAACACAAATCCAGCAATTTTTAAGGCTTTTATAGAGCATGCATAATTTAGTCATGGGCATCTCACTGTTTACGTTTTGGCAAACACAACATCTTCATGTGCGAATAAAGTCGTGGGCTGTTGCTGTCTCAGAGCAGCAGGAGCAGGCCGGGCAGCAGGGGACAGGACAGCTGGAGCACGGGTGGCCCAGCACCCTGGGGCACAACGTAACCGCTCTTGTCCGTAGTGTCCAGTGAGATTCTGGCCGGCACCAGTTTCCTGGAAAGTGTCTGACCCCAGAAGCAGCACCCCCAACTCAGCACTGGGAAAAGGCTTTATACATGCCACAGCATCATAAAAGAAGCAAATAGGGCCCCACTTTCTTTAGGGAGGTAGATGGGCATAAATGTGCTGCTTTTGTGGTTACTGGGGCACCCTCTGCCCTGGCATCTGGGCTAACTGAGAAACAGGCCCAATTTCTCCTTGTGGACCTGATCCAAAAGTGGCAAATCTCCCTCTGCAGCACAATCATAAATCAGCACAATGATTTAGGCAACTTTTCTTGTTTTCAGCCTCAAAACGCTTGTGGAATCTTGCCCATTTCTTTTCCTTCATTATTGCTGGTACCTACCAGGGACTCCCAACAGACAAATTCCTTTCTGGCCAAGGAAAGACCGCACTATTGTTTTATTTAGCCTATGTCCCAGAAGTGGTGCTGGCTCTGGAAGCTTTTGGGGACTTCCCTCCTGCATTTTCACAGAGCTCACCAATATCCTTAGAGGCTTTCAATGGTACATCAGTCCCACTGCAGAGCTTCCAAAAACCTGAGGTATCCGAGTTTGGGGGGATGCATTCAGACTGCAGAAAAGCCTCAAATACCAATGGGCAAAGGAGCACCAGTCTGAACACAAAAAAGGATCCTGTGGTTAAAGGAGCTTCATCATCACCCACACAGATGATGGAGAAACACCTCACTTCCCTGGCCTAAGAAAGTCTCTGTGGGAATGAAGAACCTGCAGGACCTCCTTTCCTGTATGTCCCAGACATGTCATCTGTGTTCTGCAAGATTACACATTTCCCCTGTACCACCTGACAGAGAAGGACATACAGGCTAAACATATAAACAGTTTGTAAAAGAACGTAAATAAATATCCAGATGCAAAGTGCCTTAGGTTATCTACCACCATCTCCCATTTTCCCACAACATTCTGGTTCAAGGCAGCAGGCATTTGAATGCTACTCAAAAAAAGTCAAGGCTGAAGCTTCAGGAGAGTTACCAGCACAGTCCTGGGCTGGTAGAAGTATAGGGTGCCACATATAAATACAGAAACACACACACTTAAATTATATATATTAGTTTTATCTAGATCTATATACACATATAAATTAAACATACATATGTGTTTGTATATACAGACACACATGCATGAATGTCAATAGTCCCTCAGCTGAGAAACCTAATCCAAATCTCTGAAAGCATACACCAATTACTTGGACATTTTTAAGTATAAGCAATGTATTCTTACCGGAGTTTTCATAAATATGCATTAAAATTCTCCATGTCACCCTTGTGGGAATAATAATATAGTTCCATGAGTTGCAAACTATAAATACAGGCTTTAAAAATTACTTGAAGAGCAGGTATAGCCAGTGTAACTTCCAGAACAAACAGAAGGGATCAGAACAGAAAACCACAATTGAGCATGTGGCTCCCTAACAAAAGTAAGTGCATAGGACCTGTCCAGCCCTCCCTGTTGCCCAGAAGGCCCTTTCAGAAGTTTTTGTAATTGTGATGGGAGACAATTTGGTAACAGAAAGAGAAAGGTCATGTTGCAAAACCCAAGAAAACCTCTCAAAGTTAGGGACAATGCATTATATATCCCCTCCCTAGGAAAGGAGGGCAATCTTTTCAGTCCATCTATATGTTTTTTTATACTCAGCTTCTAAATATGCTCTTAAGATTACTTTATAAAAATACATGATAAGCCAATACACATAATACCATGTTTTGTTCCAGTCAGATTAAAAATCAAGAATGACACCAGTGCATCTTGAACTAAAATAAAGTTTTCAACTCTACAAACATGAGGATGGGTGATGTGTCTTGAGGTATCAATTACTATCCTATCTTTTCCATAAACCACATTCCTATGGTAACATGATGAATTGCCTCAGTAGTACTGAGTACTGCTCCCCCAGATCAGGGCAGGTGTGTTAGCAGCAGTGGAAGGTTTGGTGTAGAAGAAGCCTAAGAAAATTCAGGGTAGAGACGTCACTAGTGTAGAGGCAGCATATCCAGGCTTGCAAGAAACACAAAATTTAGGATGAACTTGCACTTATTTGTTACAGCATATCCTGTCTTATCAAAGTCTCTTTTCCCATCCATTACTTAAATCTTAATCCTGTACCTTCAAGTACCTTAAAGCTCCTCCTCAGGCTTCTCTCTTGGTTAAAACCATTAGCTTTCAATGAACCACACTGACCAACAGTCTGATTAAAACAAACTCCTAGAGCCTGAATGGCAACACACAGCTAGACTCAGAGAATAAGAAAAAAATAAAATAAAACAAACAATACACTACAGAGGAGTTCCATGATTCTAGCATGGACAATATCAGGAGCTTCTTAAAGAAAGCATTTGATTTTTCTTTTGTGCAAGCAGCATTGTACATGACAGAAGCAGTGCATAAACAATGAAGTGCCCACTTCAAGTGACATCATAAAATGACTCTGCATAGCCCATTAACTTTGTCTGTAGACCAATTCTCGAGAAAAAAATTCAATCCCATTAAACTTCCTAAACATCAAAGTTATATTTTAGAGAATCATTAAGGTTGGAAAAAACTTTAAGATCATTGAGTCCAACTTTTGCCCAAACTTCACTCTGTCAAATAAACCCCAGCACTAAGTGCCACATCCAGCAATTTCTTAAACTCTTCCGGGGATGGTGACTCCACCATCTCCCTGGGCAGCCTGTTCCAATACTGGACAATGCTTCCAATGAAGAATTCTTCCTCATGTCCAACCTAAATCTCCCCTGGGGCAGCTTGAGGCTGTGTCCTCTCATCCTGTCACTGGGAGAAGAGTCCAGCCCTCACCTCACTACATCCTCCTTTTCAGGGAGTTACAGAGAGCAATAAGGACCTCTGAGCTTCCCCTCAAGGCTAAATCCCAGCTCCTTCAGCCACTCCTCACAGGACTCGTGCTCCAGACCCTTCACCAGCTCCACTGCTCTTCTCTGGCCTCACTCCAGCTGCTCAATGCCCTTCCTGTTGTGAGGGGCCCAAAACTGAACACAGGATTCAAGGTGAGGCCTCACCAGTGCGGGTACAGGGGGACAGTCCCTGCCCTGGTCCTGCTGGCCAGGATACAGGATGCTGTTGCTGATACAGGCCAGGAACCATTGCCCTTCTTGGCCACCAGCACACAGCTGCTCAAGTTCAGCTGCTGTTGAGCAGCACCCCCAGGTCCTTTTTCCCTGGGCAGCTTTCCAGGCACTCTGCCCCAGCCTGTGGTGCTGCCTGGGGTTGCTGTGACCCAAGGGCAGGACCTGGCACTTGGCGTTGTACAACCTCATACAATTGGTCTCAGCCCACTGATCCAGCCTGTCCAGATCCCTCTGCAGAGTCTTCCTTCCTGCAGATCAACACTCCCACCCAACTTGGGATCATCTGTGAACTTACTGAGGCTGCACTTTGATCCCCTTGTCCATACCATGGATACAGACATTGAAGAGGGCTGGCCCCAATACTGAACCCTGGGGAAAGCCACTGGTGACCAGCCAGCAGCTGGATGTAACTCCATTCACACCACTGTATGGATCGAGACACCCAGACAGGTTTGAAGAACAAATGAAGACAAAATTTCACATATCCACACACTGGTGGTACAGAAAAACAACTGAGACCTCATGTCTTAAACTCATAAAATTGTTGATGAAAGAAAACATGGTCCAGATGATAAAGTGCAATTATTATTCAAGTTGTGCTAAAAAGCTTTCCGGTGCTTTTCCGAAGCTTTTTCAGTTTTTCTTCTTGGTGATTTCATGCTGTAATTTTACTTTTTGGTGATTTCATTCAACTTTTAATTATGTTTTTTTGCTTCTGTCCCCATCATTCCAGTACTGTTCAGTTTGCATTTCTGTGAGCCGTGAGAGAGTACGCTGAAAGGCAAAGATTTCCTCTTCTCCTGTAAACATGGAGAGTCCTTTGGCAGAATCCTACATCAATACACAAAAACAGGACCACACACCTGTGAGACTCACAGCTGTACTGAAGTGCATCCTGTCTAATTCCTAAGGCTCCGTGCTCTACAGGCTTTGACAAAACAAGACAGCACCATGGCACCAAAAAATTAAAACTAATGTCCAAAAATTAAAGAAAGGCACCTATTTCAGCTAGGTAATCCCCTGAAGGAACATAACAAAAAGAATAATTTGGTTTTAAAACAACACAATAACAGGTTAATCATCTATTTTCCCTTTGTTGTTGACTAATTGTACACTGATTTAAACAAATTATTTAAGAAGTAATTTGCAATAACTGAGCTACAGGGAAAAAAAACAGAATAAGAAACATGCAAAGTAGTATTGTTTGTGAGGACTTGAGAGGCTGTTCTGTAGTCTAGGAAGAGGTGGAACAAAGCATCTTTTATTTCTGTATTTCAAATGCAGGCACTGAACTTAAATCAGCATTTTCATATATGACTGAACAGATACAATGATTAATATTCAAAATTACCCTAAAGCTTACACGAAAGGGTTCTACAGATAGTCACATTTTCTTTGACTATGAATAAGTAGCACATGTCATTACCAGAGTGACAGATACACTGCAAAAAAAGCAGCAAATCAGTTAAATGTTTTCTTGATTCCCCCTCCTAAAATGCTGCTGCAATTATGAGACTAAACCCAATTTTGTTACAAAACGGAGACAGTGTTAAAATCAGCTGGGTACCTGGCTCAAGTCCAAATCATCCATCAACACTCTGTTGTCCTGCAGTTGACCACTGTCCTGTTCCACCAGGAACAAGCTTTGGAGAGGAGCTGCTGCAGAACAGAGAATGCGCACCTGACAGGAGAAGAACAGCAACAGTATCAGCGCTTTGGGCTGCACAGGACCGGGATGAAATACATCATCTGTGCACAGCCAACTTCAAGTTAAAATGCCATTTTTTTTTCCCCCAGTGTTCTAACCTTACAGGATCTTTTTCTCAGTAACAACTGATGTAACTTTTACTCAGAGAACAGAAGAACTGTGCTATCAAATACTCCGAATATCTGCTACACAGGCAATGAGTTCACCATAAACTTTATTTTCTAAAATAACAGTTGTATAGTAAGCAATGCTTACTTTTCACCCATAGTGAGAGTCCTCTCAGTGGTAGATACATTACACTATTTAAAGAATACTTAAATTCCAAATTTCCCAGAAGCCTTTCCTGTCTTCATCTGTGCTACTCCAGTAAGTTATTCGCTAGTAAAAATAATGATTTTGTTTTCATGTCTGCTGGGAGGAGATGCAGCATGCAGTGAGAGATGGGGGCTGCAATGAAGACAGACAAATAATACTACAGGAGACTCTTGTTGACAGCATGCAGGCAAGATATTTGCATTGTGGACAGACATCCACAAATACACTCGGGTATTTTTCCCAACAACTTTTGATGGGAATTTAACACTTGTGTTTTTTCTATGGAGGAAGTATAATGACAACACAAACACAGAGCAGGCCATCCTCCTATTTCTAACACTTTAGTTTAATATTAGCATATTGTCTGAGCAAATGTCCACTTCCAAACCAAAAAGCATAAAGAATCTGGATCATTTGAATGACACTGATTTGAATCTGGCTGATTTGAATGAGACTACTCCTACACTGAGTTAGTTCAATACCTTGCTGAGCTGGGGCCTTTCTGATCAACAACCCATGCTGGAACATTCTTGGTAAGAACCAACCTCAACTGACACTTCCCAACTGCATAAATGCTCAAGTGTATGCAAATATAATCACATATAAGATAGAGTTTCAAATCTTGCATCACTTAAAAAAAATCATCTTACATGGGAAATTCCCTTTGTTTTAATGACGCTGATTTTACTTCCATTATTGAAATCTCTGTAAATCCACATGAAATGCTGCATTTATCATTATTATTCCATGAGCAATTCTGCAATCTGATGTAAAGCCTACAGTGACTGTTTCCTTTAAATTTTATGATGTAATTGTGCTATTAACTCCTCCTTTGTGATCAAAAAGACACCGATTCCTGACCAACTGCCCCTACAGATTAAAATCTAAAAAACTCCATTTCACTCCAGCACAGTTGGCAGCACAATCTTTCATTATTAAAATAATGACATGGCTTCTGTTGTTTTCCTGGGTTAGGAAAGAACATCCCCATTCAAGAAAGGCAAATGAGCTCAGGCTTATATTTATGCTCATGCTTAATACTCACAGAAACCAAAAAAACATCTGTTTATTTGCCTCTATTTCAATGGGACCATATTTTTTTGGTGAAGCTGAAAGGATGTTTCTTTGCAGTGCTAGTTCGTTCTGCTTATGTTTTCTAAACCATTACTAAAGAAAGCCTTATTTCAAACCAACAGTAACAGTCAGTTTTAGGACTCGCAATATTATTCCTATGCATATAGGAAAGGTTTGGTTCTCACCTTATGCTCATAAAAGGTATCAATAAGAGTAATGAAACGACGAGTTTGTGTCCTTTTTGCTGTTGTAAGAAGTGGTATGTCACGAATAAACACTGTGTCAAAATGCTTTGATATTTCCAAATAGTCGCTGGCTCCAAGAGGCTGAAACAAAATAAACCATAAGCAATGGAAACCCAGGACAGAAGAACACATAAATGTTGTATCTTGATGTACTACAGTAACAGAGGAGAACTGCAAAGTCCTAATCATATTCTTATTTTTATTCCTTTGTATCTAACTTGAGAAATGTTTGATTGCCCTTAGGGACATAGGTACAGGTGGGTGTTCATACTGCTGCCTTTACATGAACAATGAGAGTTAAAAATGTGCTCTTCTGCACCTAGACAACATTATGATCTCTCTCTGACAACTCAAATAAAAGAATCATTATAAACCATAATCTATAGAAGATGTGATTTCAACCTAAAGCATAAATTATTTGAATAGCTATTAGGATACTTTCCAGCAGCAAGATTTTTAAATGCAAATTCACAGGCTAGTTACTAAATCCTAAGTAGACCTGCATTTAGTTCACCCAGAATTAACCCAGACTGAATAAATATCTTATGTTTTAAGTATGGAAAACTGAAGAAACAGAGAAAACTACAATTTTGCAGCAGTTCCTTTGTTCATGGTTTCTTCTGCAATGATGAAGTAAAAATCTTCAAGAACTCATTAGTTTCTCTTTCTGTATCTAAACCATCAACAGAAAACATGTACAAATAATAGTAGCTCATTCAAGTACATTCCTCTAAAATTACTTTTTCATTACATGGAAGGTATTTTTTTCTGCAAGATCTATGCTTTCAGTACCACAGGCAGTACTTTTTCATTAGCTATTAAAATTCGTACTCCTGAACTCGTTCCATCAGTTTTACTCATACAGATACTTCAGAATCTTGTGTGCAGCTACTGAAGAGAACAAGTTCAGCAGCATCTTGCATGGTCACAATTTCCTTCCCAGTTAATGACATGTACCATGTGCTGTACCAAGTATAATACTGTTATAAAGCACAGCAATACTGCTGCTACCTTAAAACCAATAAATACAAAATATTTTCTCTAACTGAAATTGTGAGACTAGTTTGTTGCAGGCCAAATGTAATTTCTTAACTGGAACCCTTCTGCAAGAAGTTATTTTAAGCAATTATTAATAGCTGCCCATGAACAGGACTTTGGGTTTTGTTTAGATGCTAGAATAAAAAAAACTTGTAGAAATGGTCTCTACACACATACAGGAGAGAAGCCCTGATGGCATTCCAGAAGTTCTTCTGAAAATTAATGGGAATAAGCTAACCTTCCAAGCAGGTATTAAAGCCTCTCACTCTCCACCAGCTCTCCCACTTGCAGTTTCATGAATCACCTGCTTTCCCATTCCCAAGCATGCAACTTCCCTGTAGCATCTATGGAAAAGAGTTATTACAAAAGCTTTCAATTCTTTTGAGCAGTTTTTGAGGGTAGTATATGCTGTATTCTCCCCTTAGAATTATATTTAATGCTTATTTTCTACCTCCATTTCAGTCCCCTAGTTACTACTATGGACTTAGTCATCAGAAACCTAAAACTCATCATCATGAGGGCTACCAGCACAGCTTCACACAACACCTCTGAGAAAAAACAAAATCCTATCTAGATAAACCAGAGTAGCTCAACTCAAAATATTTTGAAGAAATAAATCAGGAAAAGGTTCAAGAAAGCAAAAGGAACTGATGGATGGAAACAACGCAGCGCAAACTCACTGGACACCTTGCCACCAGATACAAGTGATACATCTCCACTGCCAGAGTATCAAGTGCAAAAGAAAACAATGGCAGCACCAAAAGCAACACAACAATGATGCTGCTGGAGATTTTAAGATTTCTGATAAGCAAATTGTTTAGGTAAGAGTAATTTTATTCCATCCTTAGGACTGAAGTACTGTTAAACATGCAGATCAAGTATGCCTGCGTGATGAGTACCTTCAAGGGAGAACAGCAGTACATGAGAAAGGTTACGAATTTCTCATGTCTCCCCTTAGGTAAGAAATTACAGACATCACTGCTATGCTGATTCATTCTCTTACCACATGAAGAGCCCAAGCAGTCTTCTGCTGAAACCCAAAACCCTGAGGAATTGTTCTGCCCTGCCCACTTTCTCACAAAAAGCATACCAATACACCCTCCTCATCTCAAAGTATCAGATATTAAAAGCTGATTCCTAAAATAAATAAATATATAACTAAAAATTAAAGTGTCCAAACTTTTGCAAAGTGAGCAAACTCAAGTGCCAAACTAATGAACTGTACAGCTAAGAAGAACTTGGTGGGTATCTTGTTTGGTGGTTATCCAAACAGGAAAATAAAAAACCTGGGTAGTCAGAAGGAAGAAACAGGTGGAAGACAAAAGTAAGGTTAATGCATTTCAAATGGGAAGAATGGAAGATATAATACTGCTTTTCTTACAACATAAGATCATGGTTCCTAGAAGGTTACAATATGCATCTTTATCAGTCAAAGATGAATTCAATCTATTTCAGCAGTGAAAAAAGCAAGCAACTCAAGAATTCTGCTAATTAAGGGCATAAAAGGCAAGCTTTAACAAGAACTTCTGAAACATCAACACCAACACTTATAAGTGATAATATTCTGTAAATGTTGGCAGAAATGTGCCTTTGGAGACTCCAACATCTTACACTTGGAAAGATTTGAGTCTAGCTGCATATGAGCACTTTATTAGAGTAAACTTGGCACCTCCATGACAAGACTCAAGTCTGGTGAGACACAACTGAAATGCTGAGTCAGCCATTCTGCTGTTACACATGACTCAGCTGGTATGAGCTGTAGTCCCTTACACAGAGGAGTTCTCAAAACTCCCTGCTTTTGGAGTTCAGAGACAGTCCTGGAGATGCTTTTAATCTTGTTCCTAATATGCCTTACTCTCATCTTGGAAAGCCCTCTAATTTCCTTCTGTCTTACTCAATGTAAAAAGTGGAATCACCACCAAATTTGCAAATGCTCTGTGACAGATTAAAGCCCTTTTTTGTATATTTCTGACCTTGCTATTGGCCCAGTTTCCATGCTCCCTGTAATTGCTTTAAAGGTGGTCTAACCCACCACCTAACTCAAAATACTCCAAATGCGAGACCATGATGCAGCAGCACCCTGACAGCTTCTCAACTCACATTCTCACTGGGCTGCTGTCCCCAAACCTGGCACCCACGTGTCACCTCTGCCACACAGGAACAGCGGTGGGGAAATGGGTTCAAGGCCAGACTGCGCCATTGCTGGAGGCTCTGGCTCTACAGTCCATATACAGAAGCTCCACCGAGGAGCAAATTTCTGCTGTTCCAGCAGCCCACAGCCCTCCCCTCACCTTCAAAGAGCTTAGGCCTTACTGCCTTCAGGCCCTCTTTCCCTCACCTTGCAGCAAGCACTAGGTGGGTCCCCAATGCCAGCAACACCAGCTCAGACTAGGTAACAAGACTAGAGGCACACATTTTAGATTTTGGACAGATAGCACTGTCCTCTGTATAACCCTCCAGGGCTGAAATTTATTTTGTGAATCTCAACCAATTACAGAAAGTATTTCATTATAGTTAGCAGCATACATGAAGGTATTTCTTCCTCTGAAGTTGCTAATGAAGCCAGAAATCCTCCTAATATTGATACATATAGATGTAATCCTCTTACTAAAAGTTTAGCCTGATTAATCTCATCCTTTGAATAACACTGTAAAAATAACATCATTTTGTGTGTGTTTCTGGTACCGTCTGATCTGTTTTGTTCCACTGATTGTTGATCAAAACTCAACTGCAGAACAATAAGACATTTATTGTTTATTTAAGTCATTATTATTTAATGACTCTCTCTTACTATTTGTTACCAGCTCTTTCACATGCTATAATATAATTTTTAAAACTCAAAACATTAACAGATAAGAATCTTTCTTATTGTATTATTGTTCCTGCCTGTGTATATTCTGTAAAACTGTTGTGGATTTTTGTCATTATCTCTGATGCCAAGAGTCAGTATTTTACATTACATTAACATTAGCACTAACATGGGCTATGCTCCTGACAAAGTGTTTTCTCCACTTCAACCCGCTTGACTCAGTTCTCACCTTCATTTGTTTTTGCTTCTCTGTCTACTTAATGCATTTTCAGCTATCATCATCTCCATTCAAGTAGGATATTTATTATTTGGAGCTCTCTGTGGGCTGTTTTAGAGTTAGTCCTCTCCTGTTTCTATTATATAGTCCATTTAATTAGAGTATAAAGCATCTTTTTTTTTTGTTGATTCATCAGTGGCCCAGTATATCACCTGTCAGAGATTGTCTGAAGAATACAGAATGTTTTATGTATGATCGAAAAGAATGTGTCATCTCAATATGTATTTTTTGTTGATACTGCAAGATATTCAAGGGTCAGTTTCAGCCAATCCCAAAGACTCATGATTGACAGCAGCTATAATTTTGTGCAGACACTCTTAACACTCCAAAACTTCCTATAGATAACATCCAGTTTAAGACACATAATATTTACAACTTAATCACTAAGTAGAAACAAAAAAAAATATAAAGGTCTGTTGTTTGTAAATGATCAACAAACTATCACTAGTGAGGCTCATAAAACAGAGCACTGAGATAATGTGTCAAGATCATCATTCCAAGAAAGGAATAGAAAAATGCAAGGCATGATGTATGATGGCATAGCATGCTAAAGTTTAAATAAAATGGGAAGAGGTAGGGCATAGCTAACTTGGTTAAAAAATTTAAAGCTACTGATGGCAGTGCAAATCATAGAACCAGAGAACAGTATGGTTTGGAAGATCCTTTAAACATCATCTAGTTCCAACCAGGAGAGCAGGAATCTAGGATCTGTAAGCCCTGGAGTGAAAGATATATTTTTGTATCAAGCACAGCCCCTTCTCAGGTTATCACACCACAGAATCCTAATAAGAAGTAATTTTGCTTGTTTTCACAGCAAAAATTTTTCATAGTGGAAAGTTGTTTCAGATCTTTGCTCTTCTGCTTAAGAAGATGCTTGTAATTTCCTGTTCTTTTATTTATTTATGTATTTATTTAAACAATATGCTCAAAGCTAGTTGAATACTGGAAGCATGGAAAAGACATGTTTCTGCTCTAAAAGCTCTCATTGCTTAGTTTCCAGTTTCAACTCCAAAGTACAGCATTATCAATGAAATGGTCTCCAAAAATAGTTAAGGCTTAAAAAATTTATAGGTCTATTTAAATATTTACACTTACTGTTAAGATTTCAAAACCATTATCAAAAAAGCTTTGAAAAAAGAGAGAAGTACATTCAAGAATGTTGAGAAACAAACAAAATGTTAAGAATGTTAAGAAACAAACAAACAAAAAATTAAATGAAAAAGGCAAACCCTTAAAACTCCAATTGGCTTCAAAAATCTTGTATTATCTGGTCTATAAAGTATAGAATCTAAACCTTCAAGGTTTATGCAGCTTTCACTGAAAGGAGTGCTCTCTAAAAGTTAAGTTCTGATACACATAAAATATTAAACAGAAAGGTGATTTGACTAACAATATAACTATGTTGCAATATTTCCACCTGAAATAAGTTTCTTGAGTTTATTTTATAAAAAATGCTCATGAGTAAGATAAGGCAGTTTTTTGAGGGGGTAGAGAACCTGATTAAATCCTTAAAGCAAATGTAGCTAATAAAAGACAGACTCTCCATCTAGAATTTAAGCTGCAAAAGCTAATCTCTTAGGAATAAAACTAAGATCACAAACTAAAGAAAACTCTGATTTTAAAACGTTACTGGAAATAGTGCTTACCTGTGATATGTTTATTTACACCTGTACCTGACAATCCTACAATTCTAAAGATGACATCAAATATACAAGCAGCTTTTAATGAAGATCGGTCCCTCAAAATTACTCAGAATCATTAAACCATAAATGCAGCCAAGTTATGTCATCACACAGGGCAGACATCCAGCTGACTCAAAAACAGACGCTTGCCTTTCTAAATCACTCGATTCATTTGAAAATGGTGATTTTTTTTCTTTTCATTTTTCTTTTTTTTTAAGCTTAGTTACATCTTTTCCTTTGAAGTGCAAGCTATTCAAGTTAAGAACCACATCTTCCTCCTGGTCTGTACAGCGTGCCTGTTGCAATGGAACGACAACCTAACAGAAGCTGTTCACCACTTATTTGTTGTGTTAATCTACATAAAAATTCTATTTTACCATTTTCAGAAACATTCAATAACTACAAGGAAAACGAATTCACAGTAGGATAACCTTTTACACCATAAATACTGATGCTAAATTTATTTTCAGAATTTTAATGCTATTGTATGTTTGCTAATGGTTAGAGTCACGTTAAGACAGTACATTCGCTGGCACTGGTGAAAGGATATATTGGATTGCCCTGGGAAGCGCACAGGACCCATGAAGCAAAGCAGGCGAGCCCCTGTGAGCAGCAGGCTGCCGAGGCTGAGCGCTCCGAGCCGGCGCTCCCGGCAGAGGGCAGCAGCTGCTGCGCACAGCCAGGGGAGCACAGGAGCTCCATCTCCCGACTCCCTCCGCTCCATCAGGAGCACACAGGAGGTGCGCTGCTGGCTGCCTCATTTATACCGCATCCAGCTGCCACAACTACCAGTTTTCAAGGAAAATTCTAAAAGGGAAGGGAAGAAAGGGAACTGGCAGAGAGTGATTTTTTTTCTAAGGTGTAATGAGCATCGTTCTTCATGTGTGAACAGACTAAAATGGNATATATACACATGGATTTTAAAACCAAGTTAATATATACATTTTATTTTTAAAGGTATCTGGTGATCTTTCATTCACACGTTTATCTCAATTGACAAATTAACTATTTATGTTTTGCAAGAATCTAACACCACTGGTAGTGTTTCCCTTATTGTATAGATAGAAAAACGGGAAGAAAGAAATTAAAGGCCACAAAGAATGGGGGAGAGTCAATGTTAGCATTAAAATCTGGGAACTGCATGTCCCTATTCTGGCTGGTGCCTGTCCCAGCCTCCTGTTGGCTACATTTTATTTTGATGAAAACCAAGCTGAGTCCTCCTGGCTGATTACACTGGAGAAGCACACTCACAAGGCTCCATTCTAGTACCAGGTAACTGCTTCATGCTCATGACAAAGACCACCACGTGCCACTCTGCCACATAAACCCTGGTGTCTCAGGTCTGAAAAACTGCTTCTCCTTTGCTTTAAAGCAACCAAAATAGATCAGTATCCTCTTATCCAGTTTTTTGCTAGTTTTCCACATGTTCACATAGCTAGTAAAAAAAAAAACTAAGTGTATTAATTTGATATGAACTAAGTTAGCTAAAACTTGGGATTGTCCTCAACTGGGAAACCAGAATTTACAAACTGATGCACACAATACCTTACCAAGTCAACTGCAATGTCATATCAGCATTGTATACAATATATTCTCTGTATTTTATTTTTATGAACATTAATGGACAATCAGTAATTACCAGTATCTGATGCACTAGTTTAGACAGAAATAACTCTTTATACTCTTGACATGAAAAATTTTGACACTAACATACGAAACAGGAATGAAATACTGTAACACCAGAAAGGTATCAACTCTAACTCCCAAGGTCTCCAGGTATTAATTAAAAAGCAGCTATTATGAAAATTCTACTTAAGCTAGGAGATGTAACAAATATTATCAGGTTACCAATTGCTGATTTGCTATTTTCATCTATTATGTATTAACTGGCATCTCATTAAATAGCATGATATCAAAGTGGAAAATGTTTCAATATTTCCCCTTAAAACAGAATTTTGATTTTATTTCAAAGGAAACTTCAGTGACATTTAAGAGGTTTTACAGCCTGTTCATACAAAATACTATATTACAGAAATCACTAAGTAATTACCTGAGAAATTTCTTTCATTTCCTTTAATTTCCTTTAATTTGCATCTCCTTCATCCTACACCAGCAAATGTAGATTTTGGGGTCTGGATATTTATCCCTTGGAATGCACTGTAACAGTTACCCAAGACCAGACTAGAAGACAGATTGTAGCTATGAAGTGAAAGCAGAGTCACTTCAGTGATAAGCTACTTTGCCAACACAACAAAAGCATCTATCCTTTCATGTGTTGATTCTTGCAGAACTCATTCTTTTTTCTGCAACCCTTAAGGGTAATGGATAGCCAAAGGAATCAATTAACCAAGTTTTGAGTACAATGCTGTCGACTCATGCTCCAATGATTATAGACACCCACGTGTGCAGCAGTACACAACAGTTTCAGAAAACTCAAAAAATACTACTGCAACTCCAAGATAATACTGTAACTTGTAAGTACTCCCATGATGGAGACCGGATATGTCCAATTTGGAAGAAAGGTTGCTCGGTATGAGAGAAATGTCCCATACCCTTCCTGTGAAGACTCCCTCAAATCCAAGGAAGTTATAAGCCTTGGAAAAACTCAGTCTGAATTGACTGCACAGATCGATTGCAGACTAAGAAGTATTGCCTACTCCCAGAAGTATGAGAGGGATAAGAGCTGTTTATTCCCTCAAGATGGATTGGGCACATTCCCCTGCAGGTTCACAGTGAGAGCTGCCAACAGGCAGCAGGGATCCTAACTCCCTCACATCCCTACTTTCAGGCACTTTTAAACCAGAAAAGATCATGGAGTATTTCAAGTTCCTGCATTTCAGAGATGGCTAAGCCTAAAAACTAGTATGTAGCTCAAACACAAAAGCCTCCTCCTAAAACGGCATCCAGGTTTGACCCAATACACAGTAAAAAGAGGCTATGTCTGCTTAGATATAATAAAAAACAAAATGAAACAAACTCTCAAACACCAAACACCCAACTCTTTCCTCAAAATATCAATTCTGATAAGAAATAAACTGCACACAGAATTCTTTTCTTCATTGCTCCTGCCCCCATACACACTCTGTATTTACAACAAATTTGTATTAGCATACATTCAAAACTCCTCAGGAAAGAAACCTGTCATACCAGGCTTAGTATAAACATGTGCTCATTAGAAATACTACAAATGATAAACCTTGAGCAATAATTATTTTTATAGGTCAGTTAACTAACTTAGCAATCCATTTAACAAATACTTTCTTGAGACTGCATAGTGCCACTTTTCTAATAAGAACGGCATCTTCAAAACTCAACGCTTCCTATAAAGTCAGGAAGACTGGAGAATTAATTTAATTTCCATTCTTTAGTCATCCACTGTATGCATCCAGAATCAGCTTCTCCACCACCCTTCCTGGATGAAAATCCCTCCAACAGCCTGTAGTTCCACCCATCATCATAAGCATGTGGGAATTTAACTTGTCTGGTTTTTAATACTGACACATACCACATTCTTCTAGTGATGTGGAATTTCTCTTGCACTTTAACATTTATCAAAAATAAAAAGTTAGTCAAAGATTTAAGCCTGGTTTTCCAGGACAATGATACAAAATGTATTTGAAGGCTATTTTTAACATATATTAACTATTTACAGACTGAAAATTATTTCACTGTCCTTTAGTAAAATGAGTATTGCACTTTGCTTCACCTAGAACACTTATTTTTTGCCAAACCTTTTCCTTTTTCCACATCGTTATTAGAAGTTCATCCATCTCCAGCCAAGAATAAGCCAGTAGATTCAGATAATATAAACCATGAAAACTCCAGTTTTACTTAAGTCTTTTACCTGAAGTATTTGCCCATGACCTTTATTTTATAATTTTCCTGCACTTCATAGCTAGTTGCCATTCATTCGGTATTATTTGATTCTGTCCCACCAGTGACACAGGAAATACTTTTACTATCTTCTTCCACAGAGAGTCCTTGGGTTTGTGTTGCTCTTTTTGTTGTTGTTGTTGTTTACATTTTCCTTTCTAGTGAGTCACACTTCCCTTTCGCTTTTGAATATTACTCTTCCTGAACACTCAAATATGCAACTTCACTGTTTGGAATATCTTTTGGTTTCATTAAATGTTAGAGAATTAAGACTGTTCCTACAGAACACAAACTTCTAGATTAATTCACCACTGTAAGCTCCAACCAAATGACCTTGTACTGAATGTAGTACCTTTTAAGCTAGAAAATTATAATTTGCAATTTTCTGGCTAATTACATTTTACCTTTGTCTGTATTTCATCTACAGCATAACATACAACAGTGTATTTTCTTTATATGCTTTTTATAGCCAAGTGCTCAAGGACCAATCCACCTCTTGCTCCATTTCCAACAGATCCCTATGAGTACTTTCCTTATGGGTTTGTTAATTAGTAGACTGATATGTACTCAAGAACCTTGTATTAATTAACTTTAAGGCAGGTACCTGTACCTTGAATGTTGCACACTGCTCTCCACCTCTTTTAGCCACTCTGTCTTTAAGTAGGCTGTAAGCACCCACTCTGTATTATTATTTTATGAATTGTCCCACAAGGTTTCAATAATAGTAATTATCTCTCATTTTCCCCCATTAATGAGGATTTCCCATTTATCATGCTTGTCACCACATCTTAAGACTGCTACAAAATCAACTGCAAATCTTGTTTTCAATTCTGTTACAAGTTTAATGGACTCCTACAACACCAACTTTGGATTTCATTTATCTACCTGGAGGCTTTCCTTGAGCTGTCAATTAAGCTTCACCCTGGCTGCAACAGGCTCCAGCAAGGAAGACTTCCTGCCCCACGTCCCTTCATACACTCTGCCTTCCCCTTCCCATGGGATTTTGTCCCCATGTCCTGCATAAAGAAATCTTCAGATTTGCTCCATGCAAATCAAAAAAATTGCCCTCCAGTATTTTTTTTGTCAATCTTGCTTTTCATTATGTTCTTTCAAGCTTTCTACTTTCCTTTCTTTCATAGTAGCACTTATAATGCCTGTCAGCTTATCTACCATTTGGCATCACAAGAAGTAGCAAATACCTTATTGCTATGTCCCCTACAGATTTCTGCTTTATCCCTCCAAAAATCACTCCCACTATTATCAAGCTTACTGGAATATATAAAAATTACTTTATACTTCCTGTCATGTTGAATGTCTCCTCATTTGGGGTTATTTTTTGCTATAAACCACCAGTGCACTCTTCTGGATCTTTCCTATGTTTTCTGTGACATGAGTGGGAGCAATTTCCCACTCTGACTGTTTAAAAAAGACACTGCATGGTAAAGTTTTTCCACCAAAATTTAAAAGAATTCATGAAAAAAAGGAAGAGGGTTTCATGGCTTGATAGCTGCATTTTTCCTTTTTCATTAATTTTAGCAGATTGTAATGGCAGCAGGTCAGGCAAACAGAGCAATGGGGCAGGCAAGATCCTAAATGCAGCTTATACTGAGGGAGATTTTCTAACATTGCTATGAATCATTGCAACAGTTTACAGTAATGAAAAATAAAAATCACATTCATCTAAATTTAATAGACAATTCTGAAGTGACTATACTTTTCTGCCTTTGAAGGGAGCACACTGATACCCCTTATCAACATACTATGTAATATTTATGAAGATACATCAGTGATCTGAAGAGAAAAATCACTGATGACTGAGGAAGTTGTCAAAAGAAAACCATTGACTGTCTGCCATGTTGTTTTAGTTTTAAGCATGTGATTTTGCTATAAGAGACTACCATAACACATCTGCAGAAGGCATCTGAATTGAAACACAAGATTTCCAAAGCCCTGGGCGATCCATGTAAGAACAATACTGTTAAACAACGATTAACATTTCATAAGAGTTCTCTTTACTTGCTCTGAGTGCAAACCAAGACCCTCAGCTCCATTATGCCAAGATGATCTGAACCCCAAATAATTCTTGAACAGGATAAGAACCTTCAGACCACTGACATGTGAACTAATCAGAGCACTTCTGCTTAGAAGCAACTTATCATCCCATTTAAGTACATAAGACATTTACTGGACTAAAGAATTGTACTAGTATTCGCTGACAGAATGAATTCCCCATACTTTAGGGGAATAAGGAAGAAAAATTCTCAAAACCTTTAGTGAAAAGCAAGCTGTTCTACCCAGGACACCTCCACTCTTACAAATGGCTTATTGGTTTTCTCTGAAACTGAAAACCAGCAGTCTAAAACCTACAGTCTGAAACATAACCAATGAAATTTCTGTCCAAATAAATAGTTATCAACACTGTAGCTGCAAGGAAATGGAAGCATAATGTTATCATCAAAAGACTGGCCACCATCCTGAATCAAAAGTGCTCTTGGCCCAGTTTAGGGTTGTGATTATTTAACAGCAACTTCAGATATCAGTGCAGAGTTCACTGGAGTACAGTGCAACTCCTGGGGACTTGTCTTCCAACCCACTGAACAATACATTACAAGGAGAACGTTTCAAGATTCACATCTCACGTGTTCAAGCAGAGAATGTGGCAGTATTTAGCAACATCTGGCATATTTTGAGAAGGCCTGGGATTAAACATTCCTTGTACATGCAGTTGAAACCAAAGCATGGAACAGCAGTGTTACTCCAGTGGTGCCAGGATCACTTCCTTGGCTTGAGTATCAGACTGAAACCCCAGATTATAAAAACAGCACTTGACTGCTATTTACATGTTGAGATGTTACTACCTCTCATATACCAGCAGTGATGTTATAGTATACCAGCATATACTGTAGTAGGATTTTTGAAGATAATCTGTGAAACACCTAAGAGTGAATTTATTATACCATTAAAAAGCAAATTAGTATTGTTCATTTGAGGAAAGGGATTTTTTTCCTGCTAAATTAAAAATATTTCTGTTAATCAAGTTTTTTTTAAAAGCCTTTTTAATTTAGTGCAACTTGGGAAAATAGCAAGTTTGTGTGGTTTGAATTTTTTTTTAAACTGTGAAAAGTCTGAACATTAACTGATCTAAGATTGGACTGGGTACTCACTCTGTCACACAGCTCTTCAAACGTGAAGTCTGCAATGGTTCCACACGCTTTATTCAGCCTCAGCTCTCTGCCTTGCACTTTTAGAATCCTTGGTCTAGTTACTATGGGAACATGAACAAAGACTCAATCTTCTCTGGATAATTACTATAAAATTCATCTCTTACAGATAGGAAATGCATAGCTTCATGAATAATAGCACATGATTCAACACATAAATTAGACAAAATGCTGATACAATGACTGCCACTTGAGTGTGGCATCAACCCATATACAGCAATGGAACTTATTAATTGGTCAGTGGAGATTGGGCATTGTGTTCTAAATGTATTCTCTTTCAAGAGAAATTAACTTACGTACAATCATTTTGTTTCTGAGCCAGCTCATCAAACAACTTATCCATGACAGCCTCCACATCAGCTTCACTTGTGCTACAGTGAAAAGAATAATAGAATATGAAATTAATAACACTTGAAGCCAACATCAAACAGCTGCCTGAGCCTGCTTAGCTTTTTGCCCATAAAAAAAAGAGAACAGGATGTTATGCTCTAAATACAAACATTACATTTAGAATACACTTAAAAGTAGAGAATATTAACTCTCAGGTAGATGATTCTGCCTTATTTGCATATACTGAAAGACTTCTGTGTTTTGAGCTGTTTCCAGTAATGAGGCAATACAGGCAGAGCAGATCCATTAACACTATGTGTACACAATGAGAAAAAAGGCTTCTGGCTCTATCTTGCATGCAAAATAAGAGCAAATAGACAACGCAAGGCAAGGCAGTCAAGCACCTAAAGAAGTATCCTTTGAAATTTCTGAGAGGAGACTTTGTGAAATTAGATGTTGAAGTAGATTATTCCTTTTTTTTTCTGGGGGTGGGGGGGGGGGGGAGGTGGGCAGTGCTGTGACAAGTCAACCAACTGTATTGACCAAACAATTTGCAAAATTAAACTGTGAAATTAAAAATACCACTACAATCAAACATTACAAACATTAGCAGTTTTAGCAGTTTCCCAACCTGTTCCTAATACTGCTTGAGAAAAGATCAACCACAGGTGGTGAAATGCAAAATATCTGTGCTAATAGCTCAAGTGAAGTTTACATTCATCTTCTGGGCCACAAGAATTAAAAAATCAGTCCAATCAGAGAACTTTTTTTTTAATCACTGAATAGGTTAGAGAGCCAAACTTCCCATGCTTTATTCTTAAATATGGATAGATAAACAGATGGATAAGATTTTTAGCAGAGAATAGTAAATTAACGTTACAGTAGGCAACAAACTAGAACTAGGATATATGATGTTTCACTGAAGTTTGGATAAACTCTTTTGGTGTGACATCTTATTTTATAGATCTTGATGGACTGAAGTCTCATTGCTTCACACAGTTCTAGACATCCTCTTAACTGACAAGTGAATATCATCTTGTTAAACAAATACTCTCCTGCTCATTAGGCCTTAAGCACCTTAAAAACTGAAGAACTGAAGTAACTATTTCTTAGCTAAAGCTTAACGACGACAAACTTCATAGATGTAAAGAATTTGGGAAAAAAAATTTTAAACTCACAAACTCATAAAAGTGCCATTTTGAAGACTTTAAAAACCTTTTCTGACTAGGAGGTTACATAAATTCAAGAAGTTTCTCTCAGCATTGATATTGGTGTGATGTATTCTTCTGACAAAATGATACATGAAAAAGAACAGACATCACCAGAAAAAAAGGCCATAAAAAGGGGTAAGAATGTGTGCATGTGTGTATAAATATCTATCTGTCTGTATCTATCTCAGAGAGTATGTGCATGCATATCAGCAATAGAAATTTCAGTTGAAAGGCTACCAGAAGAAACAGATGAATATGATGCTAAGGTGGATATTTGTTCCTAATTGCCACAAAAGTTTGTTTTGAAAACAGACACCTGAGACTGAGATCGATCAAGTTGCTTTGATCAGGCATTTTGTAATGGTGTTGCACTGATTGCTCTCAGATGAGTATGAGACAGCTTTTAGTAACCCTCAGTTACATATTTTAAATGAAGAGAGGACTACACAACATATGAAGCATCAAGAGGATTCTCAAAAACGTGTGACAATGATACTACAGCCATTAATAGAAGAACATATATATGCTGAACAAGAATATTTTCTTTGGGGGACAAGAACTGCTAATTATATTTCAGAAA
The DNA here is from genome assembly GCA_013400215.1 of Cisticola juncidis. NCBI lineage: Eukaryota > Metazoa > Chordata > Aves > Passeriformes > Cisticolidae > Cisticola > Cisticola juncidis. The sequence goes on along the minus strand of VXBR01001004.1, from coordinate 1,610,316 downwards.
TCTGTAGCAAACTACCCTACAGTACCTAATTTTAAAACAAACCAAACAAAAAGGAATCTCCACATACTAAGCTAGTTCTACAGGGTTGAAAACTCCAATGAACCAGTTTGAATAGAAGAATGAATGTGATTCCCTCAGAACAAGAAAGGACAAAGAAATAAGGACCTAATTCCATTGGCAGCTATGGGGTTTTTTTAATGATTTTTAGCCCCACCACTTCTTAATGATTTACACATCAAGTTCTGAAGGCAACCAACACCTTTCTAGTAAGAGAGCATAAGACAGAATTACTGCCAAACTCTGTCATCACAAGTTTTACAGCAGAACAAAATGAAGTTTTCTGGCTGGGTACTACTCCTGGAACTTGTTTGTATTGCTTCTCCTCTGACGCCACAACCACCAAGTTTGGCCTATGACCTGCTAGAAACCACAAACACCCTTTTTCATTCTTCGGAGTATGGGCAGTAAGAAAAGACTGTGGCAGGTGCTCTCCACAAGTGTCCAGCAGAAAGGCACAGAGTGCAGCGGGCACAGGGAGCAGCACCACAGGCAGGGACAGCAGCACCCAGAATGAGGGCCATGATGAACAACACACAGGTATCAGTGGTGGCTTCCAAAAGCACTTCTGAGCAGACATGACAAAGCACAGAGCGAGTGGAGCCAGGCAAGAATAATATAGAACAATATAGCTAATATAGAATAATATAGCTACTTTTCTCAAGTTCATACAGCCACAGTTCAAGGATACGGAACTTGCATTGGACCTGTTTTCCACATATGAAATTCTGTCATTTCCTTCCAAAGGCAGGGAGAGTTACCAGTTGTAGTTCTACTGAGCATATTCCTCCTTCCAGAAAAATAACTACAACATCTAACTTAATGAAAAAGTAGCATGGACATACTTGGTTTCAAACACTCAGCAATGAAAATACTCCACTTTTCTTAATGGGGACATGATTTTAAAATCAGTATTTTAAAGGTACAAATGTTATAAATCTAATATTAAGCTATTGTAGTGTGCTTTGTTCATGCTGTCACTGATTAAATAATATTACAAGAGAAAATACAAGACAGAAAAATGTTTGCATTGCAAAGGTTTCAAAGTATTAAAGAGGATGTTCCTATTAGGCAGATTTATGCTGCAACCAGAAACACAACTGTGAATATATTTTAAAATATATTTATTTGTAAATATAAAGTGCAAAAGAAATTTTGTCAAGATAAACAAAAACAATCTGTCAAAACAGAAGGGTGTTGGGTTTTCTAATCCACAGCATTGGAAACACCCAAAATTAAATGAATCCTTGTCATTGGATTTCTATAAATACTTAATTACTTAAATACAATAAGGATGTTCTTCTATTATAAGAGAATTGTACAATCTCTTACAAGAGGATATTCATTACTTTCTAACCATCTGTCACTTCAGTTCTCCAAACACCACACCTCTCCAAAAAATCTAATTAGTTTTTATTCAGTCACACATTATAAATGATGCTAGTGTGGATACCGAAAATGTAGTTTAATGAAGTTAATATCAAGGCATAATGGAAGGCATTTTGCTGAACAAAATGGACCAGAAGGCAAAGAAAGGAAAAGTCACACCCTTCTAATTCCACTATACATTTTTCATTTCTCATTGAATAGGAAATTATTGGCTAATAAGAAGGAAAAAAGAGCAAATACAATATCACAGATAAACTTACAGGTAGTAAAGTTTTCCAGCAGCTGGAAGCGCTCGTTTCCTGTAGTCTATTCCAGAATCAAGCTGGACTGTGCTGCAGTATTTCTACAAAGACAAAAAAAAAAAAAATTAAAGAAAAAGAATAGCTTTCCTCGAGCCAAAGCTGTATTTACTATTGTCTGTGATACAGAGAAGACACACTGCTGTGATAAACCATCAGCATGAATATCATCTGCAAAACTGAAATTCAAGATCTAAAAGCTGAAGTCTCATTTGCAATTATCAAAGCAAAGAAATAAGCTGAAAATCACTCACATATGCAAAACAAAAAGGTCTATCAAAAGTCTATCAACCAAAAAATTAATACCAATTAGAAGCACATGGGATGAAATGAGGGTCGATATTACTCATTCTCTCTAGACACTGCTTTGTTGCAAAAATAATTATTTTCACATTAAAATATATACATTTTGCAGTACAAAATTAGAAGCACTAGAAGTTTAATGGAACAGAAACAAATTCTAGCAACAAGTGAAACCACTTCTGTTTTATAAGCTAAAAATAATTTTATCTTTTTCTTCTGCTAAGAAGAGTAAAGATTTTATAATACAAAGATCAAATATATGAACCACACCATTTTTTGCTGCAAAATGGACAAGGGGGGAATAAACCAAGCTCTATATCCAAAAGATTTTATTTCATTTTTGCAATGTCTGAATTAACTCAGAAAAGCATCTTTTTTGCTCTCCTTTAAACAACCTGTAAGATTCTAAGTGTGATACAGATACTGAGTACAATAATTGCTTCTGTTAGAAAACTTAAACCCAGCTGTACTAAGAGGTGCTTTTTCTGATTCAAGGCCTGAGGCTGAGAGCAAAATTCCCACTAGTATCAGGAAGATCAACATTTTAAGTCATCCCCCAGCAAAGGGAATAGCTCTGCTTATCTGTTATGACTATTTCCAACACACAAAACGTCTGGGTGTTATATGTAGCAAGAAGCAAAAAAAGCTATTAAAGAAAGAGAGGAAGTTTTATTATTTTAGAAAATACAGTTCTATCAACAATTTAATTAAAACAATAAAACTTTTTTTAATGTAATTCGACACCAGTAAAATTCATTTGCTAGAATCCACTAAATCAGTCTGCTTCATCACTGCACCATGAATTATTGATTCGTCTTTAAGATTCTTGTTAAGCCTTTCATATTCTGCATGTTCGAATTTTTCAAAGCCTCCTTGAGGCCATTCAAATAACAAAATTGGAAATGTCAAACCTCATTCATAGCAACTACATTGCAGGGAAAACATTTAGAAGAACTATCATCAGTGGTTTAAGGAACAATGGCCCTTTTGAACAAATGCATTGCATAGGACACAGATCACAAATATCTGCAGGAATTACTGTGATGACTCATAGCACTAATTTTTTGCCCTTGGCTATTAGTGAAGGCTCTACACCTACTTTAAACCTCCAACTTCTCTAGAAAGAGATACAGCTGTAGAAAGAAGGTAAAAAAAATCATCCTGAAAGCACAGAATCCCAGGAAAATCCATGTATCTTTAATTCCAATAAGTGAAAAAGCCATGCTAATCAAATCATTATCTTGGACTAAGGCTACTGCAAGCACAATAGCATTGGTGCTACAATATTATTATAATCTATTCCCTTTCTTTTCCTGAGAGCTCACAAAGAAAGAGAATAACAGAGCAGAAGAAAAAAGTTCCAGAGGCATGTAATAATATGCACGGGGAGGGAGGATGTTTAAGCTTTTCTTCAGTATCAGACTGGCAGCCAAGGCCAGAAGGAAGATTACAGAAATTTCACAGCAAAGCTAGTTCACTTAGCTTTTCTTTGCCAGCATCTTTCCACCTAATGTTTTATTTTTCCAAAGTAGTAGGTTAACTTAAGTACTATTTTCTTTATGTTAACAGGGGAAAGAATCCTGCTACAGCTTTGAGGTCTATGAGTTTACTTAGATTAACTTTAGATACTTGCATATTTAGTAATGCTGTTAAACATTATGGTTTGTTTTTTTCTGGAAACAAGAGATGGGAATTTTACATGAATTCAGCCTCACCTCTTTGGCCTTCAAGCCCGATTTCTACAGCTCCCTCAGGATGCTGTGTGGCACATAGTGAAAAGCGAACACAGACCCACATACATTTGAGAGTATTCCATGGTTATGGTAGGGCTGAAAGAAAAAAAGCCCACCTGAAGACTACAGCTGGTCTAAATTTGTTCCCTGATATTTACAATGGTGCTGGAGGCTCAGCTGCTAATGACCAGCAGGTGTCCTGTGCACTGAGATACAGACTTGTACCAGGCTGTATCACGCAGGTCAGCGCAGCTTGGTGATGCCCAGTGTTACACTGCTTCAGTCCATCTGTGTTCCACTTACAAACTTGTCACTCCTTCCACCCACCAACAGCTTTTGACTCCATGATTTAACATTACACTGAATGAGTTCTGGAGGTAAGAACCATGGAACTGAAGATGTAAATATTACCGATACAGCTACAGAGAAGATGCGCCTTTTTTTTTCTTCCTTCTCTTTCCCCTGTCTTTGAAATAATTAGCATTATCATTCTTCAGGAAAAACTACTATCATTAATGACTCTAGTTAAAAAGAACTTGTGTGTTCAAAATTTTTTTTATGTTTTTGGACCCTTTTTAAGCTACAAACGTTGCCTAACAGAGATATTTCCTTCCCTATAAGCTTTGCTTGTATGTCTGTAATAATGTACTATTTTTGATTTGAATATGATACAACATGATATAGTTTATTTCAAAAAAAAATTGTTACATATAAGACTTTTCAGCCAAAACTGCAACAGCAAAATCCTGTTCAGAGACCTATAAAATACAGTTAATATAATTCTAGTAATTTTTTTGCTTCCTTAGGAGATGAAAGTCAACTCAACCAAATATAAACAAAATGAAAAAACAGAATCTGATGTACAGCAGTTTTCAGTAATAAACAGTGCAAGCACAGAAGCAGGGGACAGCCACATGAAATGAGAAACACATAGTACTTTTGGCATTTTACTCCTTGGAAGTTCCTAATTAATTGAAGTGTTTGGCCTCTCTAGACTGATGGTCAGCTCAGGAAGGTACTCTGGCCGTTTAGAGATCATTTTCTAAATACAAATAAAAGAGCCACAGGAATTTCCTAACCCTTCTACAGGTTCAGGTGTCTATCCATGCTCACTGCTGATTATTTCCACTAAGACACTTCAAAGCTCACCCACACCCCTATTGTGTTAAGACCCTGTATAAACATACATAAAAGGAACGGCTCCTGCCATAAAATTCAAGTATCATAATCTAAATCGCAACATGCTCTCAGGAAACAGCTCTTTAAGACATGACTCCTGCAGTTAGATTATAAGCTTTGCAAGGTAGGAACAACCTTTCCTTATGTGAATATATGATGAGTACAGATCTATAAGTACTAATTGGAAATAACAAAAAAAGCCCCAAACCACCAAACAGAGGTAGGAAATGTTATTTACACAAACTGAGCTCTACACAGTAGAGGAGAGAAAAGGAGGGACAGCGACAGCAGCAGCAGCAGCAAACCAAAGGGCAGTAGTAGGGGAACTGATTGCACTGTCAGACAATAACAACACCATCTCTTCTCCAAGTTAAGAATTTACCCTTGGAGACAGCTCTAAAGGGAGATGCAGCATATAGTCACCTTTGCTCAACCAGAAAGGTCACAGAGAAGTTATATGCTGAGTAGAGATTCAGAAGTTTTTTTCTTTTGGGGTTTCCTTTGTCAACAAGGGTACCCACCACGGTTCTTTGTTTCTGCACAAATAAACATCCACTTATCTTGTTTCACAGGAATGGAGAAGGAAAAATATTCATATTTACAATTTTTTTTTTAGGATACAAGCTTTAAATGTTAAAAAAGACAGCGTATAATCAGAACACATAACAAAAGAAAACAAACCACACCAAAATAATGTAAATGTCCAAGCTAAACACTTAAAATACTAGATTTGCAAAAAGAAAAACCAGATACATGGTTGCATGGTATGGAGAACAAGTCCTGCTCACAAGTGTAAGAATGAAATACTGAACATGAGAGAGGGTGCCTGTGTGAGTTATCACTGTGCATCTTGTCTGTCCTTCACAGGTATCAGCAACATTATTCTCCTGCATCATGGTACTAAAAAATCAGTACTATAATTTTAAAACTCTGGAATTTTGGAGAGGGGTGAAAAGATAGGCTTCTCTACTTTTACCCTTCAGCTTCTTACAGCATGGGGAAAACCCCTACTATGATTACATATAGAAGTTCTACTTTATCTATATGTGGACTTCCTTATCTAGCATGGGACTGATTAAATCCTACAGATGTGATTGCGTTCTCACACTCACTAATCACCATGAAATCCTGATCAACAGCCAAAGAACTAATTGGAGTGCTCAGGTTGTTAGCATTTAATTGTCAAACCCATAACTATAACAATTGGTTTCCATTTCTTAGAATGGAGTTCTAAATTCTCAAATTTCATTTTGGGCTAAACTTTTTTTGAAATAAATACCTAATACTGAAGCTACCATCCGTCTAGTGGAACCATCAGCTGTTTCCAACAGATTTTATATTCTATTAAGATATTTAAGATATTTAAAGTCTGACTTACCCTATTCAATTCAAATGCATAAAATTAATTAGTTATACAATTCATTTTGAAATCATTTATGTATTTATGTATACAAAGAGCAAATACAATTACAGAATGGAAAATGCAATTAGCTAAAAGTTAAACAAGTAAAAATGCAGTATCAGCATGTACTCATGTCACTGAGTGGCACAAAACCTTTTTATTCCTAAAAGAAAAAGAAATAAAGGTAAAGCCTCATGGCTCAACTCAAGACACAGCACTTAAAACAATGACCATTAGACAGAATAGATAAAATTAGACTGCCAATAGGCCTATTCTAGAAAATTACTAAATACAGACTAACAAATGCATTTTTTCCACTAAGCACCCCTGATATTCCTTCATTGCTGCAATCAAGAATGGTAGCTATTAAAATATTTAACTGCTCAAGAAATTAAAGCACACAACAGGATAGATTATGAAGAAAGAAGCTTCAGAAAATTTCAGAAGGTAGTCCAAGCTAGCTGGATAACCTGCAAGTTCTCAAGACATGTCACACGTTTCTCCCGTGTCACAAAGAGCCCTGAAATGCTACAGATGGCCTTGTGGTCACAATAAACACTGCACTATCCGGGCTCACATCTTGTGATCAGCTGGTAACACTTGATAATGCAGGTGAGTAGGTATTTCTTAACCTTGAAGTATCACCGTAAGTCAACCTCATTACCATTCTCTGCTCTGAATTTTAATGGTATTAAAACAAAAAACAAAAAAACCCCAACTTACAAATCATCCTATTAGAGCACAAGAATAGACAAACTAATCACCCCAGAATTCTTATCAACAGCCAAAGAACTAACTGGAGTGCTCAGATTAGCACTTAGCTGTCAAACCCACCTATCTGGGGACTTCCAGAGAATGTGTAGGGGAACAGAGGTATAAGAGTGCTTCAGTTTAGGAGGATGATCACCTTAATTCCCACACCTGCTGAGTTTCCAGCCTTTTACAGCCTGGGTCCAATCAGACACCTGGAAAATGCAGTGGCAGCACAGCATCTGCAGTATTAAATGCTCATTTTCCATATGAGCAAAGAAGAGTATAGTTCTATCCGCAAGCAGGCAAAGCTGCACAATTAATACTCTTGGCCTCCAAACAAGCACATTAGAACACCTAATATTAGTAACCATGCCTATCTAAGAAGTGCAATTTCCAGCCACTCCTTCTGAGGAAAAGGAATCACAATTTTCATATAGGCCTTATAGTCCTTTTCAAATGCCTCCTCTGATTTGGTCTCCATTAACAATATTCAGGATCACTAATACTCCTTTCCTCCAGCAAATCAGAAAGTAATTATTTCGCACTATTAACATTTGCAATCATTCTTCTCATACATTTACATTCAGCCTAAGATGTTCTCCCACATCACACAACTAAGAAAGAAAGTCACCAGCTAAGAAAGAAAGAGTTCCTCAGGTAAACAAAGCTCACTAGACCTAACCATTTTTGTTTTTCATTGAATCCACATAGTGTTAGACTATCAACTAGAATATTATTTCTTCTTTCTTAAAATTCTTCCTTAAGCAATTTCAAGAAAAGCTGTCTCCATCCAAAGGATACCACTACAACTGGCATTTTCCATAACTATGTTAGAACAAGAATCATCTTAAGCAAAAATGTAGTATGTAATGAAAATAATTACTGCTGACATACAAAGCTTACCCACAGGTTTTTAATTCTGTGTACTCTCAAAGTCACCAGCATGTGACAGTCACCAGAATGTAAAATTTCAGAACATCAGTCCAGTTGGGACTCATGAGGTGGACAGGTCTGCCCACAGCCTGCTGAGAGAAGTGTACAAGGGTCAGTGCAGTTTCCTGTCTGGTGCAGCTCTACAACACGATCAACCAGACTGTTGGTCATGAGCATGCACGCTACAGGTGAGAGACCTTCAAAGGCTGCTCCTTTTATCCTTTTGCCTTACTTGAAAACAAAAGCACAAACAAATGAAAGGAAATTAATCAAGTTTGTAGCACTCCTAACTTTCTCCTCCATTAATCCATGGGATTGAGATGTACTCAGGGAGAGGAGGAAGGAGAAAGGGAAACACCAGGTATTTGATGGTGGAGAAAAACTTGGTCCAAGCATTGTTGGATGTACACATCCAACAATTTTAGTTTTGTCTCCTTGTTCAGATGTTGTTGAAACAGTAGACTTTAAAGAAAATGTCAATGAATCCTCATAAGCACTATATATGACCTCTGGGGTAATTAGCAATCATTCAAAAGCAACAAGATTAAAGTGTTCTATTCTTTATTACTGTCAGCTCTTTTCTTGATCAGCATTTTAATAAAGATGGTTCATTGCTAAGACAGTTTCATGAATCAGTCATAATTACATTCTGACATGCAGTGAATAGTAAAGCAAAACTAAATATCACTTCATCAACCTTTCTAACCTTTGTGCAAGTATTAACTGTAAATAATTTTTACACAATCTTACAACAGAAAATCTGCATATTTCTTAGCTTTGTACATACTCTACCCTAACTGAATTTCCTGTGACCTATACCTGAAAAAAACCCCAACATTACAATCAGGAATAATTACTTATCTGGCATGGTATTCAGGTATTGCCTTTCACAGACCAAATTAACTTCAAACAGAAAAGGCTATTTGCTCTACAAAGTAGTGTAATGCTTTACATGGTAAACTAAGGGTTTTCTTACAGTCTTTTCCCCTACATTCTTCTGCAATAATGAAATATGAGAAATTGTTACAGTAGACTCAGATACTTCATGCTTATTGCAATTGCAAACAATGTAACAAAACTAAACAAACAAATATAAAAAACCAAACAAATAACCACATGAACAGAATTTTAGGAAATCTTTTTAAATGTCATCCAAGAATCCTGTCAATATCAGGGAAAGTAATCATTCTCAAGTTGATTTGAGATAACAAACATTTTTCTTGTGAATTATTTTTCAGATCTGGGATCTGGGAAAAGAAATATTGCCAAATAGAACTTCTTCCATCAATCTTTTTCTTACACTTGTGACAAGAACATTTAAACTTTAAACTGAAGAGTTTAGCAGAAATAAATTGAGAGGCAAAATTCATTCAGTGGAAGTTGCACAAGTTTACATTACAGCCTTCAAAACTTTAACAACTAAGAAACCCCACTATTCTTGCTGCCACAAGGAACATACGACCTATTGTACAACTTTTCAATAACTTATTTTAATGTCTAGCTACAAATCAGCTACCCCCTAAGAAGAGGAAAAATAGACAATTAACTTGTAAAATAATGGTGCATGAATAAAAAGAGAGACTCTTAAAATGTACTGTTCTGTGAATAGTATTTCAGATATTCGAACAAAAGTGAAAGCATTCAGGAGGTACAGATGTGGCTGCGCCGGCTCGGAGACAAGTAGCCTCTCCTTTTTCCAGTCAGGGAACAGAAGAATGGCAGAGTAAACTTCAACACACTAAGAATTACACTGAACAGTGCTCCCCATTTCACGTTACTTCAGAAAAATATCTTCCTTGCAGAATAAGAATAAATACAAAAGAAAAAACCCACCTGCAAGCCACAAATCACTGCATAACACCCAGTTTTGCTAAAGGACCAGTAATGACTGTAACTTTCAATCTCCTAATAAGCAAGCTGCGGTGTTCTGTGAAAAACAAACACCAAGAGTTCACGCTGAATTTATAACACAATGTTTTGTAAGCTAAGGGTCAAATTCATCAGTGAAGTACAAATACATGTACTTCACTGGAATTATACCCTGGACAAAGTTATTTGTCTAGATTTCTTTGATGCTGTTGTTTTTCTTTTTAACATTTGATTTGTATTTCTTTTCCCCAGTATTAGCCTTTGCTCCTGCCAGAACTGTTGGCAGGCAGGGAAAAAAAAAAAAAGGAAAAAAAAAAGTAGTCATGATTTACGAAACTGAATTTCCCAGAATAATAATAATTTTAAAAAGTGATTAAAATCTAAACAAAGGCTAAAAGATGGCTTACGCTTAGCTCTGATGAGGTCCACTACCTCATTACCCACAACTGAAAACTTCTGATGCATTTTGTTTCAAGGGAATCCAAAAGTCCTTGCTGTGAAGCAGGCTGGGGGGTGCAGGGTCCATTCACTCTTTCTGTATCACAACCATTATGTAAGAAGTATAAAACACTGCCTTTATGCTGCCAAACCACAATGACTCTTCTTACATCAAAGGGGTTTTGCCACTAGGGTTTTTTTTCTCTGAAATTTATTCAAGCCAAGGGCAGGGAGACAACAATTCATACACGCTAATTACACCTAATTATCTATTCCTTTTTTTGCCCCTTTCCACCAGCTTCGGCCAGTGTTATTTGCTATCTGGGTTTCTCACAACCTCCCCTTGCCCTGTCCATCCAACTCAACAGCAAAGTCTTTGAAGAAAACAGTTGTAGCTTCTTAGAATTTTAACAATACAAGGTTCAACTCAAATTAAATTATTCTATTATTAGTTTTGACACATTTATGTGTTAAATATGAAGGCCTCTTGGTTAATTTGGCAAATTCCTCACATCTCTTCACAACTAGAATTGCTGGTAACACCCTCTCTTGTAGGAGCTTCTCCTCATGCTTTCTTTTCATGATCTAAATGAAATGTTTATTGGATTAAAGTTCTTCTCTGCAGACCTCCACGGTGGCCTGTGACAAAGAGCTTAAAAGCTTTATTAATTGGCTCGGGCTTTTTAGGGGGAGGCAGGACCTCATTTCACATTACATCACAAGCAAACAGAACTGCCACGTGTAATTAGACTAATTTACCCTGATACAGCAGGAACCAACTATTCCATATCTATGATATGCTTTCATTTACTCATTTTAATCAAGGAGTGAACACACCAAGCAAGAGCTCAGGAAATCCTAACAATTAAAGAAAGGGAGAAGGCAGGAAGCCTGGCACAGAGCTACAGTAGCAACTATTTCATCCTAAGATAAAGTTTTGATCTGCATCTAAATAAGCTGTCTAGGAGAAAGTGGCTAAGACAGATATAAAAGGTAAACAAACTGAACCGTTCGTCACTTGAGAACACAATAAAGCAATAGGTATATTATAAAATATTGTAACAGTTACATGCTCTGAACTAGAGAATTCAAATAACCCTTGTGTTTGAATTTAACACACACACACACAGAGGCTTAGAAGGCTGAATGCAGAAGGGATTGGTAGCTTCTAATCTGACACCTTGCTTTCTATATACAATATTTTGTTGCTTGCTAGTCTAAAAAATTTATCAAACCAAGATTTCCCAGAAATTATTCTGAGGTTCAAAAAACACTTGCAGCATAAAATACTTGCAATCCCGCTGTATTTCCTATTTTTATTTTTTCTATGTTTAATTAGGTACACTTCACAAAAGATGAGTACTTCTATTACTTGCACAGAGAGAGAACAAGAACAAATGCTCCTTCTACTTAGGAGTTTGCTTGGTTACATACTAAGAAGGGAAACAAAAGGCCCAACATCTTCAGTAATGAAAAAGTCAATTGATAGGCGAAGCCATCACAATATCAAAGGCCTAATCCCTGCAATTCTGACTCAGGTGACAGTTCACAGGGGTCAGAGTGGCTGACACTGACCTCAAAAGCAGGTTTTAACTATTCAACACACTGAAAGCTGCTGGGCTATCACACCATTAGACTGGAACAAACTGACAAATCAATTTCATCAAGGAGATGACTTTTTTGGGAGAGGGGGGAGGAGAGAGGCAGATCCGCCACTCAACAAATCCCTGCATTTCTCACACAGGTGGTTGGACAAAAGCTGACTGCACCATCAAAGACATTTTATATCTACCCAATGCCTTTGTACAAAAATAACTCCCACAATTTCCTTAGGGGCAGCTCTAAATGTTTTTTAAACAAGTATTTTTCACATTCTCACACTAAGCTATTGAAAACTGAAAATGCTTTTACATTCCTCAGTTTCTTGCTTTGTAGGAAAGGGTATACTTCAATTAAAACTACAGCCAGGAACATTCTAAATAAATAATCATTAACTGATTTCAAGAAAGGGCAATACAGCGATAAATAATGCATTGCTTTCGATTTGAGAGGCGTTACAATGCTTACTTACAATTAAAAGTCATTTTAACCAGTTTTAAAATAAATAATTATTTGGTCCCTAATAGGAGGGAAAAAAAAGAAGGGAAAAAAAGATGCTGAAAGTAATTTCATATCCTACAGACAACAGATTGGGCTGATTCCACCCCTCTACTCAAAGCAAAATTCAAGTAAGCCAAAGCCAAACATTTTTTCTAAAATTAGGCCTTTTAAAGTTATACTCAGACTATGAAGGGCCCTGAAACTTCTTGACTTTCAGTTAAAATTTACTGTAATGGAAGTCTTTTGAATGAAGAAAACCTGAAAAAACGCAGAAGTTACATACTTGGTATTTCAACACAGCTTGACATTTTGAAGTTTCATGCTACCCTTCCAGGAAACCTTTCGAATGACAAGAACTGCTCACTCAAGTTACAGACTCTACACAACAAATTATTTGAGAAGCTTTCCTTCCTGATTTTCCAGAGAATGAAACATTGAACTAGCCACTGAATTAGAGTTAGGATTTCAGAACAGCTAAGGGTTGATCTAAATGTCTTCATTAAATGTCTGCAAAAATTAAAATATTGCCATAATTACTGTCAATACAGTAAATTAAAGCATGCTCTTTTTTTTTTTTTTTTTT
>VXBR01001004.1:1567767-1597257 GCA_013400215.1 Cisticola juncidis | reverse complement strand
TTTTTTTTTTTTTTTCCCAAGAGCCTTACATACTATCTTACATCAAGTTGTTAAAGATTAAGGCAGTGTTGATCTGCTGGGGGGCAAGAAGGCTCTGTAGAAGGATCTGGACAGGCTGGATCCATGGGCCAAGGCCGGTTGTATGAGGTTCTACAAGGCCAAGTGCACTTGTAGCACTTGCAACAACCACTTGCAACATACAGGCTGGGGACAGAATGGCTGGAAAGCTCCACAGCAAAAAAGGACCTGGGATTAAAATTTCTTCACCAAAAGGGTTTGTCAAGCATCAGAACAGACTGCCCAAGAAAGTGAGTGAGACACTATCCCTGGAGGAAAGACGTGCAGATGTGGCACTTGGGGACATGGTTTAGTGGTGAGCTTGGCAGTGATGGGTTAACAGTTGAACTCAACAGTCTTCAAAGTCTTCTCCAATCTGAACAATTCTGTGATTCCAAGATATGTAGCTTTCTTTGTAAATCAGTGTTAGAACATTTAGAAACTTTGTATATTTCTTCTACATTGAGAGTACTAATTTTTTGAGAATTTCTGCTCTCTGCCTTTGAACAAAGTAACTGTGAACAAATGTTTTTCTCAAGAACTGTCTTTAAAAAAAATCACATAGAAATTCCACACACTTTAAAATGCTCAGCAAGAGATCCTGAGAGATTAAAAGCTCAATCAGAAGAGACTGAATTGAATTACAATTATAGAATTAAAAGATTTTTCCTCCTAATACTTCTTATCTCTGTAAAGCTCTATCTTTGTAAAATTTCACGGATTGAAGAAGCACTCTTATCTGTTGCAGAAACGAAACCCTTTCATAAGGAATATTGTGTCCCAAAGAATCATAGCCACAACGATGAACTGATCAATTCAGAGTTCTCCCCTGTATATAAGAACTTTGAGTTACAGGATTAAAGAATCCCTAAAAAAATACATCTCAAACCATTTAGTATTTCAAAAGAAGAGAACACTAGGATAATGTCAGAATTGAACAGAGAACATACACAGGGCAGAAGAAGCTGCCAGTGGTGTTACTGACCTGCCCAACGACACAAATCTGGGGCTTTCATGTGGCCACCAGCTGTAGGACCTGAAGCTTTTATGTGGCGTCTAACAATTGGAACTTTTCAGTTACAACTTCAACAGTCACTTGCCCCAGTAATATACCACCTAGAAAGACAATTTGGACAAACTTTGGAAGATAACTGTATCTTAGAGTGCTATTTCACCCTTTTGCTTATTCCACAGAAACTGGTTTGCAGTTATCTTTGTAAGAAATAGGAACTCAAACACAGATACTGGAATTACACAGACTGAAAAAAATTTTAAAAAATTGAGGATGGACATGGGTAACTGTAGATCTAGGGAAGAAACCATTACTCTTGATCATTTGAAGACAAGAAAAGATATTTGTGTAACAAGTTACCCAGGTATCTAGAAACCATGTGTTCCACTGATGAGGAATGAAAAGAGCCTGAAACCTATTTCAAATGAAGCATCTCTTCACAGAAATATACTGCCAATATTTTCCATTCATTCCACCTTCCCAAGAACATTTAAAGGAATTTGAAACTCCTGTGTTGAACTTGAACTACTTTTAGTGCTCAAGTCTTATTTTAATATTTATGATCATAAAAGTTAATTACTGGAAAAAACCAAACAAAACCAACCCACCTATTCATTCCTGCTAAACCCCAGACAAAAGCCCTCAGGGAGGCTCTGAGCCCAGAGAAAATAAGGCAGGAGTCATCCCAGCTGTCAAAGCCAGTACCAGGGGACAGGTCCGATGAAACAGACATTACCACAGACACACATGGCTTGGACTGAGGAAAAGGTTAAGAAGACAGTAAATCAAGTATTTGCAATCAACCAATGCAGTATTTGCCTTCATATTTTCATGAAAATCCTAGAAGAAATCATATTTACATTTCCTAGTCACAGAACTATGCACAGCTGAGACAGAAGCTGTTTTATCCATTCACACCTATGCCAACAGACATTCTACACACATCAGGGAGACCTAAACCTGCATTTCTCAAACTACCAAAGCCAAAGTATCAATGTAGTTCTATCCACACCTTTGTAACATAAAGGTCAATGGTTAAAATCTTACTCTAGAATACCTTGCAATGATTTTTAAATGCTGACTTCTGCTATATTGAACTAAAAATGTAGATTTCAATATTTTTTAATTAATAATTTTACTTGTTCTTATCCTTCCACTTTCCAACCAGGGTCAGAAAAACATTTTGTGAATAAGCTTCCTCTGATCCACCTTTTGGTCATTATGTCTTTGGGAAAGAATAATGTTACATTGGTGCTATTTATTAAAGTGGTGTTGAAGGCACATGGAGTAGTGTTAAAACACAAAGGTGCTGGGAAAAAGAACAAAGACAGGAAATCCAGTATTTTAGAAAGGCCCTTGTGAATGATGATAACATTTGCTTCTCCCTTCATTCATTATGATGATAATATTCATCTGCCTCTTGTCTGGGTTGTGCTACTTGTTTCTTTTTGCAGTACTCCGCTCTCTAGACTAAGCCACCTTTACCACTTCTCTCAGAATTTCATCTGTTCCCTACTGAAAAATTTTGATTACTTTACCAATCCTGATAAGGTGTTCTGATGCATAAACTACATTTCATATTTTTTTAAATTCAGCTAGCTAAAAACAGAAAAAAGAAAAATATAAACAAGCATGTATGACAGATATTGTTAAAGCCTGATGATCACTGAAATGAAAGAGCCTTATGTTTATCAGGGAGAAAACTAGGAATCAACAAAGAAAAACATGTAGAAAAGAATGATTTCCCATGGTTGCTGTATTTTAAAAAGCAAATGCATATGAAACTCCTTCTATGCTTGAAAATACTCTATGAGGGAGCTCTCATCCAAAGCAGCCAGCTACAAAATAAACTCTTTCTAAGAACCTGAAACGAAAGTGGTTGTTCATTTATTTTTATGTTCCTTACTTTTCTAAAGCCATCCAGGTAAGAACCACTCGCACTGGTAACCTCCCTGACTTCACACACAGCCATTCTGAGATGCACAGGAGTGCCATAATCATGTCAATGGCTTATTACCTTTTAAACCTGGCAACTCTACAAATGTCAGCATTAGATGGGATTTTTCGAAGGTTCTTGGGCAATTAAGCAATCTTATGATTCCGGGAGAGCCCACTGAAAATGCAAGACGCTGTCAGCTGCTTTGCTGCTGACCACCTGAGCAGAAACATCCAGTCAATGCATCAATTCAGCAATTCCAAATTTCCTATCACAAAGTCAAACCTATCTAAACTCTACCTTACAATTCTTTTATCCTAGATACCAAAATAGTTAACATTATATATGTATTTATTCTAGCAAAGGTAGGGAAACGCTGTTATTTCCATTTCACGTCATGTCTATCCAGGCAGAGCAGGATACAAGAGCTGTATGTTAGCCCTCAATAACAAAACTATACAATTGTAGCTTGTGAATAAAAAATATCTGCAATTTGTCTAGAACTTAAAAGTGTCATTTCAGCTTATGTTCTTTTTAACAGCAAAATAAGCACTAATTGTGTTATTCCCAGAGGAAGGATCCTCCATTTTTTAATTTCAATGAAGCTATTAGAGTTTTTGACTTCCCACAACACAACATACAGACTGAGGGAAGCTTGCTTCAGTCAGAGCCACTGCTTGTTGAACATTATGTGAAGACTCACAAACAGCCATTGAAAAAAACTACTTACACGCAAGACACAGAAACAAGGTAACCGAGGGGTACAGAACAAACCCTACTTTCCTTACATCAAAGTAACAGCAAGCTGTTCCAGTATAAATGTAAGATATCCACAAGTACAACACAGTTGTAACACATAAATGTTAGAGGGACACTATGCTACACAGCATACATGCACCAGCAGGAAAGTCTTATCCAAACAAACACTTTCTGCTGCCTTCATCAAAACTTTTTGTCTTGCTGAAAAAGTCCAGCTTTAAAAACATGCTAATTCCAGAAGGAAAAATTCCCTTCATGCCTTACCTTCAATTAGTTTTGCTCTGAATAGTTAAAGCAGATATATATAATCTGGAAACTGGAATCAAAGCAATCCTCTACAAATCTTCTACAAATTCATTAATAAAACAGGCAAAACCGAAAAGCATTGAACAAGTGGCTCTCCTTACCTTCAGCACAGCAATGAATGGTACAAAATTAGCCCTCTGAAGACCATTTTTATAGAGATCTGAAAGAAAGGAAATCAGTGCCATTTTGCAACTTAGTCTTAATAATGTTGGCTTGTCTTCTAGTCCAGCAAATAAAACTCAACGTTGCTGGAGACAGGAGGAGGAACAAAAGGCAGAAAATGAGAGCTAAAATCCATTTCTCTTCTTCTACTGTGTGAAAATTCAATACAATCCTAAGGAAGAAAGGGATATCCTGAGGAAGGGTGAAAATGGCAGGGAGCAAAAAAGGATTTAGATCTCTAATAACATATAACTAATTCTAGCAAAAGAAATTAGTGCAGCATCTGTTTCAAAGTAAGGGTATAAAAAAATATTTGTAATGCTGGGTATACATTGGTATAGATTGTAAGGTCAAACTATGCAACTGCTAAACCCAACTATTTGGCAGAGGACAAAAACCCCACATAAAAATAAACGATCTGTTTTTACTAAGTTAGCATCATTCTTGTTTGATGTACTATGGTACATTTTATCTTCTAGCAATTCTACCAGGTACATCCCCTCTTCAAAAGCAAGAAAAAGCATCACCCCTAAAGCCAAAAAAAAAAAAAAAAAAAAGAAAATTAAATTAATATGTAAACTTAGGCAAAGTTGCTAAAAATACAACTGAATAAAGAAAAAAATAGTACATTACATAACAAAATGCAGACCTGCATCATCAAACAAAGTACAAACAAAATCTACAAAGCAGTATTTTTCATCTTACTTATCTCCATATATTTGTACAATATAAACTTTTCTTCTCTGCAAATTATCCAACTGCCCAACAAGTTCATAACAGAATTATTTCTTCTGTGAAAACATAATCACTTAAAACTGTATGATGATCTGCTCTGTTTCATTAACATTTGGAAGCCTTATAAAAAGGCAGCTGAGCACCTATAACTGACAGAAGGAATGAATAGAATACAGACAGCTGGCAGAGATATCACCAAATTCCTCATAAAGCACATGCCAGGTTATGATTATCTTTATATTCCCCATAAGGCCTGAAGGCTACAGCTACACTAAAGCTTTTATGCTTTACCAACACCTCATGGTGGACAGAAGATGCTGCATCCACGAGACACCAACAGGGCACCTACAGAATGGTTTTCACAAAATTGGATATGTATGTGGAAACATTTAGAAAATATATCAGTGAAGGCAATTCCATTACCCTAATTAATAACAAAGTTCTAGGAAGCCATGTATCATGCTATTCCAAAATCAGCAAACCAGGATGGACATACATTTTTTAAAATATGTAGCAATCAACTGTATATTTACATGCAAACATTAGCGAACATTTAACAGTAGTGTAAGACAGCTACTCTCATTAGTTCTTCTAGCTAATAGGGCTGTAAGCTTTGTATCGTGTCTCTGTTTCATGAAGATCAGAAAAATAAACTAATTTTGGTGGAGAAATGAAGCCAGGACTCCTCAAATACAATCTCAGTATCACCCCTGATGTTTCCCTGGCACAGTTCAACACAGTTACACATATCACCAGTGGTCATCAGCTGGGCACATCTGCTCTCTAAACAAAAAGCCACTTTCCCCCTTTGTATCCACAAGAAACAAATCTCTCCATTAGGTCTTAAACCTTGGTGGGGCATATTACACTAACCCAACTCCCTTTCCTGCAGGGGGATGTCAGACATACCATGAGCACTCACAAATAGTGACCGAAGGAGAGAGAGGCATCAGCCAGCCTGACTGTAACACAGCTCAGTTCTGGAAATGCTGCTCTTGACATTCTCTGGGGTACTTAACACAGGAGGATGTATTTCAGGTTGATACAGTGACATAATATATATGAAAAACACCCATACGACAATAAAGGTGACAAAATGACATCTTGATTTAAAACATAGGCTACAATCCTGAAGTTATGATAAAAAATTCTCCTGAACTTTAAAGAGCAGTGCTTCAAAAACCCAAGAATGGCTCTCAAGTGAGTAAAGCACCACATTCAGTGTGTCTGTAGTCAATGGAACCACAGTAGTTACAATTTCATCTTGTTGGTGCAAAAAAGGAAAATAAGCCAATGGGAAATTATTTTTCCCTTAATAAAAACATTTGGGTGGGTTTTTATGGTTGTGGGGCTTTTTTATTTTTTGCTAAGACAAAATTCATTGTACAATTGCCCATCATTAGTGACTGTCTTTTACTCAATTAATTTGGGTAGGAAATTTTATGGTTGTTACAGTTAACAATTAAGATAGCTCTTTAGTATTTGAAATCTGAAATGTCATGAAAGTTTATGCATTATGCTAACTGCTAATGCTACACAATACAAACATTTTTCTCCTGTATAAAAATTTACAGGTACTGCACGGTTAAAATCCATTCAGATTTGGCGACTTTGTAGAAGGATCTACTCAGCTAGTCACCAGAAGTGACTAGTCACTGAAAAAAGAGATAGAAATGAAAATAACTCTCCATTTAATTCCCTCAAACCAGCTTGTAAAAATGTAAGAATATAAGAATGGCATCTTGATAAGTGGTTCTCCTTCAAGCTGATGGATCACATCTGCAAGTTTCTGAGTTAGAAAATGGGAAGGAATGTGATCTCATTTACCTTCTTTTGCAGGATTTGATCTTTTCTATCCTTAAACACATTCAATGCAGGCGACATTTTACCCCTCCTCAACTGCCCTGTGCCCAAGCACCCTCTCACTGGTTTGGACAGAGTAGAGGAGATCAGAAAACACAGAAGGTTTTGAGAGTGGTGGAGGAAGGAACACTATGAGTTTGAGATAAAGAAGGGGTGAGATTTAGTGAAAAATCCTTCCTCTTTAAGAACAAGAAAAAGCAGGGGACAAGCTGGAATATCTCTTGATTCTTGCAGTCTAGAGAGTTCATTAGTATTAAATACTACACATGATATAAATACAATTGTTTTGCAAGACACTGACATTCATTGGATTTGGGTAATACTGGGAGAATGTTTGTTTTTACCTTCTGGCGGCCTGTTAGATGTTGCCACAACGACAACCCCATTTTGGAAGAGATTTTCAAAAAGCTGCTTCAGAATCATGGCATCAGCAATGTCAGTGACCTGAGAAGACAACACATTTGTTTTATCTTGCTTTCAGCTTCTGTTGCAATAGATCTGCAAGTGGCTTTGTAGCTAGGAAAATGCTTGTTAGTGAAAGCCATGGAAAAAGATTCTAATTATTGCTTGGTGAGAAAAAAATAAAAGGGATAATTAATAAGCAGTGAATGTACCACAGTCTTTCAAAACTTGCCCACTCTTTATTGCAGAACTCCACCATTTCTTTACCAATTGCTAAATGATTCCATGTTAACTCCTATTATAAAACTACAGGTGGGAGACACAGAAAACAGACCTAAACATTTAAGAGCCTACTTAATTAGAAACAACATAAAAAAACCCAGAAGATAAAAAGAGACACACATTGGCTGTTTTACATTTCTATTACCTTTGAGGCAAAGGTTTGCAGAGGTGAATTTAAAATGGTCATGGGACTTCAGAAATAAAGACAAGTAGCCAACTATACATAATCAGCTGCTGTTGAAAATAGAATGATATGACATAGATACTATTGTGTGATTGTTGCAAAAAACAATTCAACAGATGGCCCATCACAAAAATAAGCAATTTCATTGTTCTTTTTAAGTGCCTTCTATTACTGTCCATGAATAATCAAAAGGCAGGCAGTCACTTCCAGCACAGTCAGCCTCTTCTAACCTTCAGGCACAAAAAAACAAATGAAAAAATAAAATGGGTAGGACAAGTGATACTGGGGAGGGGTAAGGAAGAAAAAATGACTACAAGATAAGCCATTAAGTAAAATTGCTTTAAGTATCTTAATTTTAGCTTAACAAATTTGCTTTCTAGTACCAAGAAATAAAAGGATACAGGAACAATGCTACCAAAAAAAGAAGTTTTTCTGAAAAAACAGCAATTCATATTTTATAGGAGCTCACCATCTTAATACATAAACCACTTTTATGATCATTACACTTGAATTTCCTGCAGTCCCTGTGGTTATTGTAAAGATTCTTGTTGCATTTTGGCTTGCCAAAACAGACCCCAGTTCTGAGAAAATAAACCAGTGGTGGCATGCTGGGAGTTATACATTCCCATGACACAAGGAGTGACAGTTTGCTGTGCTTTCACCATCTTATATGTGTATGCTGTGATGGCAACACATGTGCAGAAAGATTTTACCCAGCATAATGTTTTCTTCTACTCCACACCCCTCTATCCCCCATCATTCTCCCACCTCTAAAAGACTTTTCTGGGCAGACAAAAAGAACAAACAGAATTCTACACGAGAGACTTAGGTAAAAGACTTAGGTTACATTTCTGGCAGCTATTTTGAAGCAATAATGTTTTAATGAATGATATATAAACACTAGTCTTCTTTGTCCAAAGATTTTTTCCATTTTGTCCTATGAATGCCTTAATGGAGATTTTTTTTTTCTTTTTAAAAAACAAGCTTTTACACATATATGCCTAATATATGCTTAGGCATGTGCCATACATATGCCTAAGACCTGATATTAAAAAGAACAGTAATTCACTACCGTACCATACGTTTAATACAGTTGCTTATGTTGCATTTCTCAATAGTTTATTTCTTTTGGATACTAAAATTTAGGCACTTCTCCCATTTCTAAAGAACAAGACTGACAAGGAATAACAAGGATGCACATCTTAGGGGTAACTGAATTTCTTGTACCACAAAGCACACCTAAAAGCCAAGTTTTAAATTTCTATTATAGAAGTCATTTGGTTACAAACCTTTTTGTTTAATAGTACTAGAAAGCATGCTACCTTTAGCAAACAGGGAATGAAAGAGTATTAATGCTCACATAAAACAGTAACATACTCTTATTAATGAGAACTGTTATCTGATGCAGAATTCTGAGCTCCATCACAAAAAAAAAGAAAAAACACAAAACAAAACAAAACGATAACACAAAAAACCCTCTCCAAAGTTCTATCAAAAAAAGCAAGAGCTACTTTGAGGACAAGGATCCAAATATAAACTCTTTTTATCTACTACACTTTAGGAAAGACAAAAAAAAGTACAAGGTAAAGCAGATAGAAGACAGCAACTAAATGATTGTAAGTTCTCCTGTTTTTTACTGTATCCAGCATTTATTGCGACTGATAATAAAAGCAAAGTCTACCAATTACCAATAAGAAGAGCTTGCTAGGGGAGAGAATGGAGAAATTTCATTAGCATTTAAGAGAAGAAAGAAAAAAAAAGGAAAGACACTAGACTAATAGTTAATTTACATGTGTAAGTGCCTGAGACTCAGTCACTCACTGATTGGTACAGTTCCACGTAATGAATGACAAACATAAGCATGTATTATCAGCAATTAGTATTAGCACAAAAATAAGAGCCTAATTTTTATTAGAGACTTTTAATAGAACACAGGTTAGTAAAAGCTCCCTAAAATTGTTATTTCACTTTTGTAATCCAAATGGTACCATTGGTACCCTAAGGCTAACTCTGCATGATGGCTCAGCTTCCCAAGAAGGAGGAATTCTGGTTTTACTATCAATACTAACACAGATTACAGTCCCACGCCAAAATTAGAGCTTCTAATTACCTGTGTATAGTTATTTGGCCACTGCTAGCCACTGCTGTGTCCTGAAATATCATGAATACAAATGGCTTAATTTTAGGGTTTTTCTTCAAAATGAAGAAGTTTTTAAAATGGCTTGAGACTTTTGTGATTAAAAAAAGACTTCAATATTTCCAGTAAACTTGTATGACAAAAATCAGTGAGACGTAGCAATGCTTTAATAACCTGACAGCCTGGGGCTCAGGCAACTGCTGACAAAATCCTGCTTCAGAATGGACCAACATAGAAGCAGAGTGCTATCACTGAGGTCCTGGCCATCACACAGTATTTGCACAAAGAAACATTAAAATATAAATATATTTTTTAGTACTTTGGAACACAGAAAATTACTTTTACAAGAAATACTGCTTAATAGTTCTCTGAGCTTTGCAGGAAGATTCACTTTGAAATACTTCTGTTTTGCTTTAGCCCATTGTCAATGAGAAAAACGTAACCTCAGCAATGCTTTTGTCTTCTGAAGTTCTGAGTTTGGTTTCCTCTGCAAAATGGGCATTAACAATATATTTTGCTGTCCTTGTTTAAAATAACACTCATCCATGTTTCTGTTCTTAAGATAAATAAATAATTAATTTCAACTTATTCTCCCTTTTTTTTGTTCAGCAGGCATCTGAAAGCAACTTGAAGTGTTTAAAGCAAATCTCAATAGTTTTCTAGTGTTGCCTCCACACACAATTATTTTGCCAAAACAACCTCACTTTTCATCTGTCAAAACAGAGAGCTGCTTTGTCCGCAAGTCAGAGCAGTGTATGTTCTAAGCCTGCAGCTCTTTCCAGTTTCATTTTAATCTAGAAATGCTTTAAATACGAGTAAATCAGACTGCAGGGAAATAAAGCCATGATCTCCACTGCAGAAATGAGCTGCAAACATCCCAAATTAAATATGGGATTATTATCTTTATTAATATTATTAATTTGTGTCACCATGTGAGCTCCTCTTCCAGTCACTGCACTACTTTATGATTATTTAAGCAGAGGGTTTCTTATCCCAAATTCAGTGCCTTCTGCAAAATTTCAGAAAGCTGGAACTCCTCTTAAACAGTGTAGAGTTCCACATTACAGAAAATCAGGGAAGAAATCCAGCCATTCAGAAATCTGTGAATTTAGAAAATTAGTATACCCAAACCAAGTAGATTTTAAAAATTCACTTAATAATGCAAAGTCTTGGAAACACATTTTAAAATATAGTTCTTGTGTTAATTTCCCAACTGTGAGAGTTCAACAGAACAAGTGATTTTTACAACTGAAGTCATCGGTGTACCTCAAGGAAGTCAGCAGGGGGAGCAGGCAATCAGCTTGGGAACAAAAAATACCATAGTTTCTCCCTTTAAAATGTGGAAACGTGACAGTCTGTAAACACTCAATACTGCAACTTTAAGGCAGTCAGCATTTATACAGAAAAGCAGGTATTTACATTAATCCATGGTACAGCCATTTTCTATCATTTGAGCATTTCATGCTGTGACAGTTAACACTTCCCTCTCCAAACTTTCCCATTTCTTCATAGTGTAGTTGTCTCTGTATTTAGATTTTACGCTCAGGTTTTGGATGTTACGCTCAGCATAATCATATTCACTGGAGAGAGCACAAATTAAATGATCAAACAACAGGAATTGCAACTACCCCACACACTCTAAAACCACAGGTCAAATGACCACCTCTGCTTGAAAAATGCAAGAGACACTTAAAACAAGAACAACTGTTACTTGACCAAAATTCTCTTCATAGGAGCTGACCATAGAATAGTTATTTCCTCAAGGGTGCAGGTTTGCAAAATAATAGCTAGGAGATATAAACCGCTCCATCCATTTCAGAAATATATTAATTTAAGACCATAACAGACAATTTACAGTTAATAGATCATTTTACTGTTGGTGACTTGAGAACTAACATAGATCTGTGCTTGCTCTGCATTTTCTCTCTGAATTGAAAAAAGAATCTCAGCTGGTTAAAGCTGCCAAATACCTCTAGATTTTTATTTAACATTTTTACATTTACAATAAATTTAAGATTTTGACATTTCCTTAATATTCACAAGCTGTGTTAAACAAATTAAATAATTGTTAGCTAGGGCAAAGACCATTTTATACTTATTTTTAATTTTCATGTTTAATTCAGTAGAAGTTTCTTAAAATCCTTAATCACATTGAGAGTGTTTGTTTCATTATATGTACTAAAAAACCAAAGATCAGTTGCAAGAAAGCGTGAGGATGATGTACAGGATGATGGTCCCTGTCCTGAAGTATTCATGAACCTTTAGACAAACTCTAACACCTCCTTGCATGATCAGTGACCAGACTGGTAAACAAAAGCAGTGTAAGGAGACTTCTGCTGCTAACTTGTACTTTGTCTACTGTGGAAAAAAAACCCAAACCCCACCATCTTCAAAACTGTAAACTGACTTCTAGTCTTTAACCTCTACAGTCGCTACTGGTCCATGATTCAAATACTGTATTAGCAGTAACAAGTATCATATCTTAAGATCAAAAATTTTATGAAGTTTCTCTTGAAGTGACGAGTAATCTGAGACTTCTTACCTGGAACTCATCAAAACACAGGAGTGCAGCCTCTTTGCTTATTTCCTCTGCCACAGGTGCAATTGGGTCATATGATTTGGCCATAAATCCCGCTTTTCTCTTTGGTAAGTTCTGCTTAAGGCGATGTATTCCTTAGAGAATAAAACAGAAAAGAACAAAATTATTTAGCTAACAAATAAAAAGTAAACTGGTTCAGTAAAAATAAGAAAGCTTCAAACTCAGTCCAGTTTCAAGAGGGTAAAACGCCGTTCAACTACATCCATGCAACAGTTAAAAGCTCACAGATTTTGTGATTCTTTTAGATTTTGTTTAGAAAGATGTAAAACAAATGTCAAAAACATCTTGTATGCTATGCACCTACCTTTTTTAATAAACTGATACAAATTGCAGTTTTATCTTGCTCTGAAGGTATTCTTAGAATGCATTTAGCTAAAGAAGAAGGCAGATGTAGCAACACAGTTACACTTCAACATGTGAAGATGATGATAATGGCACAAAGTAAGATTATTAAATCCATACTTTACTGCCTCATGGATTGTATAGCATCTGACTATAAACAAAGATTCAGAACAAAAAGATCCTGCAGAAGGAAGCTACCTTTGTTAAGATTAGGCACAACTGACAGGAAATGGAAACAGAAAATCTCAAGTGAGATTCAGCTATGATAAAAAAGTGAGCACCAAAATGTCACTCGAGTTATTTACACCTGTGAAAGCTTCCCAAGAAAAATGCAGCTGTCATAACTCCAGTAAAATAGAGCAATAATTAATGATTTGAGAGTATTATAAGGTCATAGAATTTAGAAACAGAAGCAAGTTTTAAAATATCTAGAACAGTATCTCTGTCAAAACAAAGCCCCTTATTCAGCTGCTCAGAAAATTTCCTGGAAGTTAGGATGTGCTTCTTTCTAATACCTTTTTCCTCTAAATTACCGACAGTTTTACTAAGTTAGTCAACCAGAATAGTTCCCATTCTCCTTGATGTTTGTCTGATTTATTTATTGTTTATTCAAAACACAGAATGAGTTTAACCTTTAAATTTTCAGTATTAGCATTGCCTTCTTCAGATTTCAGGTAAGCTAATTGATACCTGGAAAACATTTAGTTAAGGATTTCGCTTGAGTTCTATATATTTTTCTTACAGAAAAGATACTTGAGAAATAATATGCAATTAGTATGTATGCTGGTATGATAAACAATGCTAAAATGCTTTAACTTTTCTCTTTTTTTTTTATTTTATGCTAAAATATTTGAAGAAAATTACAGTGATTATTATGAATATGAGACAGGCTTTTTAACAGACACTGTATTTTATAAAATTCTTGTCAATACCTGTGTCTGCACTTACTCTGGTGTACATCCAACATGAAGCCGTGAAAATGGACTCTTTTTTTCCTTTCTACTTCTAAGTGAGAATAGAACATGTCCATCACCATTGTCTTTCCTGTGCCTTCAAATAAGATCAATAAAAAACACTCAACAGGTAGTTAATTTAAGAGCAGTATGTACTAATTACAGTAATGATTGCTTGTTAGCTTGGCCCTAATGAAACTATAATTTTCCACAGGGTAAGCACAAGACTAGACTGCTGTGAAGAATTTTCTGTTCAAAAACTTGGAACAACTACATTTGTATTTTTCTGTTTTAAAATATAGAGATGGCCCAAAGTTGCACAAATTATTCCCCATACATCCATAAAACATGTTAGTATTTCATTTGGAAAGCAAGTATGTTTTCATGCTGCACTGCTGCAATTAGAATATATGAATTCTCTCCCACGATTACTTCCCAAATTCTTAAATTGCATTCTTAAATATTAATGACTGGGTAATGCTGGAAACAGTACACATAGTAATGTGGTCCAATCAAACAGCTTCCAGCATTCAGAGTGCAATTATATTAAATAACATCATAATGTTACATCCTGTAAAATTCATTAAACCAAAAAAGCTACATAAACATAAAGATTTTAGACACTTCAGAATTTGAATAGACATGAATTTAGAAAAAATCCAATGGATGCAAACAAAACTTACCAACATCTCCATAGACATAAAGACCTTTTGGGGGTTTGGTTTTGGCAAAGAGCTGCAAGAGAAAATAAGTATGGATGTGGGGTAAAATAAAAGCAAGCACATGGCTGTGATAAAGTAGCTACACCTAACCACAACAGTAGCACTAGGTAGTGAAGTGTAACTTTGACTACATCATTAGCTCAGAATTCCTAAGTAATGTTATCATTGTGCAAAATTCTGTATAAGAAGCAAAACACACATCATGCAAGGGTTGGGATTTGGGGTTTTGGGTTTTTTTAGATCATTGTGAAAATATCCCCATCCCCAGCCCTAGCACATGTGCGTTTTTATCAGAACACATAAAATTATTCAATCTTTCCAAATCCACCACCATCAAAACAAATCCTTTCCCTCATTAAGCCATTTGAGCAAACAGTCCTAGGGAAAAAGAATATAAAGTTAAGCAGTATTGTACTATTCATAGATAGATGCACTAAATATCTATTAAAGCAGATCTGCTAAACACGTAAACTATTAGGACTTAGAAAAACAGTACTGCAAAGCCCATGAACATTGTATATCCTATTTCTCTCACCTTTGAATATTAAAAGTAAAAACATCTCTGGTTTAAACATGACTGAAATCAATGGAGTCATAGTAAAATATGTATCTATATACACATGTGTCTGTATATGTATAAATATATAAACATATAAAAATACACTTTGAAAATATGCCTTTCATTAACCTTTTTTTTCAAGTGAGTTACTTTCTGGAATGAATTGCTTAAAATTTTAAAATGTCTTAATATGATTCAGGACATATATTATGATCCCAGATACCTATTTTCCTCAAGTATATATTTTTATGGAAAAAACTTCCAGTAATGCTCAGGCTTTCAATTTGAAATAGTCCTCTTTCCCCCAGTACTGTGCACAGCCACTTCCAAGTATAATTCAAAAAAGAAGCAGTTTCTAAAAAACTGGAGATCTTAACAAAATTCAATCAAATCCACGAAACTGAATTGACATCTACAAAAAACACTGCAGAGGAGTACTCACTTATTTCAAAGTGCTCCACTTTCAGAGCTCTATGGGCTGAGCCAACACAGAGGAAAATGAAAATTGCAACCCTGTGGTCTCATTTGGAGCTGGGTAATTGCTAAACAACTTGAATCTAAAGCACTTTTTCAAAATACAGTGCCATGTCAAAGAAATAGAGGAGTCAGTACAAAACACTAATTAAATATGAAAGAAAATGCATGACCAAAAAGTAGAAGGGTAATATCTCAGGTCTGTAGTATCAGCTCACTCAGAAAATATGCAAGTATGGCTCTTACACAAGAGCACCTTTTAGATATAATTTAGATCTCTATTAATAGGGTAATCAAAATTTTGTATCATCAATCTGTGGCTGGAAAGAGTTTCAGACGTTTGGAAACCATTCCATTAATTGACAAGGCTGCAACTATTTGCTAGAACTTTGAAAGCATTGTAAGACAATTTAATTATTGAATATTTTTCAGTGTGTACTTTTGAAGAGCTTATGCTCAATAAAACTACTGATGCTCAAAGTTACTGGAGAAAAAGAGAAACAGACAAAAACCCAAACGAGACATTTTCAAAAAAATTCTTTGGGTTTAGTTTTAGATTACAAACAATAATTTTAACAATATAAAAGACTACCACATTCAATTTATTATACAGGAAGGCTGTATTAACATGATTTGCAGTTTCACAAGAAGTGACACAAAGCTAGAAAAACAAATCAATGTGTAGAGTACAGCTTTAACTGTTTTTGCAAAGGAATACAACCAGAACAAATAATACTGCCTCCATTTTTAAACCAATATTTTCATTGTAAAGCTTTTCTTAATTATATTTAACTATCTTAATATTTGTCTTTTTAGGCATATTTATTTCCAGATAACATGTTACAGAAAAATGAACTTTTGTTTTGACTAAAGGGAACAAAAAGCTTAAGCTTCACAAAGGTTGGTTTAAAAAATGAAATTAGTTTCCCTTTGAAGACAGCAATTTTTGAGCGATATCTGATTGTTAAAAAGGATGGATACTGTGGCAAAACATACTTGCTGAAGCCGATCATCTCTAAAAACGAATCAAATGTCAGAAAATCTCTTGTCCTCCTTCAGCAATTAAAGAAGTTTGTAAGAAATATTTTACATACTTCTAAACATCACACTATTGACACCTTTTTGATAATGACTTTGTCATGCCTGTCAGATATTGTATAACTCTAAGAATTTGCTTTTATATTCTTTGGTTGTTTTGGTTTGGTTTTTTTTTTTCCCTTAACATACATTTTATTTCAAAGAAGTAAGACTTTACCAGTGGATTTTTCTTAATGCGGAAAACTCAGACATCCTACCAGTCTCAAGTTATTTTGCATGATCATAAAATGGATTTTTTTTTTTTGTTTTAATTATTTTAACGCATTTTCTGAAATCTGGAAGTCGTCCATGAAAAAGGGAAACTTCCACTAGGATTGCTGATAAAGTCTCATCAACATTCTTGATTCAATGTGAATCACAGCAAGCAGTCAGTCAACGGTATGAGGGGGCAAAGAAAGCAGAAGACTGATCTTGGTTCAAACACATTCTGCAAGAAGGAAGGGGGAGATCTAACGCAGAAGATCCTCCAGTCACCCTAAAATAAAGACAGTCTACTTCAGCCATGCAAGGGAGAAAAGTAGGAAATGTAGGAAGGCAAACTAAATTAATGACTTCTATTTGCTCATTTCTGTATTATCCTGAGGTACATTTGGGGTCTCAGCATAACAATGTTAAATTTGTTGACAATATGTTTTCTTTGACAACAATGGTAAGATTTAAGGATGCTAAAGTTAACATTTACAAGGTACTAATGCAAAGATATTAAGTGATAGACAAAATTTGAGTTTGAAGGGAAGAATATCTTTAGCAACATGAAATGTCTTCCCACCCTCTCCCCTGCTCAGACACCAGAAGCAAGCAACTCATTTCCTGGGAGTATTTACACCCTGATTGGAAAATCTTTTAAGTGCAAATGCATGTCAATATTAAGATGGTTAATTAAAATACGCAAAATTCAAGTCTCAAGTCTCTCAACAGTACATTTTTTTAAAATGGTAACAAAACTGCCTCTTTCTCCCGCTCTTTCAGGCCTCCTCTTTGGCTGCTGTTGTAGCTGAAGACATTTTCAAGGTCTTGAATAGTGTTTACTATTGTTCATATCTCTTTTCAAAACATGACCTCACCTATAATTGAGCTTATTTCGAGTCATTAGTACAGCAACTCAACAACTCTTAAGATGTCCCAATTGGTATTATTTTGAAAAGCTGGAGATCTGAAATGTCTATGCAAACTCTTATGGCCTTGAACTTCAATTCAGAGGATCTCAAAATATCTCAACACATAAAGGCACGCTTTCACCAAGCTGAAGATCAAAGTCCTTGTTCAAATTTGATGAGTAATTTTGAAAAACAGAAGCCTACTTTCTTGGCAGCAAGACTAATTGTTTTCTCCCCTGAGATTCATTCTAAGCTGATGCCCCAAAAAACCTACATCGTAACAAAACAGTTTCATTACCAAGAAGAAAACGGCTGGTGTCTGCTGTGCCTGTGTGTGTGTGTGTGTGTGTGTGTGTGTGTGTGTGCCCCAGACTACTCATTTCAGAAAGATGTGCCCTGTGAGCTAACACAAGTGTTCTGGATAAAAAAACCTGAAAGGCCTCTATTGTATCTGATAGAAATATTTGCTCCCTAATCCTAATTTTACCATATTTTAGTGAATAAAACCATTTAGAGAAAAAGTGAAGAAAGCTAAAACCAAAGCAGACCATTCTTCTAACAGTTTAGAAGTGCAAGAAGTTTCTATTTCTGGAATAGTTTCTTCTATTTTGGAAGAGGCTTCTGCAATTCTATCACAGAAGAAATAAGGCAATAAAATAAGGAATGTCAGACTACAGACGAGGCTGGTGGAGAGAGGCTTCTCCTCCACCACCCCTTTTTCTCTTCACCACAACCTTGCAATGGTTCCCTTCTCTTCAATGACAGAGCCAGGAAAAATGAGCACACTTGAAATGCCAAGCACCACTATTTTGGGGGGGTTTTTTTGTTGGTTTTTTTTTTTTTTTTAAAGCTGCCAGTAGATTAATTTCTTTTCAACACAGCAGATTTCATATTAAAAGTGGGCTATTCAAGTTGCTAGAAACCTCCTGAAAAAGCAAGACAACCTACAAAATACTAAGTATAACTGATGCAGCATTTCTTTTTTTCAAAATATATCCTTAATTAATTTAAAATACATCAATTTGTTTCATTTACATCTATTAAAACCCACTGAGTACAAAACAGAAAGAACATCCAATGGTTTTATCACAAAAACATGACAGTATTCAAAGTTACAAAGTACCTGGCCTCTATGAGAGGAGAATGCCAACGAGCTATTCATAAATACCTGATTTACCTCTATCATTAGTATTTCCTAGAGAAACCTTCTACTGGTCACACAAAGGAATTCCACCCGGAAACCTACACAAATCCTGTTCAACCCAGGCCAACTCCAGACAGCAGTACTCAGCACCAGCTCTTCTTGGCATGGAAAGCCTTAGCTCTAACTGAACCAACTCTGCAACAGCACCACTACGCTGAAAGTCCATAACAGAAAACCAAGTATTTTGCTGACTTAGGAAACTCCTCAACAGATGCAAACATATACTAAGCATATGATTTTACCAACTACCTAATCACATTTGTAACTTATTCTTGGGAAACCTTCATTAGGATGTTGATCACAACTTTGCTGAACCAAAACCTGGCCTGCACTAGATTTTAAACTATCATCTGTTTGGTTTCATTTTATCTCATAAGGAGCTCTGTTTGATGTGGCAAATTGCTTCCTCAAAGATAGCAGAAGAGGAACAAAGCTGTTGTCACTTCTTCTCCCTGAGTCATGATTTCATTTAATTACACAAACTAGCAGACTTTGACAAATTTATGCAAAAGTCACTGCTCTCCTCCTTTTCTGGAGTTTTGTACTGTACTGTACTGTAGTGCTCAATCTGGTTACCAATGCTAAGATTTCCACAGAAATATCAAACTCTAGAAGAAAAACCTCAAACTGCAACAACACTTACCCTGTAGCAAGTAGTTCTTCAGCTGCTTCTCACTGACTCATTAGTTCCATCAATGAGCCACACAACAATTTTTAGAAGTTGGATTAAAATTAAAGCAATGTTAAATGAAGAAGTGGAATGCTTTAAAGGAAGTAGTGAAAAACACATTCTCAAGTAAAAAATGGCATTTAAGTAAGAAAGTGTCAGTCCGACTTTACTGCAATTAGCTGTGTTACATAGGGACATAGCAGCTTCATATTGCCTAAACAGAAAATTGGGATTTGTTCTCTGCAATTAAGTATTTCTTTCCTATTCACACTTACCAATCAAAGAATCAGTAAATAACAAACCCACATAGTGCTTCATCTGCAAAGCCATGACACCTGCTCTGACAATTAACAATGATTTGGGGCACTCAAGTTAACACAAGTCAGCTCTCAAAATTGTTCTCCAGGGCAGTGCTTTTAGAACTTAACATCCAAATGTCCAAAACATCTTGCCAGAAAAGATCAAAAGACTCTAGCCTACTGATCCTCAGGTTTGCCAGTAAGGCCAATGCCTTCATCATAACAATTTTTTCTATGAAATGAAAATTAATAAAAGGCTGGCATTTATGTATGATGCCTATATAACTTAGATCAAAGTCACAAGGTGCTTGTATAGCTTGACTTATAAGATATCTATGTAACCTGATATCAGTATAACCTAAATCATGACTTTTTCTATATCTATATAACTTGATACCTATATAACCTGAATCATGGCTTTTTATACCTATATAACCTGATATAAATAACTTTTTATACAATGCAATGGCCAGTATATGCTTAATTAGTTGCTTAATGCTGAATAGACAAAAACAGAAGAAAACACTCACCAGGTGGATAGCTTTAGAGTCCGGTAAGTATAGTACTAATGAAAAATTGGCAAGTGCAAAGCCAATTAGCCATAAAACAGTGAATTTAGGTAGTTGAGATCAGACAGACCAAGGAACGCGGTAACTGTGCATGCTCTGAAGACAAAGTTTGAAAAGTTCAGCTGTGAAGAAGACCTCGGAAGCCTTCATCAAAGGCCCCCAAGAACCCCCAAACTGGGGAGGTGCAAGAGCAGTGCAACAGAACTATCCAATAACCATGAGAACATACCATATAAATTAGTTCTATGATGTTTCAGTGACATAGTGATATTAAGCAATACTTAGTGTATAAATATACCACAGCACTTGACAAAGGTGGGCGAGTTAGGTGGAGATATCCCCCTTCACCACCAGCACTGCAATAAACAAAGACCTGCTCTATAGACATCAGTCCGTGGGGATTTATTTCCAGCCTATCTTTTGGGCATCATGTCCAAAACAAAATTTAAAAAACAGAAGCAAACCTGATAATTGGCTCCCTTTTGAATTACTTCATTTACAGTCCAGGTACAGTAAGACAATTCTGAGACAGGCAGTTAAAAGATTGTAAGACCAACATCACTGGTTGAAAAGAAACACAGGGAGATGAAAAAAAACCCAAAACCTGACCCAACAGCTTTTCACATTCAGGATCCTCACAAGATACAAGTTACTGCTCAGCAGCCTAATATTCAAATCAAAGAAGTAATTTAGCAA
Organism: Cisticola juncidis; assembly: GCA_013400215.1. Classification (NCBI taxonomy): domain Eukaryota; kingdom Metazoa; phylum Chordata; class Aves; order Passeriformes; family Cisticolidae; genus Cisticola; species Cisticola juncidis. Next base: position 1,576,140 of record VXBR01001004.1, on the reverse strand, counting down.
GAGAAATCTGGCTTGGTTTCCTTACACTTAAGCAAAGAAGCTTAACATGCAGACATGCTGCCACACTGCTCTGGATACCAAAGATAAGAAATAAGCATTTTGAAATAAGGAAGTTTCTATTTTTCATTTGAACTTGTACAAACTGAATCAGGAGAATGGTTTAGACTCGTTAGCCCACATATCCATCAAGACAACACAAATCTACAGGCATACACCCCCACACACCATGCATAAATGTTCTAAAATAAACATACCGTTTTCAGGCTATTTATCACTTTTACACTGCTTGTATGTTTTTAATAATTTTTAAGTAAAAGAAATCCCTAAAGTAAAATGGTAAGTAATGTGATGACCTGATCCAAGTGCCAGGGAAGGCAATAATATACCCCAAACCATTGTTTGGCTCCAATTCCCACATCAAAGCTAGAATAACTGAATGCTTTGGATTCACAGGGATATCAGGGGGTCACATGGCCAAACACCCTATTTAAAGCTGATTTGAAAGGGACCCATAAGGATGATGGGGTCAACTACTTCCAGAACAGAACTTCCATAGAAACATTTACTGGCCCTTAGGACAGTCTTGCCTTAGACCTTTGCTTTATATTTGTGAGTTTTCTTCCAGAGTGCCTGACTTTTACTTCATGGAATTATTTTCCATTCATGTTTCTTCTTAATCAAAAGCTCTTTCCCAGGTACTTAGTCTGCCTCCTTCCATTAGGAGGACATTTATGGCATTTCTAGTCAAGCACGTGACTAGCAAATACATGATCTCTAGCTACACAGCCGAGTTTAAGGCATTCAGGGGATGTTGCAAGCAGACTGACAGGCAGGTGTGTGTCCCAACGCTCTGCACCGTGCTACCCTTGCCTATTGGAAAGAGTCCCATTTACAGGTACAATACTTGTTCTCTTCTCTGTTTTTTCACATCTTAAAGATAAAACCCCTTACAAGAGCCTTAGAATGGTTAACTTGTTATTTGGTGCCTGAAGGCCTGAGGACAACGTGCCATTTAAAGGCACTTGAGCCCTCTAGGCTTTGGCTCCCCTGATCTCATGCTACATCATTTAGTGTTGCCTGCAAACAAAAGACAGTATTTGTGCCAGGTAAGAGAACAACCTGGTATGGTTAAGTAACAAATTCAGTAGAGTAGCACATTTAGATTTATGTCCATGAGATGAGGAGTGTTGTGCAATGAATGCTTAAAAAGGCTGACATGGAGATTTCTTAGCAGAGACTGCATTTATTGACCATAAATGTTAAAGTTATTTCTGATGGAAAAAAACCCAAAAGTGGTGCAAGAAAAGGAGAGAAATCAAATGAAAAACACTCAGAGTCTAGCTGGGGAAAACACTGACAGTTTCCCTCCCCTCTCCAGGGACAGGGAGGTCTCTGCAGTGCAGGCAGGAAAAGCACAGATGAAACAGCAATGTTTGCCATGCTTTTTGCCCACGCACTATACTTTTATCATCAGATTTAGTCAAACACCCCACTCTTGTTTACTCTGACTACAGCTTACAAGTGTGCTGACTGGAATATGTTAATCAGGTGCAAATAAAGCACATTCACTAGGCATTCAACTTTTGTGAACATCTATGACTGCCCAATATTTAGTATGAAATTAAATGTCTTATTTGATTTTCTAGGATATAAACTCAGATCTACAAAACAAGAGGCAAGGAAAGCTGAAGAGGGAATTCCCACACCGGTTCTAGTTGCTTCCCAAGAGAATGTGCCATAACAGTGCTATCAGTATTTCCAGGTGCAAGGCTACCAGAGCAGCAATCTGAGAATAACAGCATGAAAACAAGAAAGGTGGGAAATACTTCCAGTCTGGAAAACATTGTGTCAAGAGCTTGAAGGAAAGTTACAGAGATGCAACAGCAGGCTAACAGCACTATGATTTTTAAGGCAACGTGCAACAGGGATATGTTAAATTTTTGTAAATCCTTTGTAAAGAAACTGTGATGCCCCCAAAAACACAACAAGGGTGCAGATTATACCTAGACCTTCTTTCCTTACCTCATCTGGAAACTAGCAACATGGAGAAGAATTGTTTTTAAAGTCATGTCTGATACATATTGTAACATGGAATTATTTGTGGAATATCTTAGAACACAAAACATCAGTGTTCAGTTTATGTAATCCAAACACACAGGTATAACACCAGTGCCTGAGAATTAAAACCTGGCTTAGACCCCTCTCTCCTCTAGCCAAATGACATTTTTGGAAAGGTAGGCAACGGACATAATTAAAACCATATCAGATTTTCTTACAGAATTATTTCAATAATATTTATTTTGGTTACTTCTGGAGTGCCACTGGATTTTACAAACCAAAAAAAGCAAGGAGATTGAAATATGAGGAATGATCTATGAGGAATGCAGAAAGATGCATTTGCAAAAATAGGATCTGTGCTCTTGACAGAAATGTATGCATTTTAAGCACATTCTTACGAGCAAATATAAATGCAAAAAATATTTTTATCATTATAAACCTCACCTTTGAAAAAACATTTTTTGAATCAATGCAGTAGCCTTTAAGGCTTTCATGCAATTTCTGCAGGTGCTGCACAACTCTTCTTTGTTGCTCATCATTCTTCAGCTCTTTCTGCTTAATCAAAAACTCATAATGTTCTAAAGGTCCATTGCAAACCAATAAGGCTCTGGCGTGAGCATCTGTAGGAGTACCAGGACCTGTCTTCTCATCTGTCTGAGCTGTGTAGGCTGTAAAATAAAAGTAGCCAATTAATAGAGAAGTTTTGAAAGCCATCTCCTTATAAACAACACATATTCCTAACAGTTTACACAAAGACATATGCACAACTTACCTATATAACCATTGGTTACCCCTTCATTTTTCATTAATTCAATTTATAACTTTACTCTAGTACTATGTTTTAACATTGCTTTATTTCATTAACAAGCACACATTCTAAGAAGCCCAGCTAGAGAGTTAGTAAGATTTGGATCAGCTGTTGCAAGAGAAGTTTGACCTTTTTTTTCCAAACTGGGGTAAAATCATGTAAAAATTCTAAAGTGCATTTCTATAGATAATCCTTTAGGTAAAACTTCAGAAAATATTTAAAAGTCAACAAACAAGAGACCAAACCAGGAGTTCTGTAAGGAAGTTGACTCAAACACCACATTAAGAAAGGCAGCAGCTGTGAAGCCCTGCAATGCCACAGCCTGATCTGCTGGCATTACCTTCTGCCTAGAAGAGACAGGGACAAGCCCAAGTAGGAATGCTGTCAGAAACAAGACATTAAAAAAAAGAAAAAAAGAGTCAGAACTGCTAGACATAAAACAACACATAACCAGGAAAGAATGAACAAGATTACAAAGAAGGCTTGCCAAATCATTATTGTCAGAAACAATGGCATACACAGGAAAGCTGTCAAAAATCTTCTTTGCTTCTAGTGTCATTTAACAGGTTAAGTATAATAAAGAAAAATATGATTTCTTAATGGGTAAAGGAAAAGCATATTAATTGCAGTGACACTTTTGTCACACAGCATTGCCATCTATAAAGTAGGAAAGAAAGTTGCAAGTGAAAGTACTTGTAAGCAGGTACAGAAAAGCTGGGAAAAGAATATGTAATAACTAATCACTACAGTTAAATGAGGTGTATATCTGCAGTAGAGTTTCATCGAGGGCTCAGGATCTTATCTTGGTGCAAACCTGAATTTCCATCCATGCCATACATGGCAAAATAAAGTACACGGACTGGGAATGCAAATAACAGAAAATCAGGAAAGGGCTGCAGACACTCCAGGAGGCAAGTAAATTCATACAAACTGGACAAATAATCTAAAACAAATAGGATGCAATTCAACAGGGACAAAGCATTCTATTTAGAGGAATTAACTAACTCAGGAGATGGAGAAAGACCAGCTAAAGAGATCCTCTGCAAAAAAGGATCCAACAGCTACACTACCACAAAATGACAGAGACAATATCATAACACTATTAGAGGAAAAAATATAATAAAATAAACAAAAGTACTCCAATGTAAATACACAAAAGGGAAAAAAGTCCCTTTTCTATTCAATACTGGTATAGTCTGCCCTGGAAGACACTTTTCAATTTTCACATCATATGTTACAAGAAGTATGAACCAAATGGGAGAGTAAATGTAGATTTAAAGGCCTATTTTTTAAGTCATAAGCCACAAAGATGCCATAAAAGGCAAAAAAATAGTTTAAAATAGTTATAGGAAAGACAAAATATTAGAAAACTATAAAACTGAACTAGTAGGTCAAATTATATTTACTTATGGCATGTAACAGTTTCTCCATAAAAAGACATTCACTGTTTATATCTGCAGCCAATAATTGCAGCAAATTCTCTTGTTCCTGGATGAACAGAGTTGCTGCTTTGCATTAAGAGTAATTAGCTCATCCCTATCTAAAGAGATCACATAAAGAGGGTTGAGTTCCAAGTCTGTTATTGCAAAAATGAGACTAAAATTGTTAGTGAAGAAAAACATACAGCTGTCTCCAGATACATACAGGGTACTGAGAAAATTAAAAGAAGTGTTTTTATACAGATAACTTTAAAACTGTAATTAAGGTCAGTGAAATAGAAATAGATTAAATAGTGAAATAGATTAATAGTCTAGAAGCTGTAAAACTTCCAACGATGTGGGGTGAATTTTAAAAATAAGTTTGATCAAAATCTATCAGGAATAGGTCAGCAAAACCTGACCTGCCTCTGAAAGGAAGGGGAAAAGATCACAAAATCATGGAATGGCATGAGTTGGAAGGGAGGTGAAGTATCGTCTAGATCCAATACTCCTGCCATGGGCAGGGACATTTTCCAGTAGTCCATGTTGCTCAGATGATCTCTCAATTTTTTTTTCATCTTGTTCTCTACTTACCCAGTCCCAAAAAAGTCGACCTCAGTCCTGTGATCCATACCTCTGAACTATCTGTGCCTATGCAATACATAGAAGGTGATGGCCCCAAGAGCTCCTGTATGGCCCCTTATACCTATAAATTCTTGAGTTTCTACTGCTTACCAGAGGATCAAAGAGAAATTTTTAAAAAAGCTGATGTAGGGGTAAGAAAGGGTTTGCAGCTCATGACCTTCCTGGCCATGGACAAAGCACACCAGTAGGACTGCTGGGAAGCATGGAGTTTGTCTCAGATTACATGTACTCGCAGCTAACCATCCTGGGAGTGAGAGAAAATACTCTGTCATTAACACGTGGCAGAGGTGGAGACTATGCCCAAATGGCCACAGAGAGTGTCCTGGCACAAATCACTCACTGTTCTCCTAAAATAATATTGAACACTGGGATTTAAATATGATGAGAGTACATATAGTACACTACCAGGAGACACCCAGTAACTGGTTAAGTGATAAACTCAAACCTGTAGCTGCAAAAGGCAGATGCTACTGAAGAGCGTTTTAAAAAATGCCTATCAGGAATTACAAAAAAACTTGTTTCAAGCAGAGGACCTAAGACATATTAGGTAAACTGACAATAATTTACCACTGCAAAGATAATTAATGCCTACATAAAAATATAAAAAGTTCTTAACTCCAGGGACTTTTTGCTCTGGAAAAAAGCAGCATATTGGAAAACTGATCAGTGTATTGTTGAGTTTTTTACTGCTACTTAGAACTGGTGTCTGAGATGACACAGAGAAAGGCATGTGAGTTTCAATGACATAGCTCACGAAAGCAAACAGTCACTTCTGAGGCAAGCACTAGAGTTCTTTATGCAAAAAGACAAACTGAAATGGAAGCTGAGTTGTGGCATACCAAAACTGACCCTGACAGCAGCCAAGAGGCTGAGAGCACAGAAGGGTAACCAAGGTACAAGGTAGAGAATTAACACTTTCCCCTTCCTTCCTTGCTATAATCGTTAATTACTGTTTGTCTTAAAAATAAAGAATATTTCCAACCAACAGCTGTGTGAGAACTGCATCTAAACGAAACCCATGTAGGTTACACCTGCACCAAAATTAAGCACCCCAAGATGACCCAAGTGCCACGTTTGCTGGCAGTCACAATCAAGAAGCTGGAATAGCTTCTACTAAATCAGTCTTAATGCAAGATACAAAGATCACATCTTTGTTTCACTACTGCTCTGCCAGCACAATCTGCCTTGAGAGCTTTTCACAAACCATGGAATGTGTGTGGAAATAGGAAAAAAAAAAGTAACAGAAACCAATTTTTAAAAGCTGTCATGTTTTCAGTAATCCAAGCTGAAGTTCAGGATTATTAGTTTGGGTCACAATGAAGCCAAACTACTTCAAACCTTGAAACTCTTAGTGTAAAGCTGTTGAAACTGCCTGTGAAACACAACTGCCACAAGAGAAAAAGAGGACTTCGAAGTCAGAGGGCAATTTCATCAACAGGCAGATGGTGGTATCAGACTTTCCTAAATTCAAGATTAGGCTGGTAACAGAATGGTTGCAAAAACTTTCCTTCTTAGATGACACCACAGTGAGGAGGAAGGGCAATGGTTCAGTCTTGCGGCTCCAAAGGTCATTTTCCTTCCTGACAATAGGAGCAAAGGTAGCAAAAGATCAGAAAGGATTTTGTTCATGCTAGTATCTGTAATCAATAATAACGTCCTCTTGTCTCGTCTTTTATTAAATATATATGCAAGTTTTGCACAGTCGGACTCAAACAGGTAAATTGCCCCATGGTGTACAAGGATTTGGATAAATTAAATGCATGTGTTGAAGTTAAGCACATGAATAAACCTGCAGAAGAACAAAGACCTGTCATGTAAGCCTCTTGGGAAAGAGAGCATGTCATGGGTATAAAGCTAAAAATACATTTAAAGTCCTATAATAAACAAATGCTCTTTTCAAAATATTGCACAATAATTAATGACAAGAATGTAGGAGGAGGTGATCTGAAAAAATTATTAACTTTCCAGAGTTCAACAGAAAACTTAAAACAATCAAAATCCAACCAACCATATTTGGGGGGGGGCATACACACACACTAAGTTATTGCATAAATTGAAGATGTTAGGCCAGTATTATGTAAAATTCATAAAAGCCTCACGCTTGCTGAAATTAGAAGTTTGAACCAGAAAACGCAGCTTGCAGCTAAGACATAAGGACAAGGATTTGCATTTTTGTCTCATTATATGACCTCAGATGAATCACTGAAGGCCATTCATTCAGGCAGCATATGAAACAGTATTTAATCCTCTACAGAAACACGAGACTTTTACTTTTTGCATACATGCCTGATACATTATTCTGTTAGAAGATTACTTGTATTTCTTCCATGCACACCCATTTAACAACTTGATCTATAGATTAAAGTAGGGAAAGAAAAGAGAAGCATATCAGTGAAATTGGAACTTTACACAGATAATACTTGTCATGCCTTTCCTTAATTAAGGAAAAGGTACAAAACTGTAGAAAGCAAATCACAAAAACAAAAAGAAATACTATAAACCAGTGATCACAAAATCAAGATTATAAATCAATTCCATGATGGCAGCCCATCCCTGCAGTTTGACGTCCTCAAACAACATATGCAAGAACTGTCTTCCTTTTAAGCTGACAAACCGCCTAAAGCCACTGGATTTGCTCTGACAACTTTTTCTAAATGCAAGTATGTTGGTTATTAAAAAAACAACAAAAACCCTACATAGAGTCTAAGTATTAGACCAATATCCAATAAAACACAGGAAACTACAGTGCTACCTGCAGTGCTTGTCTGTTTTTCTTAGGATGTATAAATATTCTGCAATCACAATCTAACGTGTGGACGTGAACATTTTTTATTCCTCGGACCCACCAGCCACCAGTTGAATTCTCACACTTTGGCCAGACTGGCAGAGGACAGACGAAGAGCTCTCACTAAAGCAAAAAAGACCTCTGCCCCTAACTTTAGCCTCTAGTTAACAAAACCCCAGAAATTTTTGTACTGAGGAGACTTTCAAAGCAAGGCTGTGAGGACAGAAGCCAGCTGTCGCTCGTTACACACCGGAGGGTCCTTGAGGGAGAACAGTCCCTGACACAGCCCAAAGCCCGGCCAAGCCGCTGGAAGCCACCGGCGCACTCGCCGAGCGCCCTGTGCAGCCGCAAGGCTTTAACCAGGCAGCGCACCGAGGCCCCATTTCCCAGGGGGAAAGCGGCATCACCAACTCAGGAAACCACGGGCCCCCTTCGCGGATCCCCACGGGAACGGGGCCGACTCCCGGTGTCACCCGGCCGGCGTGTCCCCTCCGGGGCGGGGTCACGGACAAGCCCAGGCCGGGGAATGCCAGGACACCGGCAGGTCATGGCACAGCGGCGGGGCCTGTACGTGTCCCCGCCCGGCACCGCCACCCACCTCCCCTCCGCCGGGGACAGACCCGCGGCACGACGGGGAGGGGAGGCACGCACCGGCTTCC
>VXBR01001004.1:1528600-1561072 GCA_013400215.1 Cisticola juncidis | reverse complement strand
GGGCTCCCGCCGCCGTGTCCTTCAGGACCCGTGTCACGGCTACTGCGGTGCGCAGCGGTGGCAGAGCCGCAGTGGACTCTTCATCCCCAGCCTGGGGTTGATAGCTCTGTGACGGCCTTCTGGTAGCTAAGGCGATGCAGCTCGGTTCAGATAACCAAAGGACAAGTGCTCTTTCGGCTGTGCTGTGTACAGCTTGTCCTCAGACTGAAATATCGCTGTACCGTGAGCAATTGCTTTTCTGTCTCTAGGTAAATAGAGGAGAGCAAACTCTCCACTCTCTGAGATGGAGTAATATGGGTGGATCTGCCCTGAGGAGGAGGTCAAGTTCAGGATTCCAGCGGCCTTAAAAAGTACATAGAGAAGGTGTAAATAGGTCTAGTGGGCACACGCGCTAGATCAGAGCTAGTTGAAGTGATGAGGTGCATGTGTATGGGGGAGGACTTCCTGTTTTCTTTTGTACCTGAAATAAAACTGTAATGCCTAATAAATAGGGCTGTTTCTGCGATGTACTGTCAAATACTTCTCAGTAACACTAGAATCCCTCCTATCTGGAAGGGCTGTATTCAGTGACTTGCCCCAAAGGCTAGCAGTCTCGAGCTTGAATAAGGCTGTGTGAAGTCATTACTGTGTTCCCTGGCCTTTCTAGTTTCATAAACAGGCCCCAGAGGAATGGTCAAAAAATGCAGTGGCTACAGCATAGTCCTTGCCTGTGGCTGGTAGGGCCTTGAGGCAGGGAACCCTTTTTGATCTACATTTCCAAAATTAATTAAGAAATAGAAACAGAAATAAGCTAGGTTGAGAAAGCTGAATACTTATAGATGGGAGTTTTTTTATAGTTTGTGGTTGAGCCTGCTACCTTGTATAGCTTTGCTCTGTTACAACTGATTGAACCTGGTTAGTTGTTACAGTCAGTAATAAAGGGTGAGGCTTCATAGTATCCCTGCACACATTCTCTGCAATATGAATTTTTCACAGCAGGGAAGGATACAGCTGAGGGCTACTGCCTTGGTCACTAAAATTAACCAGACAAGACTTAACCTTGTGTGAATTTTCTGGTTTTAAAGGTCTAGGTCCCCAGCTTAGTGTAACCCTACTTAAGAAAGCAAAATGACCTGAAATCTAAGGCTACTAGGGAGGACACTTCTTTATTTCTGATGCTTATAAATTGTCATGCTCACTAGCTATTTCTGTGTTTCAGAGTGTGTCAATGGGGCAGGAAGAATAAACATGCCTGTAGCCTATGTTTGGCCTCTGTGTTAGGTAAAACTAGAACTTGCAGATTTGTGTTGCGTTGCACTGCCCTTACCAGAACCCTAGCAATCCACTTAGAAGAAAGATGTAATTCTACCTTGCTGGAAAGTATTTGCACCTTAAGTTCCTGATGACGTTTCTTTCCACGAGACTAAGCATTTAGGATGGCTGGATCTAGGGAAGATGTTCCAAAAGGGACTTGGCCATGATATGGCCTTGGGAATTAGGTCAAATTTCCTGTGATTAAAAAATAACAGCTCTTTTAAATACTCAACTGAAGTTCTTAATCAGAAAGGGAAGCAGAAAAACAGGTTTTGAGACAGGTTAGTCTTAGCCCACTGGGTGTTTGGGGTAGAAAATTCTGGATTCCTGTTGTAATGAAGACCAAGAATTATTTGAACAAATGTTCACTGTGATAGTACTGTGACCTTCCTCTGTTCGTCCTCCCAGACTGACTACTATGTAAACATTGCATCCTCCACCCTCCTTGCCTGCATCTGTACCTGCAGGTGTACAGGACGGTCTCTTTGATCCTTCCCTTTCCAGTTGTGCACTGCTGTACACATAGTTCTTAGCTACCATAAACTGTAAAATTGAGTTTTATGTCTCTGTGTGCTGGAAGGCTACAGAGCAGGTAATACAAGTCATGCAGAATTATATTGACTCTCTAAACTTGTATCAATTAACTGCTTCTCAGCTGAATACGCACCATGTTGCATATACACAAATTTCAGCACAGAGGAAGAACTCAAACATGAATTGCTGTGGTATTGTATTTGTGAAAGATAGGCCTACTAGCATAAGCTTGTTGGGAGTGTGGTCATCAGCTGGTCTCTGTGGTTTGACAACTGTGGTCACAGAAAGCAAGAAAGTAGCAGCTGATGTGCAGTTTCCCTCAGCAGCACTGGTAGTAAGGGCAGAGCAAACCTGAGAAGATGGTGTGAGTTACCTGTATCCTATCTGGAGAGCTGTGTCTTCAAGGAACACCAACAGTAAAATGTTAAATGTGCAGAAATGGGTGGCTTAACTGCTGCCAAATGCTGGTGAAAGCTAAAGGACAGCACTCTTGTGTTACAGCTGGAGATCATTCTAAGCCAGAAACATTGTCAGAGAGGATGCTGAAATTCAAGTTTGTTTTGAGACAATTACACTTGTACCATTGTCATGGTGTTTACAGACTCTGTAATTCTATCTTTGTCTGAATCTCAAAGCTTCACTTTGGGGTTTTTTTGAAAAGACTGAACTTGCTACCAGACTCTTGAACTAATGATATTTGATAAAAAGTATCTTGCAAAACATATGTGTATGAAATACTGCAGAGTTTCCCCAAGGCTTTTATTGGCAAGCTTTCTACTGATACTGCAGCTGAGGCATATCTGTTGTCTGGAAAGCAGCAAGTGGAACAACTTCATGCTTTAGTTCTTGTAATGCTGTACTCATCAGGTTCTGGTGGAAGTCGGAAGGCCTGATGGGGAACTCTAAAGTATTGGGTGGACTACTCAGCAATTCTCTACTGCATGAGCAGGGCAGAAGTGTTTTGGAACTTAGGAGGGTTTGTCACAGTGGGTGTCTCTGTGCAGAGTGTCTGTGTGTTGGGGTAGATGCATGGTGCTTTGAGAAGCATTTAAGGACTCTTGAGTGGTGCAGGTAGACCCTATGCAGCACTTCTAGCTGGGCAGCTTACTTCACAGATGGATAGCTGGCCAAAGTATTGACTTTCTGAGCCTGAGTCTGTGCATTAAATAACAGTCTGTTCTTGGCAAAGCTGGACAAGGTGATGACAGAAAGCTTTCCACTGTAAGGCACACAGTGTGGCAGTGTGCCAATACAGTGCAGCCTAGCAATGAAAGTCAAATATCTTGTTCAGAAATAAGTGATAGAAAATGTCAACCTGCTGTGCTAAAATAGCAAATTTGCGTGGGTTATGAATTTGCTTTCCATCAGCAGCATCAGGCAGTGTGTTTGTACCATTCTGAGGTGTCCTTTTTGTGTGAAGGCTTAGGGTGAGCTAGGCTGGGAATAATGCAGTAGGATATAAAGCTCTAAGTGCTTAGTCTAGCAAAATAAAACATGATAAACGTGATGAAGTACTTATCTTGTCTAAAGGTATCTAGATGATCACAATATGGTGATTGTGTGGTGTTTAAAACTAGCATAATCAACTAGGCTGCCTGCTAAATAAATACAGTAAACTACTTCATTCCCCTTACCTCTTGAGGAAGAATGTGAACCAAAAGTCAAGTTCTCAGTGTAAATACCCCTGCATGCTGTTTCTTATAAGTCTTTATTAGCTCTTCTCTTCTTATTAAACCTTTTCAGGATGGTCTTGTTCAGGTCAACACTCCTGAATGAGAGCATGGAAATACCAGTTACTATTTATGGACTAAAAGCCAGTTCTCTCTCTGAATTCCAGGAAACAAACCTAGAACAAATTACAATTATCATATTAGCATCTTACAGCATGTATTTAGTCCTCAGTCAAGTTCCAGGTATCATTTGTCTTCTACTGTAATTGAGACATAGTTTTCTTGGTAAGTGGGTCAAAAGGAAGGTCTTTGCTCAAGCAGATTCTGTGCAATAGCTTCAGTTGTTAAATCCTTTAAGGAGACAAGACTTAAGCTTTAGAAGCTGACTCTGATCCAGTGGCTGCATCACAGCCATACACCCGTTGTAAAGGCAGCGCCATAGGAGATAAGCACTTTGGTTAGAATACTGTCAACAAAGCATGTGGGTATCCAGGAACTTGCTACTTTGGGAAATATCCCTTTGGCAACCCTGAGAGTAGCTCTGTTGGTTAGAGCATGGTGCCAAGTAACACCGGGCTTGTGGATTCAATCCCTGTATGGGCTGTTCACTTAAGATTCACTTGGACTTTGTGATCCTTGTGGATCCATTCAAATTCAGAATATTCAATGGTCTGGAAACAAACTGTTACCACTATTTCATCTGGTTTTGTTTCTGTAGAAGTAAAAGTGACTTCTGTGCTGCCCATTTTGGTTGGGCTTGTCACCTAGACTGAAAGGTTAAATGATCTGTTTATGATTAGTGAGAACTTGCAGAGAAGTCTCTGATATTCAAACTGATATTAGTATAATAAAGTACCTGTTACAGGAGCTATTTGTCTGAGTAGTTAAAGAATTCTTTTTTGTCGAACCAAAGCCAAACTAAAAGCCTTTGTCATCTTAGCTCTGTTCTTTAATGTTCAATGGCCTCTTGCCTCTAATCAGTATTATTAAATTTGGGACTAAGGCAAAGCTTGGCTTTTTGTTAATCCCTAGTGCAATTGCTTGGCTTGAGGTGTAGAAGGGGAATGTCTTGCTGTGCTTCCATTGTGAAATGCAATAGGTGGCTGCTACCAGTGCTCTTTAGAGCACCAGTCAGGTTTCCTGTATCTCCTGCAGAAAGACTTCTGTAGACCTGCAGGGGTGCTCGACTGTGTAGGTTCAGTGTGGGGAAGGAAATTAATACACAGGCTGTGAAGTGCCTGCAGTATTAAGAATAGTATTGCTTTCAAAGCATTGGGGAAGTTTATCTGAGTATGCTGAACTCGAGTTGCTTTTGAGAGTCCTGTTCTCCCCTTAACCAATTTTTTCAAGACCTAGTTTGGATACAATATTTACATTTCAGCATGTTTATAGTGATCTGACTTGTGATTAACTGATTGAAGTCTGACTGGTGTGATCAAGTCAGACTAAGACAGAAAATGAATTGAAAGTGAAACTTGATCAGAAAGCACTTGTCTTGTGCCATGTTTTGCAAAGTGGTGCTCTTGAATGTGTTTTTGAAATGTTTTGTCCTTGAACAGTTCCAAATGTCCTGCCCTTCATGTTTGGTAGGGTTTGAAGCTGCCTATTCTTCCCCCACCACAAAAAGAATCGAATCTGCCCTTCCTGTAGTTGACTTCAGCATTATACAGTTGTGGTGGAGTCATGACTAAACACTGACTCAGTGGGGATGTGTTTACGGATGCATAATCAGCAGTAATTCTCTATTTCTCTACTACTACAAATCTTGCATAACACTGCAAGTCTGCTCTAACTGTAGTAAATTATGCTTTTAAAGCCCATTCTACACACTGCTACCATTTATGTATTTTCAGACTCCTACAAAGAATAAAAATGCAGGTGATTCAGGTGTCTGTTTTTCTGTTCTACAGCCTGGGTACTGCATCCTCACAAACATTAACTGTGCCTTCAAGCAGTAATTCAGAAAAGGATAACTGGAAGGCTGAGAATTTCCAAGGACACTAACTAGGGAGACGGAGAAGTAGAATGGCTTGGATGAAAGAAACTTCCAAAGTAAGGGAAGTGGATTTACTCTTGAGCAACTGTTTTTTTCTGTAGAGGTTTGTCATTAAACTCGGTTCAAGAGGCTGGTCCAAAGGTAGTGAACTAGTTTGGCATTGATATCTGTTACTGTGTAAATAAAATAACCAAGTCTCTGTATAGGGCTTCTTATTAGTATATTAGTTTAACTGGTGGCCTACACTCCTTTTATTTTAGTGCATACAGTGCAGGCCTTGATAGTCATGTTTTAAGATTGCACTCTGGTACAGCGCAGAACAGACCAAATCAAATGGAACAATGACTAATCTTTGTAGGACAGATGGCTGTGATCCAGGTAGGCATGTGATGCCAGGGAGTTTTGATATGTGCTTATTTTTAGATGGCTTGCTGAAAAAGTGTCAGCTTGAACTTTAGAGCAGTCTGGTCTCTGCTGCTTTTCATCCGGAGAAATAAATGATACAGCAGGGGTTTATGTCTTCTAACAGTAAGGGAAGTATTTTATTTAAAGTTTTTTGATTTGGTAAAGCAATGCCAGTTGCACTACTGGAGGCTGTTTTAACAAGCACATAATGCAAATACCCTGTGAAGCTGTAGCACTGAGTGAAAGGCCTGAAGTTGCTGTTGTTGCTTTAGCCTCTAACATAAAAAGGATGGAGAAGCCCATACATTCTAGTCAAGGTATAAAAACAATTGTTTTACCAACTGAAGACAGGTCCATGAAATATTCCTTCTGTGGTTATTTTTTGAGAATCCAATTCAAAATCTGTGTTATGCACCAGAAGATTCTCCCATATGACAATATAGTTTATGTTTGCCATAAAGCCTATTTGAAAGTATAACTATAAGCTGGTGTATAGCAGCTTTATTATAAAATCCAGAAGAAAATGAAGCTATATATTAAGTGGTTCAAAGCTGGAAATAAAGCTTTAGAGATTAATTCTATGGGCCTAAGATGTAGCACCCTTTAAGTGTTAAGATATGCTGCAGATTAGTGAACAGGAGTTGGAAGCCTTTCTGTGGCTTTTAGTGGCTACTTGAGAGTGTTACTGCTCCAATAAAACTGGAAATATGAAGAGAATTTTTGCTACTTAGTAGATCCACTTTTAAACTAGTTAAATTACTGCTTTTTTTCCTTGCATATTTGAAGTATAGGGATTCTAGACAGTATCTTAAATCTTATCAGAAGCTTAGTTTTTGATAAAAAATTAGCAACTGCAGCAGTTCGCTGGATTTTTTTTAGCCCCATTTGACTGTAGTTGATGGATGTCAGTAATAATGCTGAAGCATCAATTTAATGTGACCCCTTTTCAGTCATTCCTAATGAGGAATGAGTAAGAACATTACAGTAGGTCCAATCAGAGCCATATGGCTGGTATACCTTGAATTGTGCAAAAGTAGCAATCCCTTCTATTTCAAATGAATATTCGGTATTTCGCAGGAGGCTTTGACTTACTAACCCTGATATAGTTACTAGTTCTGTCTAGGTATTGTAGAAGCCTGTGTCCAAATGTGTCCTCAATGTAGGCTTCAGTTTTTATCTTTGACTTCTGAGCATAGAATCTCAAGAATCACTAATCAGTCTCTTTTTCTTGACTCACACTATTTAGAGTCTTTTGACTGTGGTACACTGTACTTCAGCTGTTTATGATGTTGTTGAACTTGTTCAGGAGATTACATACAGGCATCCCCTGTATTTATGCTCATTTTTCAGAGCACGGCTCTAGACTCAAAGCACTGGATTTGGCAAAGGTTATGATAGTCTCTGTCGTTGTGTTGCTCTTAGGATCTCACTGCCTTAATCTTTAAGGTAAAAAACATCTTGGCTCCCTATCTCCTGCAACAGAGAGTACTGCAGAGTGGGAAGTGCAAAAGTTCTTAGTATAGTTTAAGTCAGCTTTGTTTAAAACTTGCATGGTCAGAATTTTCAGTGTTCTCTTAACTTTTTTTTTTTTTTTTTTTTAAATATGATGTACCTTCAGTGGATCTGGACATCAAGTGGAGAAAAGGGGAGATAGAACTCTGTTTTGATGAAAAGGGCTGAAACTCAAAAAATAACAATCTCTAGTAGACATTTTGCAGTGGGGAAAGAAGCTTTCCTTCAGTAATATACCCAGCACAAATCTAAACTTCTAGAAACTGAAGTTAAAGCATGTTTTCCTTCTTTTTTGCTTTTTATAATTGTAGGAAATTGAGAGGTAGCTGCTTCTGCTGAGTCGGGAAGGAAACAAACCGCTGGCAAGGTTTCTGCAATAACAGCGGTCTGCTGGAGCCAGTTTCTTGTACTCAAGGACAGCAGGCTCTTATGTTAAGAAAACCATAATACTTTTTTTTATCCACCCTGAATGCTACTTACTGTGATACTCCAGAACTACCTTTGACTGTAAATGCAGTGAAAGGGTGTAGGCTCTTGACAAAGATTACAGCTTGCATGAGACAGTCAAGATGCTTGAATTTAGCTTCTGAGAGTCAAAGCCACAAACTTTTATCAAAATTGAGCTGCATGCTTTTTCACTCTGTTTTAATGGAAATAGAGTTCTCTCAAGGGTACCATAACCTGCTCGAAGTAGGTGCTGTGGCAACAGTGCAGCTTTGCTGTCAATCTGTTAGGAGTGGGAGACAGGGGCAGCGCAGTGCTGCTGCTGAGTGTTATGGTGACAGGTGAAGAAATTAACCAAATTTACCTCAACTATGCGGAATAACAACATCTGGGCAGTTTGGTATTGTGTAGATGGACTGGGCTGCAGTGTCATACAATCTTGTGGAGTGTCACCATGCTCTTTGAAGGAACCCAAATGCTATTTGCATTTGATTTATATCTGGAAACAAATTTTCAGTCTGACTATTTGCAAGAGTTTTTCCACTCAGTGGATAAGCTACTCTAAAAACAAAGACTTAAAAATACTTAGAATTATTTTATTAATTTAAACTAATTATAAACTAATAAATTACTGTCATTTTCCTCCTGCGCTTAAGATAATTTGTTTACTGGAATCACTGCATTGGATGACTGTATCTGAAGATGAATGGACAGTAATGACTAGTCTCAAACTACTTGCATTCTGCTTGTGAAATTCTCATCATTTGCATACCAAAACAGTTTTTCAGCTTCTAACTGGGCACAGCTTGGGGAGTGACTGTATTAAGACCTGGAAGACTCTCTTAACTTTTTTTAAGCTGTCTGTTATCTAGGACTGTTATCTAGGACTGTCACTTGCTTCTGAGGTAAACTAAAAATCTCCTGAACTTAGAGTTGAACTCAAAGTTGAATATGTTATGGTGGCATAAATGAAGCTGGAGAAACATGCTTACTGTGAACACAGATTTTGCCCTAAGTCTTAGCAAGGAACCACTGCTTCCCATTTCTAGTTTGTTGAGCACTAGCCAAATGACTGTAGAAACTTGTTTGGCATCTGAGTGGAGAAATGCAGGAGTGACTTAAGGAGCTGAGTTTGTCACCTGTTGTTTAATTATGTAATGTAACTTGGCACCAGTTTTGACAATATTTATTCTGGTGTACTGACTGGCCATTAACTGCCCCAGCATAATACAGGCTGTTTGACAGTTGTCAGAGAAAGCCTAATGGTGTCTACATACAGCCTTATAGAGAGACAGTGCTACACAAAATCTGTCTTGACTTGGTACCTTTCTATGGCTTAGGATTTTGGGCTGTGTGGGACTTCTGCAGAACTGGTTTGTTTGTCCTTCTGTAGCAATGCAATGTAGCAATGCAATTCTGACAAGTGATTTTCAGTTGTCTAATGTCTTGGGTGATGCAAAATCCTTTCAAATTGAGGGCTTGCATTCACACTGCTAAGCAGCATGGTTTTGGACTAGGAAACTTGGTTTGTTTTTTTTTTTCAATAAATGGTATCATTATTACACTACTGAAGAAAGAATTCATGCTGAAATTATCACAGGAATGAGCTGTGCTCCAGCGGCTGTTCCAAACTGGGTCATGAGTTTTGTGATAGTGGACTTAGCAGCTCAGCAGGCCAGAAAGTTGACATTATAATGCTGAATGAGCATGGGCAGAAATGCTCATAAAAATGAAACTAGCCTGCCTTCAAGTTTTGTGCCTTACTTTTGTTTCTGTTTTAGCAGACAACCAAAGTACTGAAAACGCTCGGAATAGCTGGTGACACCTTAGTGGCTGAACAAGCATAATTCAACATAATAAGTCAAGGAGAGAATAACATTTTTGATAACATGCATGGTCTTGAAATGACAATTTAATAGAAAACGAAAGTTTCTCTTTAGGATTGTCTCCTTCATTCTTGTCCAATGAAAGCCCATGCCTCAGGAGGTGTCTGATTTGCTTAATGAAAACTGTCTGTCCATGGGAGATGGAGGCAGTAGGGCATGCAGAAGCCCATCTTACTGAAGAAAAGGGTGGTCTGCTCAAACAGGGCAATAACCCTTAGTGGCAAAGACCCATGCAGTAACTTCAGATGTGAATATAGCTTGAATTAAAAATAGAGACCTAAGGTGTAAATAGGTTAAGCAGTATAAAAGAGGACTCTCAAATTGCATTTTTAAATAGATCCTGCTGCTTATCTTAGGAACACTACTCTATCAGTACTTACTTTTAGAGGAAGGAGAACTGCTGCAGTTTCTGGGCTTAAAGAAACGTGAGGTTTAGAAATTGATCCAACAGATATCTCTAGTTCATATCTAGACCAAAGGACAGCAAACATGTATTTTGTTTTAGAATATAGTTGTCAAGTTGTAACTTGCAAAAAACCTAATTTATTTAATGCCTTTTGACATACTTTTTAATCTGAATATTTACAGTACTTATGATCAAAATTTGAGATTTTTCAACTCAAGGAAAGCAAAGCTAGCTAGTTGGGCTAGCATGTCAAAAGTTCAAAAGGGAATGTAGAAGGTAAAGCGAGCTCAATTGACACTTCTATCCCCACATTGTACTTGTAAGCATGATACGTTGTTTAGAGATTAACTTTATAGACTTCATTCCTAGAAGCTTGAAAAGAGTTCCTGAAGACCTGGGAACTCCAGGGTTTTTTTTCTTTTATCTTGTTCTAATCCCTTTTTTAGTCACTTGAGAGGAGAAATGAATATTTTCTGCAGGTGAAAACCTGTATGTTAAATATTTTAAAGGACCTTCTGCCTGAGACACTGACAAAGAGTTGATGTAATATGTAATGGTGAATCTGGTTAAAAAAACAATAGCTGAAATCAGAGGAAAATAATCCAGTACTTAACTTCTGGGAATCTCCTTCATGCACTCTGGGGAACCCAGCTATATTCACTCTTGAGTAGAGTATTCTTACCATTGAGACAAAAGTGTTTATTTCTAAAGCCTGGTTTCTGACGTAAGTCTTAAATGAGATTTTATTATTAGTCACTAGCACAATGAGCAATATTTTACCTGGGAAAGAGAACTTGAACGCTTTTAAACACTTAGCAATAAGATACCATAACAAAATATTGTTCTATACTTTATCACTTGTAAATTATGAACTAGCTTGCATCATGTGAAAGTACACAACTAACTTATCAAGTACTTTTGTGTGACAGCTAGTACTGGCTGGCAGCAATACAATGACCCATAGTCATGGACTTGCCCAGTGCAGAAAAATATTTCTGCAATTAAACCTGTTTTGAGCAACCAAAACTATTCACTTGTGATAGCTTAAGTATAACATGCTGCAAATGGTATTGTACAGGGGTAGCTCCTCAAACAGTGGGCAGAACCTGAGTTAGATGGCCTACAAGATAAAAACCAAAACAACAAAAATTAAAAGGCTGAGAATTATTACTGTGCATCTGCCATCAGGAAAGCTGGAGGTAACTGTAGTCCCAAGTGAACATCAGCTTCCCAGGGTGTTCCTTGAGAGTCTTCTTTAAAAGTGTATGATGACTGTTGGTGAATTTTCAGTCTGACAACAGCAGGCATTATTCTGTGACTTCTGGTTGTGTATGGTAATTACAGGCTCGTAGTCTTACTTTTAGGAGGTCATCACTCCTAGAAACAATTTTGTAGTGTTCTAGCCAGGATGTCATTAGGAGAGGACTCTCTCAGTGTCTACTTTTAAAATAACATGTGAGTTGGATTGCAAAAGTGGGATAACACTGCACCCTGAGAATGAACAGTAGTAATGCAGGCTCTCACACAAGTTAGTATAACTACTTGTAGCAAGGTGCCTGTGTATTTCACATGATTTTGTGCAGTGTTATAACCTTGTTCCCATATGATGTCCCTTTCAAGGGTGTTAGGTTTGGATGCTGCTTCCTAGCCTTGTTCAGCGAAGCTCTCCCTAATCATGCACTGCTTGCTTTAACTCTGAATGTAGTATAACAGCCTGATCACCTCAGCACTGAATGTTGTAATGCATCTTAGCCTTGTTGGCTTTTTGGAGCTACCCAAACTTGGCAGCCTGTGCTATCAAATTTCATCAGTCCTGGATTCACTGTAAGACTTACAGGTTTTGCTTTTGAAGATGTTGGAGGCCGTGTTGTATAAGGAAGTAGAAAAGTACAGGAAGTTTGGTTAATGTCCTGTGCTGATATTTGAAACATTACCTTGAATACAGTAAGAGAAACTTGTGTGGAATAAGAGCTTCTTCCCCTTCCCTCTCCATCTCCAATTTTGTATATATTGTGAATCTGGCTTCTGAGACAGTAAGAAGAGCAGATGCTTCTTCAACCTTAGAAACATCTCCAGTGGTCAGCAAATCAGATATTCTGCTTGGTGATATGATGACAAAATACCAGTGATTGGGATAACATATAAATGAGGCTCATAGCTATGCAGTTCGAGGCACAGCTTACTCATCTACCTTAGAACCTTATCTCTATTTCTGTATCTTGAGTGTTTCTCAATACTGCTGTTGTTGCTTAAATGGAATTAATGTGTAACTTAACAGCTTGGCTCTTGCTTCTGCTTATCAAAACTTGTCTAATCAATAGCTCGTGTTCTTGTTTTCAGACAAATCTACCTATCTTCAAACTGAAAGAATCTACAGTCAGAAGAAGATATAGTGACTTTGAATGGCTAAGGAATGAACTAGAAAGAGAAAGCAAGGTGAGTGAAGTGGAAAGTAAATACAAGTCTTCATAGATATACAAAGAGTCATGCTGCTGAAATGTTTCATGCTCTTGTAAAGCCTGTATCATATAAAGCAGACACTGTGGCTGAAAATGCCCAGAAATAAACCATTGTGTCAGTCTTTTTATCAAGCCTCAATGCTGCAATGCCAGGGGCTTTTTGTTCTAGTAGTTTTTAGTTAATTCAGAGATAAACTGCTTGATTTCAGCTTACTTGTGTGGGCAGGGACTGTTATTCTCTGCTCATGTTTTATTGCTTCACTAGGAATGTGACTGGTGAGTTTGGTCTTCTAGGAGGAAGAGATGGATGAACTTGCTTACAGGCTGCACTTAAGTACATTTCTGTGAATCTTTCAGGTTGTGGTACCACCTCTACCAGGAAAAGCTCTTCTCCGTCAGCTCCCCTTCCGAGGAGATGATGGTATATTTGATGATTCCTTTATAGAGGAAAGGAAGCAAGCTCTTGAACAATTCATAAACAAGTAAGTGTTGGATCTAGTTACTTAGAGACAAACCTGGAGCTCAGCCCTGGAAAACTGAATTGAAGCTACTAATGCTCCTAAGGGTGTACTAGGTTCAGAATATTAACTTGCACATAATCTTACAGCAGGATGTACTAACAGTACTCATCCCATGTTTAGTTTGGATATGTTAGTGCTTACCTGAACAGCTGAAATTACTGTTGTTGTTAATTTATGCAAATTGCTACTAAAATTATAATGTTCAAAATAATTCTACTTTATAATTTTTGGAAAGTTATCTTCCAACTGGGTGAACAGTAGAGCTTACAGTGGGCTTACAGCAGTTTACTTTGATTGCAGATGTGAGGTATAATCAGTTTGTATGCATATTTTCTCTAACCATCCTGAGAATCTTTTTGAAGATTCTTAAGTAAAAACACTACTCGAGTTATGCTTACATAGTTTGAATTAGACACTTTGGATTTTGTCCCTGCCTTTCAAAGGGTGAGCAGAAATTATGGTAACAAAGTCTTATGATTCTTTTTCCACCATCTGACGCTACTAACCACTGTCTGTACACTGACCTGAATAGCTGGTTCAGTCTCTTTAACAGTGTGGATCCAAACAGTGGGTAGGGAGTGTTGTCAATTAACCAACTCTTCTGGTCCCTAGAGTCAGTGCTGTTCCGACCAACTGGATATGGACTGCTCCCTCAGGGAGTTCAAGCCAGTCAGTTCCCCTGGCATTCTATTCTTGTTCAATAGTAATGCTGTTTACAGGAACAGAGGATGCCTATGAGCTACACCAGAACTTAGGAAAATGTGCTTTGTCAGTTACCCTTAGTTCAGGCATGTGTCTTGGAGTTGCAAGGGACTGGTTCACTGAAACTGTCTGTCCTGTACAAGTAAGTGTGACCACATGAAATCTCTGAAATTTTTCTTCCTATAGTTGCTTCTTAACTCATTTTAGAAGTATTGCTAATGGTTCTGAACAGGTAAAGTGCTTCAGACTGCTCTTTTTGTCGTTCAAAGACAAGTGGAATGAACTTCCAAGGCATCCAGTAATAAGATGGAATGTGTTTGGGTTTTTTTAATGCTGTAAAATCAAGGCAGTCATGACTGTAAAGTACAGCCTTTATCCATGCATACTTGGAACTCTATCTTAAATGGAGGAAAAGTGCACTTACTGGAAGTACTGAGTCTAGCAATGTGCATGGAAGCAGCTGATGTGAGACAGTCATCTTTACTCTGAAAAACTCCACATAGCTGACAGAAATGGAATGGCCAGTGTATCGGTATCCATTTTTCAGTCCTACTGCAAGTAATAAATTGATTTTGTGGAAGTGTCAAACTTCTTGGTTAATTTTTCCTCCTTTAAAACATAAAAGGAGATTAATGTAGATACTGATGTAGTGGCAGTGTTGAGTACATCTGGAATACGGCTTTCCAGGCACAAGTCATAGCAGTTTAATTCCCTGGTATATTCTAATGGCATGACCAACTCATTAAGTAAATATTACTAAAGTTTTGAACCATGTAGAAGGTTTAAGGCTTCTGCTAAGTACTCTAGTGAACTTTGATCTGAAGGTCTTTTACACTGTACATTCACATCATTGCATAATCAAAGCTGATCTTTGCTTCTGGAATTAAAGAGTCTCTCAGATAACTGATACCACTGGAACAAAGAAAAATCTTGGTGCACTGACAGTAGTTCTTAATACTTGTGAGTGTGAGATGGATGCTGTTGAGAAGTTTTGTCCCTCTAGATATAAAATCTGAATCACAGCAGTGCAGCTTGAGTCAGCTCTCTTGGGCCAGTATGCTGGCACCACCATCAATACTATATAGAGTGACATTCACAAGGGTGGTTGTGTCTCAACACTCTTGTCTGCCCCAACCTGACTTTGAGATGCATGAAAATTCTTGAAGTAGTAGCTGCTATATGTAAGGGTCATCTTGGTGAAAAATATTGAGGGAAAGCCAATGCAGAGTGAGGCATTCCTGTGAAACCAAGAGCTGAATCAGAGATCAGATCTAGTCTTGCAACTCAGCCACAAATTTTCAGGCCTTCTTGAAGAAAAAATTTATTGCTGTGTCATCCTCTCCTATATATCTTTTCCTTGAAGTTTAACACCAGTAAATGATAGTACCCATCATTCTAATGAAGAAAGAAACTCAAACCAGTTACTCTAGACTGTCATCCTTGTGAGCTAGTGCTTGAGACTGTTGGCCTTTTACTATGACCTGGCAAGATGGATACATTTTATAACTGCACTTGAAATAATCCAATACTGAATAGGAGAGCTCAGCTTCCTCATTATAGCTTCCTCGGTGACAAGTATGTTCTGTGGTGAAAGAAACACTTACTAGATAAATTTGGAGAAGATGCACAGAGGTGCTTGAAGTGGTACTGAGCCATTGGAGCTGAATATGTATCACATGTGTTCAATCAGATGCCTTCCCTTACGAGTAGAACTGTTCTGACAGGTACAGAGGCCACAAGGCTTACACAAGCTGCCCTTGGGATGGTGGAGGACTTTCTCTCCTAAAGGAAGAAGTCTGTCTTGACCTAACTGGATGTGTTTTTTTTCAAACCAAACTGCATTAGGTATTCTTGTCCATAAATGATGAACTTCCAGGTGTCTGATTCTTCGGGATTTTTACCTACACAGAAGTCTGCATAGTATTTTAAAGGTTCAAGTGCAGTACCTTGAGATTTCTTCCAAGTTTGTGAGTGTCTCCTCATTCAAGTTCAGCTCCTTTACTGTTAAAAGGATGGGGTTTCAGCTTAAATTAAATCAACAGTAGAGATCCTGGCGTCCCCTAGAAGAGGCAAGCTCTGTCTCCTGTGTTTGCAGGCTACCACAAGTGCAGTGAGCAGAAGGGCCAGTACCCCGTGTCTGTGTGCAGTGCTGCCCATACAGGCCGGGACCCTGACGCCGGGGAGTCTCTGTCTGGAGCAGTGCCCGAGCCTTCGGGAATCCTTTGCACCCCCTGCTGGAGCCAGGCTTCAGCTCTGCCGGGACGAGCTGCTGCTCAGTGCCACTGACAACTGAGGGGATAAGTGGCTTTTAGAAGGGTGTCCCGTGGCAAAGGTGTTAAGACCTTTTTTCGAAAAAATCCTCTTGCCTTTCTTAGCTCTAGATTTCCTAATGCTAGAATGAGCACTTACTTGGATAGACCCATCAATTGCAGGTGACAGATGATGTAACATGTTTCCAAGGGATCAGAGGTAGCTCAGACTTCCTGTGGACTACCTTCATCTGGAGAAGCGTGATAAATCTTGCGGCTAGAAAGCATTCTAGTTGCCAACGGTGAAGTGAAAGTGAGATCTATGCCCAAGTGCAGAAGAATAGGTTCTTGGTTGGTACAAAACCTTGATCTGCAGGATAGCTGCAAGTAGGCTCAGTTGGTTCACACTAATGCTTGTTTTTTTCCTTTCCAGGGTTGCAGGCCACCCACTGGCACAGAACGAGCGTTGTCTTCACATGTTCTTACAAGATGAAGTAATAGATAAAAACTACACACCATCCAAAATAAGGCATACTTGAATTTTAAAAGCATCTCCTCAAATATTAGTGGTTCTTATGCTTGGTTTTAAGAGGTTGTAGTTTGTCTTAGCATGCTGAGGATGAACAGGCATGAAGTCTCCACTAACACCAGTACACTGCTTGGTCTTTGCATATGCTTTATAGCATTTAAGAACTCACTTG
Organism: Cisticola juncidis; assembly: GCA_013400215.1. Taxonomy (NCBI): domain Eukaryota; kingdom Metazoa; phylum Chordata; class Aves; order Passeriformes; family Cisticolidae; genus Cisticola; species Cisticola juncidis. The sequence goes on along the minus strand of VXBR01001004.1, from coordinate 1,544,294 downwards.
TCTTCTAGCTAAATCCCTTTGAATCCTTGATTTAAGAGTATTACACTATGAAACCATCCACTCCTTGCAATGTCTCACAAACCTTTCCACTATTATTTGCAATGACTTAACAATGTTTACTGACTTGGCCTTACTTGAACTTTCACAACTGTAGTGTCACGTGTTCACTTGTATTTGACTAAACTGCTATGCTGTTTCTGAAATAATCACCTGTCTGAATGTGTGTAGAAAGACTGCTTTATTTCTGATATCCTGTATGAGAAACACTTATGCAATTGTCTTCAAGCTTGTAAAACACTTTATACTGAAGTAATGAGGGAATTATCTTTATATTCTGTAAGAGGAAAAAATTGAATTTATATACTAAAGTAACTTGTCTAAAGTTTTGAAATAAAAGTGAAAATGCACTTCAAGTGTTTTGTCACTCTTGACCTTGAGTGTGGAGTGTCTCATGCTTTCTGAGGAGGAGGGACTTGACTATGCCAAGTGAACTGATGTTACAACCTCAATGTGATGCTCTTCCTCAGTGTAGCTGTGTATCACTAACAGCCTGCACTAAGTACCCTTAGATGTTGGCACTCACTCTGCAAGTGTTAAAGAACGTGTAAAGGTTTAAAATGCTCTTCCTGTGTTGTGGAGCCAAAGTTGGAATACCACTCATGGTAGGTAGTCAACAGATCTGTAACTTTAATAACTTTGGGAAAAGAGTACCTTTCTACCCGGCATGAGAAGCATCAATCTAGCTTCAACTAGCTGGTGAAAACTATGCCATCCTGTAGAGAAAGGAATGTTTACATAACTTATAACATCATTCCTGGATTAAAATAGCTGTGGTGTACAAATAGAATTGGGAACATGAAGTCATACAAGTCTGCTGAAAGATAGGATCATAGACACTTCCATGAACGCTAAAGGAAGGGTGAGCTGTAGAATTGTGCTGGTTTGACCACTGGTGCAAGGCAGGTGCTGGATAGCTGAACTGCAGTTCACAGGCAGCACTGCTGAAGTTGTCTTTTATACAAGAAGGAAGTGAGCTAGAGAAGCTTCCTTAATCTTCCAAATGTGACAGGAAAGTTGCCTATCCAGATGCTCAGGAGAGCAGATTCCAGAACGCTCTAGTAGCAATCTGCTCTAGTGTTTTCTGCTATTAGGTAGCTACGTGTTGGCTTAGACTCAACTCTGCTGTTTTTTTCCTTCTTAGGACACTTACCTCTGTAAAGGGCATCCTACAAATTTGCTGGCAAAATTAGTAGCTTCTTTTAACTAAGACCATTAACATCATTTATAGAAATCTGAATGTAAAAGATTGAACTGACAAGTCAGTGGTGGCTGACTGGATTACACATAGTACTAGTGATTAGCTATACTGAATAGATAGATGTTTGAATAATTGCTCTGAATAATTTAAATTTAGGTGGAAACCTCATACTTAACTGAGACTGCTGATCCACTCTAACTGGTTCTATTCATGAAACCAAGGACCAAAACAGACAGTCCAGTTGCAGCCCAGGGTTGTTGCTTTTCAAGATGTTTTTGATAATGTAAATAATTTCCTAATTTCCCTCTCCTTGTTGAATCAGGCCTAAAAGTTGAGTTATTCTTGAAAAGGGGGAAAGAGGGATTAAACGTATTGAGGTTTCATTATGTAGGTGTAGATACAGAGTAAGTTATTTTCCTTTTCTCATATGTTATTTTCTGAGAGAAGCTTCTTTCAGAAATCAAAGTAAATGCCACATCGTAAATGTGAAAGATCATGGCACAATCTCTATCATTTGCCATGAAAAGAACCAAAATATTTAAGCTGAAGAGGGAAAAGCTGGATGCTTGACGTTAAAGTATTCCTATTTCCAAAGGGGGGACTTTGGTGCCTTAGTCTCTTAGAATGACAAGGTATTTGCATAGTGCTCTGGGATCTCACCTAGCCTTCAGTCCTTCATGGCTAGCTAGAGACCCTAATTCTAGTGTAGTGTAACTGGTTGTGCTTCAGTGCAATGTATAGACTGAACAAGACAGGCTGAAATTAACTGTGCCTAAACCATAGGGATCTGGGGATTGTTCCCAGCTAGTGAGTCTGCTCTGCAGCTGGGCCAGGTCTTGCAGGTAAGAGGATGAGATATGGGTGTGGTCCCATTGCCCTGCCTGCTTTGCCAGTGCGCTCTGTTTTGTCCTCTAGCCTGGGTGATGTAGGCACTGCAGGCTGTGATTGCCTGGTTGCCTAGTAGGGTGGATGCAGTTCATGTTTATTGCTGCTCTGGGCCACCAGCATGAATCTTATTGAAATGAATGTTCTGTGACGGATTCTGTGCAGCACTGGGTTCTACTTCTGTAGCTCATAAATGGAATTGTCACAGAGTGGAGAATTTGAGCAATTGATTTTCCTGCCCTATCAGGTTCTTTTTAGTGTAGAGAGCAGAAAATGATTGGAGATTATTACAGGTACAGGAAGAATGGATTACAAACAGTTTGTTGGTTTCTTTCTAAGAATGTGTTCTGCCCTGTGTTAAGTGTATGTTTAAGTGCTCCAAGCTAGTTGGTATAGAAGATACTTTGAAGTCACATAGCCTGTGACTCATCTTGCGTATTTATGGTCTATCTATCTTGGAAAAGATAGAATATGAGACCCAGCAGACTGCAGATGGAAGAGAGCTGGGATTAAAACTTTGACCTCTGAAAGATGTGAGATTTTTGAGCTTGGAAGTCAACAGAGCTAGGGTTTCACTGGTGACCTGTGTTCCTTGACACTGCAAACCAATGAGCCATCAATACACACAGTATATTTCCACCTGTCATTTTAGCATGCATGGTTCTTCAATTACTCATTGCCATATGAACAATACATTTCTCTCCTACTATTGCCAAGTTTTTCTGTTGACTGGGAGTTGTTTCCCTTTTTGTTTGGTGTGATTATGCAGTTAGACACCTTAATAAAACCTCAGTCTTTAATCGAAGCAGTGTTTTTGTAGCCATCACCTTTTGTTAGCTGCACGGTTCACCAATATTAAAAATCACAATAACATGCAACAGAAGGCACATACTGGGGTAGACCTCTGATGCACTTAGTGTTGGATCCTAGAAAAAGCTATGTCACCTTCCTGAGACAGAAATCTTGCACCTGGTATTTATTTATTGGGATTACAGAAAGTAGCTCTATGCAGGACCTCACAAGGCAGGATCACCTAAGCTACTTCTTTAATGTTTGTCTAATCTGTTTTTAAAAACCTCTGATGATGGAAACTCCACAGGACCTACGGGCAATCAATTTTAGTAAAGAATATTTCTATTCCCTGGTAAATAGGGGATAGTGAAAGAAGCTGATTAAGGACAATAGTTAAAAGAACACTGGAAAGTAATTTAAATTCAATATATTTTTATTCTTTGTAAATACAATGAGTACAACTTTTTAACTTCACAAATCGGTTAATCCACTTTGTACAGGAAAAGTTTTACTCATTCTATAATAGTTCAAGTGCTGATCTTTCTCAGTGCTAGTTCCTAATAACAAATCAAATTTTGAAAAGTACAGCAGCTATGTTTAAATGGTTTTTTTTCTACATTTTTCTTACATCAGATAAGCAGCTTATAACGTTTTTGTGTGTGAGAGGATGTAGGCGAACAAGGCTTCAAAATTAAAACCTGGAGTTTTCTAAAAAGGCATTGGAGACTTTTGGAAATAGTTAGCATTGTGTCAGTCAACAACCTTTGTTTCTTTGAAATAAAATTCCTTCCATTGATTTTTTATGGTAGTTTCATTTCTCCGCACATTTAATCGACAGAGTTTGGCCACTGTTGCCTTTGGTTTCAGCACTGTGCCAACAGGACAGCCAGCAGATCACTGAAGCGGTCATCTCCATTGTATTTGGTTTTGCTGTTTTAGTCTTCCTTTCTTGTGTTGTCTCTTTTCAGGTGTGTGTGTGAATGTATGTCTGTGTGTGTGGAAGAAGAAGGAGGGAAGGTCGGGGAAGAAATGCATAAAGCTCTTCTGTCTTTGAGATGTTAACCGAACAAATTGTGGTGACATCCGCGTCAAAGATCACCAGTTCATTTTGTAGGAAGAATGGAGCTGCCGTCATAAGCTACCTTTTAATCAGTTCTGAAGGCCACTTCATGATGTATTATAGCAGAAGCAATGTTTTGGTAACTTGGTCTCAAATGTTGCCTATCGTATTATAAACATTTTCCCAATATAGGCTACTTTTAAAACAATTCTGAAGGCCACCACATCTTGTGTTACAACAGAAGCCAAGTTTGGTCACCCGGTTCCAAATACTGAACAAGCTAAAGTACCTTTCACATTTTTGTCTCAGATCTGCCAGTTAAATGAGAGAATAGCAGAGTCTTTGTTAACTATGACTGGCATCTGAATTGCCTCCATCCTGTAGTAACAGGAATAGCAGCCAAATTCCAACCACTTTCACTTTTTCTATAGAACAAAGCATTCTCTCCATGATCTAAATCACTCTGTTCAGAGCAGGAGAATCATATCTACTGGGGTATTTTTTGTCAATGAGTTTAAGGACTAAACATTCCCAGGCTTATGTTTCCTGTAGATTTTGTTAGTTGAGGCTTATTCTCCATAGATAAAAATTCTTCTCAAACTGTCCATCCTGATTGTTTATTTTAAGGTAATTTATATGTCACTGGATTTGTACATATCTGAAAGCAGTCTTGTGATTGGTACATTCCCAATGGTCTTTTTGAAAAACACTTCTTCTATTGTAGATGGACTAATTGAACGTAAAGCTGGTAAAAGCAATAGAAGTTTTCCAAAGCGACAGGGTTGTGTGGGATACCTGGGAGACAGAGAGAAAAAGAATTTTGTTGAAGTCTTAAAGTATTTTTTCAAAGGAAAAACTTTATTTTATAGAAAACAATCAATATTTACTAAATTGCACAGGCAGTGCTACCTGTGTATTCCAGTTTGAGACAAATTTGGGAGGAAACCCCATAACCTCAGCCTAAGTAAAGTCTGCATGGTCTAGAATGACTCAGAATCTAGTGGGATACCCGTGTCACCCCAGGACACTGTGCCAAAACCCTGTGCTTTGTACTTGTGTGAGCAAGAAGGTTGACTCCAAGGAAAACTCTGTGGCAGTCAGCAGAATATAGGACGAGGTTTCTGAGGTTTGTGTAGCTCCTTTATTCATTCCCCTACAGCAGGAGCAATACAAAACTGGGCCTGCTCTGATGTGGCCCTCCTCATACAGCAATGTTATCAATGCAGTTCAGGGAAGAGTTTGACTTGTAGTAACTACCCTGTCGTTTGAAGTACAGTTTAAAACTAGCTGAATTCTCATGGTAATCACTTTACCCCCTTTTGCTTAACAGATATACTGAATACCTGTTGACATTTGTAAGGAAAGTTTTTGTTACAGAAGCTGTGTTTTTCCCCAGGTAACATGTTTGTGTATAGAGTGTTTTCCATCCTTTCTCCCAGCTTTTGAAGCTATCACAGCATAGGAAGTAGATTTCTAGCTGTGCTTTTGCTGTCTTTACAACAGAGATTCTCAAACTTCTGCTTACAGTGGTCTCCCTAAAGGAAAGTGTAGGTTGTTTGCAGAAACATGCTGCTTCTCCAGACTGCACTGGGATCAAAGGTCTGATACTGCAGTGACATTGGCAGGAGGGTAAATTCAAGCCCAAGGGCGAAACATATAGGCTGAAAGCCCTCTCACAGTGGAGTCTGCACTTTTCCCTTGTAAAAGGATATCGTTTACAACATGCACTAGGTAGCACAGTATCTCAATACTTCCAGCAACACAGAAATGCTGTGGAAAAGTTAGTCCCTTCAAAGGGAAGCTGTGGCCATGTATTCCTCCCTGGCTTCTCTCTCCAACAGGTCCTGTCATAGTTAAGGTCCCCAGTGAGCAATTTTCATGGAAAAGCTCTTCCTTAAGAACAGGAAGAGACTGCTATCCAGCAGTTACTCTTTTTGCTCTGAGGCAGCCATAACTGGATGGAATTTGCATTTTTACTTCCATCCCCAGTGCAGGCCATTCCCTGTAGACTAACAGAAGTGCTTCAGAGACTGCTACCATCAAATCTCTGATACTGATAGGACTTCTGCCTGACAGAGCTACTATGACAGCAAATCAAAGTTTCAGAGGGAAAAAATGGTATGAAAGTTACTTTTCCACTGCTCCATCTCCAACTGTTTTAGTCTCATGGACTTCCACAGCAACTAAAGGGCTTTGCTACAGCACCACAGTGGGATTCACAGATTCTGGAGTTTTCATTTGAACCTGAGCACAAACTCAAGGCAGAAGAGCCACTTAAGTTCTTGTGTCCTGATTTCTGTGTCTACAAAATGGAGAAGATTATATGAGAACTGGAGATCCTGGGTGAAAGGCACTCGTACTGGTCTGAGACGCAGTGCTTCAAGTATCGCTTTTAGTAGTATTTGATTGAATAAAATGTAGAGGAAAATTCAGCCCTCTGAACTGCAAGATGATGCACAGGTATCCCTTCCCAGAGGAAGAGCTCTCTTTTTGACACTTTTCTATTTGTTTAAAAACACCTGAGCTGCTGGAGCACACCCAAAGAGGAGCAACAAAGCTGGTAAGGGTCTAGAGCACAAGTCCTGGTTAAGGGTCTAGAGCAACAGCTAAGGGAGTTGGGGTTGTTTAGTCTGAAAAAAAGGAGGCTAAGGGGAGGCTTTATCTCTCTCCACCTGAAAGGAAATTGTAGTGATGTGGGTGTTGGTCACTGCTCCTGGTCACAAGCAATAGGACAAGAGAAAATGACCAAGTTGCACCAGTGCAGATTTAGTTTGGATAGTAGGAAAAATTTCTTTCCTGAAAAGGTTGTCAGGCATTGAAACAAGCTGCACAGGGAAGTGGTGGAGTCATCATCCCTGAAGGTATTTAAAATGCACATAGATGTGGCACTTGGGAATGTGATTTAATGATGGGCTTGGCAGCGTTAATGGTTGAACTGGATGATTTTAAGGATCCTTTCCAACATTTTCTTTGGTTCTATTTCATCAGGAAATGCCAAATCCCAGCAGGCTGATAGCCAGTGTATACTCTCTGTAGCAGCCTGGTCCCCATTTCAGGCAGTGCAAGTGCCACCATCCATGCAATGAGAGCAGGATTTTACCCCCACACCTGCCAGAAGCATTGACAGAAGCCACCACTGACCTGGTATGAATGTAGCTGTTCAGGGTGAGCTGGGCTTCGTCTTGAAGAGCTGCTATGGCGGCAGCATTTCGGAAACTCCTCAGTTCAGAACCACTGTGTGTGGGCACTGAAAAGCAGATCAGTTACTAGTTCAACTTGGCTCTTGGGTGGATCAAAACAGTTCAGCTAGTGCTATCAATGGAAATTAAATGTTCCCATTAGTTCCCCAGCACTCCACTGTCAGCCCTTTCAAAATGCAACAATGACTATTGGAATTCAATATGGGGAAATCTACTGGGTGATACAAAGCCATGCCTGGTTTAAACATCATTTTCACTTTAAAGCAGCAACCTCATCATCATCAGACCAGACAAGCGAGAGATCCTTCTGCTTACCAGCTTTAAAAGTGACAATGCATTTGAGACAGGCAAATTCAGTAGCATCTAGCCGAAGTTGTCTAAATCTAGCCACAACCTCTTGTAAAGCCTGTATTTCTGAAATAATTTTATTCAGCTTCTGAGAATCTGTATTGTCACCGTTCATGCCTGAAACAGAAACAGATGAAATAAATAATATTAAAGGCATTTGCTTTATTTTATATTGATTTCTGACAAAATCTTCTGTATCAATGTCCTCTCTATTGTTACACTTGTCTATCTGGTTCCATGTAAACTGACTATATTGTATGAAAGTTAATATAAAATCTTCTCTTGGATGATAACAAACACAGTAATTTGCATTTAAATGACAATTCAAGCAGTCATGAATACAACAAAACAACATTATTTGCATTTAAATATAGATTTATAAATGACAGGTATGCTCTATTGTTCAGTAGGGATTTGTTATTCTTTACATGTTGTTCTTTTTTCAGTAATGTATTTTTATGGTAATTTTTGTAACAAAGTCATTAAATTGTGCAATTCTTACCAGATACAGCCAGTAGAGTGTTAGCATCAACTGGAATGGCCCATTGTGCTATTCCTAGAACAAACAGTTCTCTCCAAGCATCTTCCAAAAGCATCAGCTGTCATACAATAGATGTACAATATAACATAGTGTATAATTTATAGATTTATAAACAATTTAAATATGTAAATTTCTGTTATTTTAAAAACTACTTTAAATGCCTGTCATGGTATTTCCCCCACAGCATTCATTAACTCTTCTCTTAGCCTTTTGAGAAGGTATCTAGAAATAAGTGTATGCATTGTAGAAAAACACTAAGGGTTGGCTGACTGTGCACTGTGTTGTGGACCAAAAGGGAAGAGAAAAAGTGAGAACTCTTTTCCCAGAGCATTTGCTCACTGAATGAACCCATTTGCTTTCTCAGCATGGGTTCTCTTCTCCTCCCCCTCAGCACTTACACAGCTGTTCTGGGACAGGCTGGATGAGTGCTTTCCTCTTGCTCTCTAGGGATTACACTCTTCTCCCTCAGGAAAGCAAAATTTTGTGAAGAGAAGCCTGAATAACATCTTGCATCAGTGTAGGGAGCAGTGTTTTATAGCACATATCCATCTTATAACTCCTTCCTTACTAAGCCAGTTTCTAGATCTGTCAAGCGCAACATCTGGACAAACAAACAATTTCTCAGTGTCTCCTATTTTTCTGCTCTTTTGCTTAAAATCACTCAGAAATTCCAGGCATTAAGAGCTGTTTCCTTTCAGAGATGCAAATATCCAGGCACCTATGCTGACAGCATTGCTAGTTCTCTGCAGTTTTTGCACATTGCGTGTCTGTATGGAGGATGTGTTTTTCTCTGTTTTCTCTGAGGTAATGCTTGTGATTTCCCTGAAGAGGCAGTGGTGCATCTGAAGAATTAAGACTTCTGGAAATGCCATCTGGCTAAGCCAGAACAGACATGTTTAGTCTTGAGGGCATTTATGGATTGTTAGCCCAAACCAACTCCTGAGAGAGGTTTGGAGGACCTCTGGTTCAGCTGAAGTTCATAGCCAAAAGGCACATGATGGTGCATACGTGTTGCTGGGACCTTGTGGCACACAACAGGGTGGGAGAGATTTGAAGGGGTGAGAACTGTAGTGGGCTCAGGAGGTGTCTCCTAGCAGCTCCATGCAGTGAAAGCAGATTGCCCAAATCTCAAGCAGAAAAAAAAATGAAGCCACCAAACCAAAACCCCAAAACCTGCAATCATTAATGTTGCTACGGTCTTGGAAACTTTCAGCAGCTTAGCTTCTTAGGAAAAGAGGAAGGAGGGTACTTTAAGTATGTAAAGAGCCTGTAAAGAAGAAAAAGTGAAAAAAGATGCTGTACCAAATTAATAATGATATCCTTGGGATCAGGTGTGTGAAAGTAGTAGATCAGAAAGCATCACTAAAAGCAAATCCTTCATCTATGTGCAAACTCTTAACATTATTGCTGTTCAGGACAGTGTTACTTGTTGCCAGCCACTGGGACATGAGGCAATGGGCAGCAACTGCACAGGAAATTCCACCTGAATATGAGGAAAAACTTCTTTACTGTGCACCAAGCACTGAAACAGGTTGTCCAAAGTGTTTGTGGAGTCTCCCTCAGTGGAGATATTCAAGAACTGCCTGGACACAGTCCTGTGCCATGTGCTTTGGGATCACCCTGCTTGAGCAGGGAGGTTGGATCAGATGTGATCCCTTCCAATCTGAGCCCTCCTGCAATTCCATGATTAAAAGTTTTAAAACACCCTGTTCCAATCTGAATGGAAAGAATTCTCAGAGTCTCTGCTCTCAACTTGTTGCGGCAGGGTTATGTCCGTTTTTTGCCTTTTTGCCCTGTGTGCTTTGCAGAACTTCTCCACAACTTAAGGAAATTGTGACAGGAATGTACTCGTGTCACTGTATACAGTTGCTGTTTGAAACACTTACATTGGATTTTACAGTACCAAAACCTGCCCAGATTATTGCTTTAAATGGAGAGGGGGAGGGGGTGCTGTGTCTGGAGTGTGGTTCCCATCTCAGCTTTCTTCTGAGAGCAGATGAATCTACTCTTAAGTTTCCTAACCACTGCAGCCTGGAAACTCAGACCCTCCTCTGGATAATCCCACATGATGGATGTGCAGGTGTCTGTGTGACATATGAAATGATTCACCAGCCTTTTATTTGCTCTTGTAAAACTGTTTTTGTCATTCATTCATGCAGATACAATGATAATGAATGGTGGTTCCTGGAAGATATCAGTTTCATATTTTCTTTCCCACCAAGTCTTTAAAGTCAGAAGACTTTAGAAATAAGAGACTATTCCATTACCTAAAGCTTTCTTCATGCCTATGCATAAGTCTGTAAAACCACCAATTAAAATAATTCATACTGAAGTGATACTCAGCCCTCCTTCTTCAAAGAAACAACAAATACCTGGCTTTCTGACCAACTGGTTTGGCTTCTTAATCAACCCACTTCCTTAGTGTGACCTTTTGTTGCTAACCTGCCTTGGGCCAACCTGTCTCACAGATAATGTGGGCGGGTGTGCAGGCCAGCAGAACTAGAAGCCTGACATTTTTGTTGTGTGGTTTCTGGTTCAAGATGGACTGTTGCACCAGAGGTAAGCAATGCAGCAATGCTCAGACTTGTGTCTTATCAAATTTGTTTCTATTTATTTCCCTGCATTCAGAACAAAACCTCCCCAGAGTCCTGAAATTAAAGTGCACTTTACTTTTTAGAAGAGCAAAATTCAGGAAAAGATTTTAGTCTCTCCTCAGCCAGATGTCAGGGATACCAAAAGAGAAATGCAGACATTTACAGCTGGGCCATTGTCAAAGTAAATAAAGCAATAGCAATGTTTATAAAAATCAACTGTATGATTATTCATTAAATAAGGTGATTAAAATAAAAATTATTTCTTCTCAGCTCTCCAAAGCATGACAGGGGAATAATGCAGAAAGAGGCCCAAACTGAAGATTTTGAGCTGGGCAGCTCTGAGTTTTGAGGAAGCTGACTTGCAATGAGGTACAGAAAGTGAGAGTGATGTTAGGGAAAGGCTGGGTTTTTAAAGTTATTCACTAAGATTACTCCCTGCTATGAAAGTGAAAAAAAGTGGTTTGGTGGCTTCATTTTTTTTAGTGGGTTATTTAATGGGAGCACTGTGGTATCTATGGTAGATAAGCAGGCCGTTCTGTTTGAGGCATACTTGGTCATGTGCCATGGAGATTTCCCCTGCTCCCAGATCCTGCTGCCTCCTCCTCTGCACCCTAGCAGAGATGATGGTGTGGGAAATGCCTCCCTGTTATGTCAGATAAACGCTTTGCCTAGGGAGCCTCCTGTGGACATCATTGGTCTAGAGATGGACCCAGTCTCCTCCCGTGTGCTGGGGCTGCTGCTGGAGCAGCGTGCCTGCTTCTTGTCCCTGACACTCGAGCCTGTTTTCTTTGGTTGCTCACTGTGACAGACCCAGTGCTCCACAGGATTAGTGGCAGCAGAAGACACGATTAGAGAGCAGCAGGATGCCACACTGGGATTCTTGTCTTCGTACTGGCATGTGTGACCTTCCAGGCCCTGTCTCATCTCTCCCTCATCTTCACTGCATAGCAGGACTGCAGGTAGAGATGAGCAGCGTTCCTCTTCATCTAATTTCACAACAAGGATTTCAAAATGTGGATTTGGTGCTAGAAGCTGAGTATTTTTATATACCTTAGCTTTATAACACATTGAGACCATCATTATTTACCTTTAGGTTGAAAACACTATTGGTTTTCTAAGGAGCTCTTTTCTTTTAGTTCAAAATACATATTTGCATATCAACTGCAACACTTGTAATGTGCTTCTGGGGAGAGCAACTAGTTCCTCTGATGGCTGCTGTGTAACATCTATGGCACAGTTTTTCTAGTTACCATTTTGGTAAATTAGCTCAATCATATCAAAGTATTAGGTGTCTTTTATGATTGGAGCTTTGTATAGATTTCCACCCTTCCATTTTACAATTATCTGATTACTTTTTAAAAAATTGGTGCATTATACAAAGCACACTGAGTCCTCATCAAGAATCAAGTCATTAAGAAATTGTTTCATCTTGTATTGTTCACCTATGATTTACTTGAGGCAAAGGCAAATTATCATAGATTAAAACAAAACATATTAGGGAAGATTTTAATTCATGTTAAAAAATATTGGGGGCTGGCCAAATACTGATATAATTGTAAGCCAAGGTGAATAAGGAAAAAATGTTGGCCTGTGTAAACAGTTGAGAGGAGAGGAGGAGAAGGAGGAGGAGGAAGAGGAAGAGGAGGAAGAGGAGGAAGAAGAACGGGTAGAGGAGGAGGAGGAGGAGAATTGGTCTTCAGAAACAATGTCAGTCATAACCTGAGACCTGAGACCTGAGACCATAAACCTAACTAAGTATTTCTCATCCCAAAACAGCAAAATAAGATGCTATCCCCCATTTTATGGAAGGAAAAGTTGTCCTACAAGTAGAGAAGTAGTTTGGGATGCTAAGCTTGGTCTGCAGCCTGGTGATTTCTCCTCTAGCACTTGTCCTTCCATAATATGAGTTGTATGTTAGATTTCTTTTTCCTGTCTTGATTTTCACTTGCTTCATGAGATAAAAGTTGGAGGAAAGCAGTTTCTAAATCACTTCTTGGTTTTCAGGGACAGACTGAAACTGCACTGAACTTCAGAGCTGCCAAAGTCCATTATGGATTTCAAGGTCTAGGGCTGCAAGTTCAGGACCCAATATGAAGTCTGAGCCTTCTTTAACAGGCAGGCCAGGCTGATGCCACTCCCACTGCCAGTGCCTTACCTGGTCTTGTAAGGACAAGGTGGAGAAGGCTGGGACACTCTTGGCCCACTTGATGCTCATGAACAGAAGTCTGGCTGCTGACTCGCAGACGGATTCAGTGGCCACTTCGTAGAGATACATAGGGGTACCGTTGACTTCATGTGGGTACTAATGTCAAAGAGAAAATAAAGCCATTTCATACAGTGTCACCAAGGCAGCCTGCTTTTCCTCTCCCCTACATTCCGTGCTCCTGCTCATGCCCAACAGAGAGTGTGCACTCTCGTGTTCTGCAAGCAGAGGGCATTGCTTGCAGTGGGCTCACTCCAAACTGCTCCTTGCTGCTTATCCATGTGGATGAGCTGTACTGAAGAAACTCTTCAGAGCAGGAGGTTAAAATGAGAATGAAATTACACTGGAGAGGAAAAAGCGTACCAAAATTATATGTCATGCTTTACTCTGTTACACAATAGCACACATCTGATAACAGAGTTAGAAGAATAAAAATTTGATTAACAACATGTAGTTTGTAACCTTGCTTCAGAAGCTGATTTAGCATTCCAGCCCTGCTCACAAAGCACTAAATACTCAGTTAGCCTAAACTTTCGTCTTGCTCCCTTACAGCAACAGGTGGTAAGTAGATGCATAAAGCTAATTATAACTATCTAGAGACTGTGTAGGGTTTGAATGGAGGAATGTTTTCAAGTGTGTGCTACATTTTCTTGCCAAATAATTTCTGATTCAGCATTTTTCAAAATTACCACATAAAACTATATGTTGGGACCACATTTATGATGGGTTCTGACAAGCTACCTTCTGACAGCTCTGAAAATGCAGAACTATTTAAGCAATTTCTTCTGTGATTTTCTAACTGCTGTGAAGATACAAAATGCCATTGCAAATGGGCTAATGAAATACATCGCCTTGCAGCTAATTCCTGTGCAGTTGAGGCCACAGCAGTGCTTCCACTGGGTTGCATAGGAAATGTCACAACCAAGAAGTACAGAGAGTCAGCTTAGCCAAGTTTGGGTTTTGTGTCTGTGGGGACAAGCTGCAGGCTTTGGTCAGTACACAAAGTACTTTCTGAACTACACCACTGTGGAGATTGGCATTTCACTGAAGAAAACTCATTCACAAGGATTGCATTCCTTGTGAAACAAGGTTTAAAACTGACTTGTGGATGGGCTCCAGGCAGGAGGAGCATTTCTGCATCTGTGAAAGTGTAAGAATGTATGAGAGACGGAGTTTGTATGGAGCAGGTTACTAGTTGGTCCTGCTGCATACCCCTTCTCCAGAGGGCATTGCACCTCATATCTTCACAGCTTTAAGGAGTGTAACAAAAGTCCCCACCCAGACCCACAAAGTTCCAAGCCTTGCTGTTTGCCATGTCTACCCTAGAGGCAGGATGGAGCCGACAGGTTGCAGGCACCCCAGCAGCAAGGTTTGCAGCCCGCGGGGGGCCAGGGCAGTGGCTGACCTTTGGGGTGGGCTGTGCCAGGCCCACCAGAGCCTGTCTCTCCGGGGTGCCAGTGACAGCAGCCAGCTCCAGGCCGTGGGGCTCCAGCTGGGAGACGGCGGTGAAGAAGGCGGGCGCCGGCAGGGCGGCGGCGGGGAAGTGCGGGGCCCCGCCGCTCTCCTCCTTGTGCCCGCGGAAGTACAGGGCCACCTGCTTGCGTATCGTCGACGTGCGGGGGCCCCGCTCGTGCTGCACCGCTGTGGGGCATCAAAGAGAGGCGAGGGGGTCACCGCGGGGACCCCCACTGAGTGCCCCGCACTGCCGGACCGGCCTTCCCTCCCTCGCTGTAATTTTCTGAAGTCAGCCCTGTGCCCCCCTGCCCGAGAGGCGTTCTTCTGGGGAGAAGAGCTGCCGCAGGATGGGAGGGTCATTNCGGGCCGGGCGGGCCGGGCCGGGCCGCCTTCAGCACCCGAGACAGCGACGGCGGCGCCGCCCCTCGGGGCGCCCCGATGCACCGCGCATCCCTGCGCGTTCCCAGCCTCACATCCCCGCGGGGAAGCTCCGGGAGCGGGAAGGACAGCGGCCTGGGCAAGCAGGGGAAAAGCGGGGCTGCCTCCGCCTGGGCACGGCACGACACGCCGGCGTGTACACCCGTGGTTCTCCATCGCCTGGCTGTGCTGAGGCTTACCGGGAGCTGCCCCTCTCTGTTCCCCCATAAACAGGCAGTGCGCTGGCTGTGCCCTGCCCTGCCCGCATCCCTCCTTCTCCCTGGGCATCTTCCCCGTCCTCTCCGGTGGCTGGGGCGGGGGGAGGTGCCGGGGGCACCCAGCGCCCTGCCTCGGCCCGGAACTCCCTGGGAAGGAAGGGTGAGGCTGCATGGCTGCAGCATCTTGCTGTGGATGTCTCTCTGTTGGTGGGGCAATTGCAATGCGGACCCTGGCGAAATGCAGGGTAGGGGGTGCAGGCAGTGAGTGGGCTAGGCTGCGGCTGGTACCTGATTTCCTGATTTGCAAACATAGGTTCTATTCCTCCTGATGCTCCGCTTGAAAAATCCCGAGCACCCATCGCAGGCGTAAACCCCATAGTGCTTCCCGGAGCTGCGGTCCCCACACACTTTGCAAGGGATGTCTAAAATGCGACCTGAAAGCAGAGAAGGGAAAGAGGGGGAGAGAGAGAGCGCTCAGCAATCTGACCTCCGGAGGGATTAGCCCCAGAGCCGCAGTACAAGCAAATAATGAAGTGATTTTATAGCCAACTTTCTTTTCCTTGAGCAAGTGTCAGTTTTCTACAATGAGCATTATTCATGCCCCGCTACGTTTATTTGGATCTTCTATAATCGCCAAGACCCATTTTGGAAGGGAAGATTACAGCAGCGGGAGCAGCAGTCTTGCCTGCTAGATGTGAGGATGAGGGGGGAGGGGAGGGAATT
>VXBR01001004.1:1487081-1522601 GCA_013400215.1 Cisticola juncidis | reverse complement strand
CGGGCCCGCGGGAGCAGGGCCGGCCGGCTCCTGGAGGCGCACGGCGGACTGTGCTCCCGGTCCCCGGCGCCGGGACTTGTTGCACGGCGGCCGTGCGAGGAGCCCGCCCTTGCCCGGTGGAGCTGCTCCAGCCCCGGGCATCGCAGCCCTCGCCGCCCCTCAGCAGCTCGCCACCCCCGAGCGCCCCAGGAGCGCTGCCAGAGCCGCGGTGCAAGCGGGCGGCGAGGGGCCAGAGGTGAGACCCTTCCTCAGCTCCGGTTTCACCGAGAGGCTGCCGAGCTCCGCCACTCCTGTTGGGAACTGAGAGGTGAGAGCTGCTAGAGCAGCCGAAGGACGGTGAGAGGTGCGCATCTGGGGAGGAAGGAAAGACTGCCTCTCCTGCCGATGCAAGCTGGGGCGGGCAACGGCACCAGAGAGCAGGGGCGGCAGGTGCTGTCCCTCGTTCTCTTCTTTCTCGTCCCTGTCACTCGTGTGAGGAGCTGATGCACTACAGCTGATTTCCCTCTTGTTGGTTGTGACCCTGGGGAAAAGTGGTGTTCAGCTCAGTCCCAAACATACTGTCCTCCTGCACTTCGTATTTCATCCTTGCATCTTTCTGTCTTGGGTTACGGGTGAGTCCTCCTGTGCTGATACCACACCTATGTCACAGGTCTGCGTGACTCTGGGCAGCACTGGAATCCCAGTGACTTTCTGCTCTTTGCTCCCCATGAGAGTAGTGCATCCACGGCACAAAAGGAAGCCTTGAACCAGGACAAGCCTGGTCGTGCCTAACTGAGAGACACTGTTCAGAGAACTGGGAAGTTGCTCAGGGAGACCTCAGAAAGCAAAGAAATGGGTGGATCAGGGAATACAGACAAATTCACTCCAAATCTGCTTCCAGGGAGGCAGGGAAAAGTTCACTTCCTTGAGCAATGTGGAAAGCAACAGGGAAGGAGATGCTACATTAACAAGGTCTGAAGGCCAACAGAAAGAAGATTAAGTGGCAGCAGGGCCCAAATCTGGCCCCGGGCATCCCCTGCTCTAGAGAGGCAGATCTCTGGCCTTACAGCAGCTGCAGTTGTTTGTGCTGTAAAGCCAAAGCCATCTCAAAAACACCGTGAAGGTTGATCAGATCACGTCCACAGGTTTCAGATGCATCTGAGAAAGGCTGCTGTGTGTGCAGACAGGGTTTTTACTCCCATGTATACCATCAGGCTCTGCCAAGGGTAAAAAAAGAAGTGCTCACACATCCCACCTCTCCACCCAAAACTCCACTAACATAACCCAGACACCCAAAGCTGGCTCTGCATGTGGACTGGGGCTGCAGTTGCTGTGCAGAGAGCAAACCATCAGCCTTTCCCTGTTCCCTGGGCTGTGCCTGGCATTGCTTTGTAAACCTGTACTGGCTGAGGTTTGTCCTTTGTCTCTTCAGAGCCTTTCCTGTTGTTTCTGTGATGCAGAGAGATATCAGCCCTGAAAGTGAAGACAGGATGCATCTTCCAAGAATACAGGGAAAAGCTCTCTCCTGCCTCCAGCTTTTCACTGCAGGTTCTATCAAAGCTGTTTCCAGAGCCATTGATGGAAAAGTATTTCAGCTTCCAAAAGGTGAGAAATTATAATTAACATTTAGTATTTGTAAAGATTACCATTATTGCCATTTAACATTTACCATTATTGTCCTGGTTTTTGATGGAGTAGTAGTTAATTTTCTTCACAGTAGCTGGCATAGCACTGTGTTTGGGATTTAAGGTGAGAATAATGTTGATAACCCACCGATGTTTTAGTTGTTGCTGGGTAGTGCTTATACTAAGTCAAGGATTTTTCAGCTTCTCTTATTGTCCTGCCAGAGAGTAGGCTGGGGGTGTGCAGGAAGATGGGAAGGGATGCTGCTGGGACAACTGACCCAAACTGGCCCTAGGTCTATCCCATAACATTTGGCATCATGCTGAGCAAAGAAGCTGCGGGGAGATGGCAAGAGGACTGACTGGACAGCAGTCAATTAGTGGTGAGCAACTGTCCATCACTTTCACTGTATATCCTTTTATCATTATATTATTTCCCCTTCCTTTTCTGTTTCTTTAAGCTGCCTTTATCTCAGCCCAAAAGTTTTACCTTTTATTTTGATTCTCTCCCTCACCCCACTGTGCTGGCAGTGAATGAATGGCTGTATGCTGTTTAGCTGTCTGTTGGGTTAAATAGATTTTGTTTATTAAGCAGGCCTATACATACAGAAGATACTAATACTGCAATGAAATTTGCTTTCTCCTTGTACTGCCTTGGAGGCACAAATAGTTGCCAATCCTGCAACAGGAAACGGTATGTGTTCCTTTTCAAGTGTATCTCCTTCAGGACTCTGATTACTGTTACATGGTGACATTTCTCAGCATTGTGCCATGGTCTCTTGCCAGGTATCTTTTCTCTTCTTGGAGTTTAGCAGCAATAAAAATCTAATGTGCGACCCATCCTCAAGTACAGCACTCCTTCTTGCCTTTATCTTGCTTTTCTCCTCTGGTCTTTGGATGGGGAGCCAAAAGGACTTCAGTGAATAAAAAGAGAAAAAAATGAAAAAGTGAAGAAGGTCAGATGAGGAAAAAATTTAAGATGCCAGAGGTGTGTGGATATAGCGGCAGAATATATGGAAGTGCAGTTTTCATTTGTTTCTCTCAAGAGGAAACAGGTCTGTAAGTTCAGGCAAATCTAACACACCTGTTTTCTTGGAAAGGTGATAAGGAGGAAAAGGATAGAGCTGTTTTTTCCTGGGAGGAGGAGCTGCTCTTGCTTTGGGATACTTGAGAAGCTATCTCCACTCCCCTCCTTTGGTGTGTGTGCCAGGTGATAGCCAGAGATGTCCCTTGGTGCCCCAGGCAGCCCTATGCAGGGAGCTGAGTACAGCAGCACACTTGCAGTATAAACACCTTCAGGGTTTTAGTTCTTTCAAATCACCCCAGAAATCTAAGGTGCCTTCCATTCTTGGTCAGGCACAGTCTGTGTTTTTGTGGCACCACCACAACTCCCTTTTCTGTATCCCCCTGCAGGCAGATGGATGGGCAGCATCACTGTGAAAGCTGCTAAAGGGACAATGCTGTTCCTTGGCTGTCCCACCACGCTCCTGGTCTGTGACACTCCTGGCTGTGCTTGGTGCCCAGTCCAGGCTGCTCCCTGTGTGGAAATGCACTTAACAAACTCTTTTGCAGTACTGAGTTTTCCTTCCAAAGCCAATGCCCCACCGATGCCTTCCTGGGAAGACCCTGAGCTGTACAAAAATTTGCGAGAACAAGCTGGCCTTGGCCTTCCTCTTGTCCTTCCTGGGCCATCTCACTGTGCTGGTTTTGGCCAAGGTAGGTAACTTTCTTCAGGGGAGCTGGCATAGACCTGTGTTTTGGATTAGTGCTGGAAACAGTGTTGATAACTCAGGGATGTTTTCATTACTGCTGAGCAGCGTTTACAAAAGTCAAGGCCTTTTCAACCTGTCACCCCATCCCATCAGAGAGGGGCTGGGGGTGTGCAAGGAGCTGGGAGGGGACACAGCTGGGACAGCTGACCCCAACAGACTAAAGGGATATTCCAGACCATATGGCATCATATAAAGCTGGTGAGGAAGGAAAAAGGGGAGGATGTTTGCAGTGATGGCATTTGCCTTCCCAAGTTACGTGTGACACAGCCCTGCTCTCCTGGGGGCAGCTGAACACCTGCTTGGCCCTGGGAAGCAGTGAATGAATCCCTTGTTCTGCTCTGCTCATGTGCATGGCTTTTCCTTCACCTATTAAACTGTCTTTATCTCAACCCATGAATTTTCTCAATTTCACTTTTCCCATTCCCTCCTGTGTTCCACTGTGTGGGAATGGGCAAGTGGCTGCATGGGGCTGAGATGCTGGCTGGGGCTAAACCCCACCACACACCCAGTGTAGTTGATCCTGCTAGCTGAGCTCTGTGCCAGTTGCCCTGGCAGCTGCCATGGATGCCCTGGAGCCAGGTGCTTTCCAGGGCTGCAGGATCATGTTGAGAGCTCCAGCTAACTAACAAAATCCTCAACAAAACAAAAATGCATCACAGTTTGGTACTATAAATTTTCTCCAGGTGAATCAATAAAAGGCTTTTTTCCCCAAATGTGAAAATCCAAGGAACAGAAAGATGACCTGGTGAAGTCTGTCTGAGCACTCCCTCTCTCCTGGTGGAACAGGGATTTCCCTGTGCTCATGCACCCTCTGTAAAGCAAAACCACCTTCTGGTTGCAGCTAGGGATGACTTTCCCTGAGCTGGTGGCACCATATGTTCCATCTCTGCATGATGAGGTGTCCCAGAGTGAATGTAGCAGTCACCTCTGGCTGGTTTGGGCTTGAACAGATCCCAGCCCATGCTCCATGAGGGGTAGTTTATCCAGCAAAGCTCTGGGGAAGACCTGTGTCCCTGCAGATGCCAGTGAAAAAAGTGGCAAGTTTCTCCCTTGTGCATGTACATGCTTGGTTGAGTAAGATTATGGCTGCGAGCAAGAACCACCATACAGCTCAATTTCCACTCATGCATCTGGTAAGTGCACACCAGCACTGTGCAGAACAGTGGGGAAAATCACACCTAAGAAAAATAACTGGGGAAAGAGTATCGCTGTAAGTCATGGCACTTCTCCTCAATACTCGCATTCAGGGGTGGAACAAGTTCACTTGCAGCAATGAAATGCCCCATTAATCACGTATGCCTTTGAAAGGGATATGTCAGGCTTGGCTTATACGCCTACATTGGTACCTGATCCCATCTAGACAATGCCAGACAAGCGCTTAACAAAGCGGCTCTAGTTAGCAACTTGACTTATTTGTTAGTTTGCTAGTTAGATATAAATCAAAGTGTCGTAATAAGCCAGTGATGTAGCAACAGCTGCAATCTAATTTAGAGAGAAACAGCCTCATTTTAGTTTTCCTGACACAAACACAAAAGACAGTATCAATACTGAAGCTGGCAGGGACACAGCTGTATAAAACAAGTGAAAGGTCCAAATAAGAGGGCAAATAAATATATTATAAACCAATAAAAGAAAACTTAAAATAAGATTGGTCTATACTTTAACAGTTTTAATTTGTTAGCAAAATTATCCTGGCTACTAGGTATAAATACATCTTGGATCTATGCTGTAACATTTAAAAATCATTTTATCTGTACAACCAGCAAATAGCTCCGAGTACATCCTAAGTACTTGTGCGTGCCTAGGAAACAGTTACCTCAGCTATGACCCTGATTGATTGTCCTCTGACTCTAATGATTTCTGTGGTCCCCAAGAGAGACTGGCCTCCCAAATTTCACTGTAGAAACCTATTAACAAGCTGATCTTTGAGGCAATTGCAAAAAATACTGTTAGTGGCAGCAAAGAATGCCCTTAGAAAGGGCTGTATTCCTGGCTGGAAATGTAATGGCTCAGCTCCATTGATTTCAGTTTATCTATATCTCTTGATTTTGGCTGGAGACCAGATCTGTGGTATCTATTTTGGGAAATGAATTTATAAACAACAAAAATAAATACTTCCAGATGCAGCATTGAATCAGCATATCATATTCAGTGCTGCTTGAAACTATTGAGTCAG
The DNA here is from genome assembly GCA_013400215.1 of Cisticola juncidis. NCBI lineage: Eukaryota > Metazoa > Chordata > Aves > Passeriformes > Cisticolidae > Cisticola > Cisticola juncidis. The sequence goes on along the minus strand of VXBR01001004.1, from coordinate 1,517,052 downwards.
TTGGTGCTGAGAGATTTTTAAGAAGATACGTACAGTCTAATGACTGACTAAGAAAATTATAGACAGGCTTGCTTTATCTCTTGCTTCATAAAATATAGGTCACAGGAGTATCCTTGCAGGTAGAGCAATTACTGGCAAGTCCAAGCAGAGCAGAGCACAATATGCATCACTCTGCAATTAGCTAGAAGTGTTATGAGGTTGGTTGGAGTTTTCTGCCTTTTGAGATTTCAGACATTGATGAGAGCAAGATGGTGAGTTTGCAAAACCAGTGGCCTATGTAAAAAAAATCTAGCACTCTTACCTCTAAGAAAAGTGGAAAGCAGAGGACTGCCATGTTCCTCTGTAAAGTGAATTCATCCTGCAGATATTTACACTTGTCCTTCCTGAACAGTAAATGTAGTCCAGTGAAAACATACCACTAAGGAAGATTCTGATCCCGAAGTCTTCCCTCGTAAATATGAAATAAGTAGTATTTTAACCAACTTCAGCAGGATTGCCAGGGTGCACAACAGCTGAAAATGTGAACAAAGTTTTAGGCAGACTATCTGATTGGAAGAGTGTTCAACTAAGATTTCACCATTAAAATTCAATGCATACCCTTGAACTTGTAATGCATTGTCGTGGTTTACAAACCCTGGTGCATTTAGGGCTTTGTGCAGTGTGGGGCACTCAGATGCTACCAACCCAGGGATTCTAGCTCTAAATGCTCTTAAAAGAGACTTCAGATATTTTTACTCATCCCTTCACATGATTTTGCCAGATAAAGTTTTGCTGCAATTGTCAGAAAAACATTTTATCACCATAAATATCAGGGAATTACAGGTGTGAGTATATAGGAGACAATCTCTCTCTGGTGAGGTGTGATCCACCATCTCTATGTCCCTCTTTTCCATGAAGCATAGCTCTTTTTCAGAAATATAAATCAGGGCAATGTGTTATGAGAGTCCCAGAACAGGGTTTTTACCTTGTGACTTTGTTCTTCACACTGAAGTACAGAGTGCGAAGTATTGCAGCACTGAATCAAAAACTCCAAGGATTGGCATGGATGCCAATCCACCATGGAATGGTGCTTATGAATTAATATCAGCTAGTAATGCTTACCTTAACTGCTTTTCATAGTTACTCTGCTCTTTGACAGTGCTGACACTGGTAAGCAAAGCTGTGGGACAGATCACTTAACAAAATCAGTATAAATCCAGTGTACAGATTATTGCTCAACAACGGTTTTATTCCAACTACAAACTCAGAGATTATACTCCATAGTAAATCATGATGTTTAGGAAACCTCAAGAGTGATACAAATACTGTAATTTGGCTGCAAATACACATGGGAAGTTGTTACAAACCTACTGTGTGGTTGATCAACAAGTTTTGAACTGTCAGGAGCATTTGTTTGATTCTTATTTAAATTTTCTATATATTGTCATTGCAATCAGTGTTGGCTGATGTTGCTCAAATCCAGACAGCCTTTTTGCTGGCATGAGGTTGCTGTGATTCAGAACCTGATAGACAGAGGAAATGTGATCTTCTTCTGTTCTTTTTACTGTGTGCATGGTAAGAACACTGTAGCTGGTAGAATATTTTCTGTCATATCCAGTAGTCTTTCTTTTCTTTTATTGAAAATCACAAGCAAAATTACTACTAAAGCAAGAAAAGTTTTGGTCTTGGAAATCCATCAATTTGATTGATGACTGGAGGCCATCATGCTAAGGGAATAAAGGGTGGGACAGCTAAGCTTCCTCAGGAATGCCATTGTCCCTGGTATCAATGTTCCTCCCATGCCAGGAAAGAAAAAATGGTAATTTACATGGGCATTTCCATGACAGTTGAAGGAGTGAGGCCTCCACTAGAGAGGTGCCATGTGGAGAAAGCTGTGTTTGAATGTATTTGCCATTGTACTGCTTGACTTTCAGCTCATCTGGGTGCATTGTGCTGTTGCAAGGTGTGTCCATCCTTACTCACCCGCCCTTATGGTCTCTTAAAATTCCTCTGCAAATGAGGAAGGTCTTAAGTTCTACATCTGCTCTCTGGGACTGAGGGTGCCGCTGCTCTGCAACTCTTTGTCCCCTGTGGTGAGAACCTAGAATGTGTGACACCCACTGGTGTGGATGTACCTTGAAGAGTGGAGCCCAATATTACAGTTTTAACTCAGACTTTTACCTCAGTTTCAGGTTCAACTCAAAGCATTCTAGTTCTCTTGGAAACCAAATCACTTGGAACAGACCTAACCTCATAATGAACAAACCCTGCTTCAGGCTGATTTATAATTAGGTTGCAGCCACTGTGCCCTTTTCCCTTTCCAAGAGCAGGTGTAAGCAGGCTTAGGGGGACTTGGTGGGTGAAGAGCAGGCTGGTGACATTTTTGGTGTCAGTTTGAACTCGGTCTTCATATCTCTGTTTTACAGGAGATGCGTTGGGAAGGCCATCAAATAAACAACAGTGGGCTGGGCTACACTCAAACAATGAGGTTCTTTGAGTAATGTAGATAAACCCCATTTTAGATACAGCGAGACAAAATAGTCTGACAGAAGTGCTGGACTGCCTGTCCCCCAGCAATGGAATTTCCAGAGTTTGTTTCAAAGTTTAAGGGCTATGTAGCTGCCTTGCATCCATTTCTCATGCCCCCCTTTTGGTCAGATGATTGCAGGAGTTCTCCATGAGCGAACAGGATTTCTTCACCTTAGTTTGGGAAGCCAAATTGCCTGAGTGGCAGCAGATAAGCACCAAGACTGCAGCAGAACCACTTGCTCTCCCATGAATTTGGCTCCTTTGCCATGTAAAGGCCTCTGGGGAAGAGCAGGCTATACTTGCTGTGTAGGTGATTGCAAAGGGCAATTCACTCAGGCTGAACAACTTTTCCCAACCCTTCCTAGGGAAAAACAGGGCTCTAGATTTCAGCACCATGGTGCTCACAGGAGTGTGCTACCCTCTCACCTCCCCACCTGCCCAGTGGGTGTAAGAGAAGGTGGAGTCACAGGTAGAGAGTAGGCATATTTTTCCATTTTTTTCCAAAATTTGTGCTATTAAGACAGATTAGTCTGACAGGCTTTGGAACTTCCCAGTTGCTGCTCTCCAGTGTGAGAGCAAGGCTGGAAGAAGCTGTCTGTAAGTGGATCTGCTGGATATGGATCTGCTGGAATCCAAGCTGTGGAGAGTTTCCTGCCCATTTTCCCATTCTGGTTTTGGAGTATGGGAGGAAGTTTTGTGGGGAAGAGCAGGTTCCATCTGTAAGCCAGGGATGTTGGGCAGTGCTGTGCTGCAAGGGTGGGAGCAAGAGCAGTGCCTGTGAATAGCTGCAGTTTGCAACAGAGCAGGTTTGACTCTCTGTCCATGAGAACAGACCTTGAAGTACAGAGGGTGTACCCAGAAGGAGCACAGCAGCATCAGTGTGGGAAACACAGGTGTGTTTGCTTCCCCTTTTTCTGCCTGGAATATGAGCCCCACTGCACTGTGCCTAGGAAAAGGTACACAAGCCTGTTTGCAAAAAAATTGTTGCATTGGCTTAAATGCAGTTTTTGATGGCAAGACCATAGAGAACAAGGCCTGCTCCTCCTCTGGGTTGAGCTGCTGTTGGAGTATTTGAGTCTGAGAAACCCTGGCCAGCCTAGCACATTGCTGTGTAGCAGGCATGACAATGCCATGTAAAAGAAGTTCCCTGAAAGGCTTTCAGAAGTCAGTGCTGCTATACAACAGCCTGGGAGCTTGTTAGCTCCCTTGCTACATCTGCCTTGAGATGAACAAGAGCCCCCATCAATGCCGTTTTGCCCTTCTGTATCTCAGGCCTGGCACCCACCCTACCTGCTCAGGACAGGCTTCCAGACAGACAGACAGATGGACAAGGATGCACTTGCTCTTCCCCCCACACTTCTTTTTCTCCCCTTTTTCCTCCATGGCTTTTTGCTTTTAAGGGTTGCTGCTGACAAATCTATCTATTTGGGGCAAATTGTCAGTGAGAAACTTCCGCTCGAACTCTTTGGGACAAAACTGCCTCTTTGAAAGGGTAAATCCCGTTGCATGAAGGTCTGAACAATGGCCAAATGTGTTGCTGCTACTGCTGCCGCTGCTGCTGGGGCCGGGGCTGTGACAAAGAGCGGATTAATTGGTGCCGCGGCTGACTGGTTCGAGATGGCTCCACTCAGCCCGCGCTGCGGGGAGCCCCATTGACTGGGCCCCGAGTCCCACTTTTCACAAACTCCAAACAAAAGTCAATTTCTTTTTTATAAGGCGAGGGAAGAAAAAAAAAAATCAGTTCATGTTTGAGCTCGGGAAGTTGACTTGTTGGATTATAGGGCGTCATGCTCTCTCTGTCTGTCTCTCCCATGCTTTAAAGTTGCTTCTCCCACTAAGAGAAGAGTGGAGAGGGGAAAATGGAAGCAAAAGTGAGCCGTTCTCATCGGTGTGAGCATGAGAGTGGGCTCTGGGAATGGAAAGCTACCAAGGGCCCTGAACTATGCAGCTGTGCTGGGAACCAAGCAGGAGCTCTTCCTTAGTGGGCTTAAACTTCTTCAGCCATCTGATTCTGGAAGGTGTCTGCAGGGCATTCGATGCTGAGGTAGATAGTTCTGTCAGGGAATGAAACTGAGTCAGCATGGTCACAGTCAGCATATCCATGGGGGACTTCATGACCAGCAAATTCTCCTGCTGCCTTCTATCAGGGAAGGTTTTCTCATGTGGGAGTAGGCAACACAAATAGATGTTTTGTGTCCTCCTTGAATAACCTTTGACTTCCTCTGATTCTAAGCAGGTCAAACAAGGAAATGTAGAATGAGCTTCCCAGGAGGTATATCCCACGCACTCAGGAAAACTACAACATAATATATAAGAGCAATCAGAGAGAGAGAGGGAGGAAAAAAGAAAGAAAACTAGGGGATTACTCTTGTGCATACAGATGTTAATAGCCATTACCAAGTTGGCACAGTTTCTGCAGCTGAGGTTATACTAGAGCATTTTGGGAAGCTAATCCCTGTAATTGCTTTGATAATCTTGTGGTATTTAAGGTATCACTTAATCAATATTTAGCTTTTCTTTTAGAAAATAGTGATCCCCAACAAAAGAGAGAGGCTATTATCAGATGTAACTGCTGACCCTCTCCTCCTGGAGGTGGTATAGTATCAGATCTCCAGGTTACCTGCAATTTATTTGCATATATTCTGTCTTTGCAGGGGGATATTTCACACTGGATTCTATTTCTCCCTTTTCTGCTGAGTGGATCCTTTGATCGAACTCTCACTAATTGTTTTGACATACAGGGGAGGGAGTAGGGCATCCAACAGTTAATTCCCTTGATTTTTTAAAAACACTCTTACCTGCAACTTATTCTTACTTAAACGGAAAACACAGTGTGATTTATCATCCACAGCTTTGCTGCAGACTATAAGGAGGAAAACAGCTTGAAATAAGAGCAGAAGAGTACAAGAGTACAGCAGTTTATCTGAAGTCAGTGATAATTCCTGTGTGTTATATCTCTGTGCACTTTGCTCACGAACTCTAGTATTTTAAGGTCCGTATAAAGTTATTACAGGTTGTATTCAGTCTATGTTTTAAGTAGAGCTGTGTTTGTAGAAATGGGTACAGCAAGAGCCAAACAGCAGGAACATCTGTTCAAGTTATCTCTGTAGCTCTGCAAGTATAGCTTAACTTGAAAAGAGCCTCTGCCTTCACCACTGAGCTGGAGGATTTAACACCACACGACTCCCCCCTCCTCCCCTGAACCTTTGACTGTGACCTTCGCTACGCCACTGCATTTGCTTTTACCCTCTAGATGTTCTTTGACTTTTGGCTAACCTGACACTGGAAAGACTCTACTCACTCTCTTTGCAGGCTGATCCTCTTTTTGTCTGTTTTATATATCTGTATATAGTTCTGAGTTAATCCATCTCTGATTTTATTAGTGAACAGAGAGGAACATGAATCAATGGATCTGTAGAAAGGTGAAATGATTAGTTTCATTTATTTTCCTTTTTCTTCCTCCTTTCAAAACTCCATCAAGGAAACTCTAAAGACATGAAAGTGAAATTTCTTTTATTATGCATTAAGTCTGGCATAGAGATCTATAGGAAGCAAAGAGATCCTGTGTTGGAGTTTTCCCTACTGTTGGGTATGCCCTTAAAATTTTCATGGTTTTCTAAGAGGGGCTTCATTAATGTGCAGAAGACAATGCAAAGAATTATCCTTTTCATTTTGCCCCTATTCTGGCTGTCAACTACCAAGCTCTAAAACGAAAGGAGGCAATTTTCAGCACAGCAGCTGAGTTGTGAGGAACTCCAAGGGAAGGAATAGTCTGATATGTCAAAGGTGTTGGAAAAATCAAAGGGAAAGAGACTGGAGAAGAGGTGGTTAGAATTGACTAGAAGGACATCATTAGTGATTTTAGAGAGAGCAATTCCTGCAGAGTGAAGTGGCTGGAAACCAGACTGCTGAGTGTCAGAGAGGTGAGTTCAAGAGAATGGGAGTAAACTGGTCATTTGAAAGGATAAGAGGTAAGGAGATGAGAAAGGCATAATGGTATGTAGAGGAGGGTTGTTTTTGCAGAGACTTCAGAGGCTTGTTTGAAAACGGACGAAGAGGGTGATCCATAGAAAGAGTCTGCTGGTGAGTTTGTAGAAAGAAAATGCTAATCAAAGAATGAGTAGCAATGGGGGAGGTTGAAGGGACCCTAGCAGGGTGTGGGTGAAGAAAGGATTTTTTTTTTCTAAGGATAAATGCAGAGATGCAGAAGACGAACACAAGGGTCCAGAGAAATTCACCAGACCACGTGCCTGGATGAAATAAGCAGGGTGGAGCCTGGAAGAGTTAGAGGTTAGTGCTTGGGGAAGGGCAACAGTGGAATCTAAGAGAAGAGTTGGGGGTAACTATCAGCAGAAGTGACAAGAAGGAGGGGAAAAAAATGACAATCAGAGTAGCCAAATGGTAACTGGAGAATGCACCAAGAGTAAAAGGCAGAAATAGCTGTGCAGTGAGGTCAGCGACTCTCTTTGAGCTGGCAGCTGTAACTGGAGTTCTTAATATGGGAGTTAAGCTGCAAAAATCAGAGAAACCAAATCAGTGACAGTGAGGAGGAAAAGGAATGGTTACCAGGAACACATGTAAGGCAGCAGATAAGAGAAAGGGACTGGCACCACAGCTGGCAGATATAATGGAGTTCCCAGTACAGCAAGGAGAACTGGGGACACAGTGGTGCCGTTGTATACAACGGATTTTGACATATTAATATAGTTTGAGGTGTGGCCATTAAGGTTTCCAAAGCTCACAGTCTTGATTCAGTTGGTGTAGCTGGGAAGTATAAAGTGCACTCTTAAAATGAAACAAAGGCAGATAACAAAGAATCTATGGATTTTTTTCCCCCCATATAAAACCCTTGGAATCCTCCAGATTTGTCAGGTATTTGGATCTGCATCTTGGACAGATGGATCTGTCTTCTGAGCCTGTTACTTTTGCTTCCTATGTAGAGACCTAGTGTTCGGCAATGGGCTCTTGCACTGGGACTGAACCAAGTGCTTTCCTTACACTCCACATTTTCTCTTCAGTGCCCAAGATCAACACACAGGTGCCTATATCAACCAGGAGGCACTTATAAAACATTATTCTGGGGATAAAGTATTTACTTTTCTTCCTGTCTACTACTGGACAATGCTGAGCAGCTCAGCCACCCCTCCTGTGTCTCAGACTGTAAGCCTGCTGCTGCTCATGCACCAAGTTCTGACACTGTACAGAGACCTGTGGAGAAATAAATTAGAGACTTGCACTTTTTTCTATCTGAAGAGCTGTATAGGTGGTTTTGAGAGAAGCAGACTTATTGTACTGAAACTTTACTAGGGGGATCTGTGCATGGGCACTCTGCTGGCATAACTTAGGCAACAAGGTAGAGTTGATTTTTCATACCTTTTTCAAGCCTCCTGCCTCTCAGAGCCCAGGCTGCTTCTGCCAGAGCACCAAGTGGGGAAAGAAACATATTTTTCCTGTAAATGAAACATATATGGTATGAAAACCACCAAGAGGCAGAAGATGTGTAGCCTTGCTGTTCTTTGTGTAAGGTCACTTTTGGAAGCTGACTAGAACTGACATCTGTTTCTGCTGAGTCCATGGGCTTCTCACCCACAGAAAAGTTCAGAGGATGGAGAAAGCCCATACAGGCCTCCTGGGCTGGGAAGCCAGTTCATCACACCCCTCAGGGCTGAGAAGGTGGCAAGGTGACAATTTCTAGTCCAGGCAATAGTACTGGAGTTGGACATTTACAGTACCTCAGGTCCAACTCTAGTCTTGCCAAAGCAATGGATTCCATGAGCTGGGTTGGACCTTAGTCCAATTTGACTTAAAAAGGATCATGTTTCTGTTGTGACAAGACAAATTAAATGCATTTTAAATGCCCTGGTTTTCACTCTGTCCATAAATCCTTTTTATGGTTATTTGTATGATATTGTTATTTCTAGATGACACCTGAGCATAATTTAACTGCAGACTACCAGGATCTACACTATCTGGTAAAAATAATTGATTTCCTCTGGAAAATGAACTGCAAGGAGAGATTTTTCACAAACTGCGAAAAATTACTTTAATGTCAGAGTCAGACAGTTAATTCCAGTTCTGGCTGCACACAACCCAGTGCGTTGTGTCAAAAAGGTAAATAATGGGTGTCCCAGCTGATGTGGAGTATTTCCACAGATCATTAATTTAGTTTGAAATAACAAGTTTTAAATGGTTATGTTCATTACTAATTGTCCTGGTTTTGGCTATTACAGAGTTAGTTTTCTTCCTAGTAGCTGGTACAGTGCTGTGTTTTGGATTCAGTTTGAGAAGAATGTTGATAATACACTGATGTTTTAGTTGTTGCTAAGTAGTGCTTACCCAAAGTCAAGGACTTTTCAGTTTCTCATGCTCTACCAAGAGGTGCACTAGAAGCTGGGAGGAAGCATAGCCAGGACAGGGGACTTGAACCTGCCAAAAGGATATTCCATGCCTTAGAACATCATGCTCAGTATATAAACTGGGAGGAATTGTCTGGGAAGGGCTGGTAGTAGCTGCAGAATGGGTTTGGATTTGGTCAACAGAAGTAAACAATTCTATTGTACATCATTTGTCTTTCTTGGGGTTGATTTTTCTGTCTTTTTGTTGTCTCCCTTTTCTTTACAATTATTATCATAGTGTTATTATTATATTTTATTTCAATCATTAAACTGCTCTGATCTCAACCCATGGCTTTTAACTTATTTCTCATTCTGCTCCCCAATCCCACTGGTGGGAGGTGTGTGTGTGAAAACAGCTGTGTGGTTGCCAGCTGGGGTTAAACTATGCCACTGAGAAAAATGTCATTTTATTCTACTGAGTATTAACTAGGTTTTCCTGATTAATTAGTCAATGGATTATTTAGGATGCAGGGGCAGTTAAAACAATCTGTTTTTATCAAAGCCCTTAGTTGTGAATGGTATTGTGTAAACATGTAGAGGAGATTAATTTTACTTGACTTTAAAAATCCAAATCCAGACTTAGTTATATTCATCTCCCTTTGTGCTGAGAAAAAAAAGTGATGCACTTCTCATCAGTTTTAGATTTTGAATTTGGAGGAAATTAATTACTTCATAAAAATATCAATTTAATAGATGCCTAAAAGTAGCTGGCCACTTCCTGCCAGGTGAATCCTAGACAGGTCATTAATGGGGTTACTGTTTAGGAGCAAAAAAGGGCAGAAAATGGAAGAATGGAAAAATCATTATCTCCTTCTCACAAATGGGAAACCAAGGTGAAGAGAGACTGAAGGTGGGATTCATCAGCTTGAGGACAGACATTTACATTATTAGCTGCAAATGTCCAAGCTTTGTATGTGGACTTCTCATAGTCAATTGTGGAAAATCTCTCCTGGAGCACAGTTCAATCTTGCTGTACCAGACATCCAAAAGAAGCACTTCTTGGTTAGTAGTTGTGTGATGTCTTACCCTCCATTGACTCTCAGGGCATTCAGTCTCACAAGGCTCAGGTGAAGAAAAGGTCACATGGATATTAAAAGTCAGGTGAGAAGAATCCCTCCATCTCCATGTCACATGGGAAGCCTGTGTTGGTGTCTGGGAATGAGCCTAGTTTTCCTGAGAATTTAACAGCAATCCGAGGACCTCTGGCTTTAGTACCAGTACTCCTTCTGAGGGGGAGCCTGATGCTGGGGACCCTGAAAGTTTTCATAAGCTACAAAGGGCAATACACAACCACTGATTTGGGATCCCTTGTCTCTCCGCTGAGTGGTCAGGTGAAACCTTGCCCGGTTGTGGTGCTCAGTGGGAGCAGGGCCCTGAGCCTCCATTGGTCCTCCAGCTGTCCAGAGACAAGACTTCCAGAGGGAGGGAAGGTGAACTGCTTCTCTTCTGTGTTTTGATCCCATACCTGTACCATCAATCAGTCCTGCATGATGTCAAACCTCCTTCAGGACATTGCAGGCAGAAACATATGATGCGTGTCCAACTGGGGATATTTTTGATGGGTGACATGATTCAAATCTCCTCAGAGATTTGGGTCTTGCTTATCCAAAGCCCAGACTTTTATAGGGCAATCAAGGGACCCTTGGGAGGATCATTAATATACTTTGCACCACTTTTTTGGAGAGTAAAGAGCTGTAGATGTCAATTTATGTGCCAATTATTCTACTATAAAATATGGTGCCAGAGTCAAGCCATCAAAACAAGAATTTAAAGAACTCAGACTCTTGGTCATGACCGAAGCTTTGCATGACTGCAGCTTTCACACCTGATTAGTTCAAGGCCTTTTGTTTTTTTGTTTTGTTTTGGTTTTAATGCTACTTCACTGACACATAACTTCTCTAAAGAGGGAGAAACTGCATCAAGGTTAAAGCTGACATTTTCCACTGTGAACCAATGGCAGTGATGGATAAGTCTGGAGATAGCCTGATTTTCAATCTGGAGATAGCCTGATTTTCAGGCCAGTTTTAATTATTAAGTCAGGCTTCTTCCTCAATTAATCAAAAAAATTCTCCAAACCATACAGTTTCAGATTTTTTTTCAATGTAAATTTTAAGCTCAGTTCATTCTGTTCAAAAATGTGGGTTGTGTAGTCAGATATTTGTGCAGGGATGTACATCTGTATGTTTATATTGAGGAACAATTATTATTCTCTTCTACTCTTGTCTGTTGTTCTCTGCTCAGTAGAAAAAACTTGGAACAATTAATTTCATGTCTCTTCTGTAAGCCAGAGAAGCACTCTAAATCTTTACTTTCAAGAAGCAATTAACTTCAGGTTTATTAGTCAAGTTGTGCTATGAAGTTCCAGTCTTTCATTGTACACTGTGAATTTTAATTACAATTTATTAAAATAATTTAATTGACTTCAGTCAATGGGCGTGAATGAGGGCAGAATTTCCCTGAGAAAGCTGTAGACAGAAGAAAAGGCCACCCATCCTAAATGCCTTCTGCCTGCCCTTTTTTGGGTTGCATCAGACTGTTTGAAAGAGGGCTGCATTTATCATCTTTGATGCCTCCAGCTCAAAGTTCAATTCATATTAGATTCCACAAAAGGCAGTGAACCAAATTCATCTCTGATACAATTCCACTGACTTCAATGGTCTTACCACAGGGATTAATCTGGCCTAATATTATAGTGTTAGAATGTGTGTGTGTATACTATTAGCCCAGGCTCTTTGCTGGAGATCATGCCATGCAAAAGCTGGTGGCTGCTGCAGTTGCAATTTGCTCAAGAAAACCAGTTCCTTTTGTTGACCCACTGAAGTTGTCATTCCAGAAAAAAAAAAACAAAACCAAAAAAACCAGAAAGAAGAAGAAATAAAAAAAAAAAGACCTCCAAATCTCTAACCAATTTGAAACTGCAGCTGAATTTAGATGTATATTTGCTAATTTGGTGTATTATGCATGCAAATATTGGTATAAAAGGTGTTTCAATTATTTTCTAAGGCAGGGACCTATGCATTCTGCACAGTCACAAAGAGTTTAAATGGAGGTATTTTTCTCTGCCTATAATCGTTCTCCCTTTTAAGTACCCAGGCAGAAAAAGTAAGTTTACTGCTTCTAGCACAATGGCTCTCTTCACTTTTAGGTTTGGGAGACCTGGGTGACCTACGAAAGTTAATTAGAAGGTTAACAAAGACTAAGGCAGAGTAGAATACAGCGCCTCTCCTCCAGCCAAAGATGTCATCCATTAATTAGGGAAATCGTTAAGGTGGCCTTTATTGAATCCATAGAAAATTGTCAGTTTGCGGTCGACAGTTTTGATCAGATTTTCCTCTCCCCAATAACACCACCCTTAATGGCAGGAGCCGCGGAGGGTTCGGGATGGGCCGGGAGGGCTGCGGGGAGAGTGTGTGCGCGCAGGGGGAGTGTGTGTTTCAGCGACATTACAGTTAAACAGCCGCCAATTGTGACGGCTTTGATTCTCAGGCTTACACGGCATACTTATTCCATGATGTAATCTTTATTGAACCTGGAAGCTTGGGGGTGGGGGGCAGGGGGCAAGTGAAACTCGCTGCCGCCGCTGCCGCCGCTGCCTCTCAGCCGCAGGAAGCCCTGGGAGTTAATATTGCAGTCATCATCGGCAGGGCCGGCTGCTTTTGCATGGTAATACGCGATCTGACTGCCCTCTCCTCCTCGCTGAAGAGTGTCTGCTCCCAGCAGAGAGCAAACAGCCATCTGCACAACACACCCTGCACTTCTCCAAGAGTACGTTCACTTTAGAGTTGAAGGGCCTTTTCTGTAGATCTTAGATGTTTTTTTACATATGCTCTCTTTTGCAGCTACAGTACCAAATTGGTGTTGCTATGGAGAATTTCACGTGAAATGTTAGACAGTCTGGGCATTTTAGCACGTATATTTTTTTACCTGCTGGGAGAACTGGCTAGCTGGAGTTTTTTACTGGTTTAATTTTGACAACACTCCCTACATATTGAAAGAAGCTGTGTCAAGGACAGTGGCTACAGCGAGTCCAGTCTGTTCAGTGTTGAGACCAAGAAAGTGACCCAGCATTGAAGAAGTGTTTTGTTTGAACATGGGAAGCCATCACCTTTCAGGGGAGGAAAGACCAGGGCTACTGCAATCTGGGATGTTTACATTTAAACAATGCTGTCCTAACTCTAATGTGCTGGAAAATATTGCCTGAAGCCATTGGTTTGAGGGTTTTAAAGATGAGGAATCAAGAGCTGTTTGGATATCTAGAAGTCTATATCTTATGCAGCCTGTGACACAAAATGTCTTAGAAAGATTTTAAAAACAAAACAATTGGATGAATAATACTTTCACTGACTAGTGTTCAAGATAAATGATGCACAATTCTGGGCTGTTAAAGACCAACATGGTATTAAAAATATCTTGCATTTATTCTTGCACCTCAAATTCTGGTAAAAAGCATCTTCATAGTAGCATGAAATTCTCTACCAAAAAGAATGTGTATGTAAAATGTGTATGTGAGCGAGTGGCTCACATGTTATAGGGTTGCCAGCTGAAGATAAACCTTGTCATGGAGATGGAACAAGGTATATTCCATGAGCAGGGCTTTCTCCATGTGTTGAAGGGCTCCCAGAGGCTTGTGATTTGAACTGGAGAGGCACTGTGTTCCCACAGCTCTGTTTTGGACATTTTTGTAGTTTAGGCTAAGAGACAAATGAACTCACCCATTGTGTAACCCCTGAGATCCCCAGATAAAGTGCTGTGAGAGGGCCACACACTATTATTCTTTTATTATGGAGCAGCAGAGGCTGTTCAAGAATTACACTGGATTTTTATAAGTTTTCCTACTTCCTTTTGTCTTCTAGTAGCAGTCCTGTGGCTTTGAGAGCTTTGGACTCTGACTAGAGGCGGGTTCCTAAATTTAAGGTGGCATCCCTGGGAGGTTTTGGAAATCATTCTGGATAGGGAAACACATGGTCTCTGTTGCTCAGACATATTTTCATGCCACTACATCTTCCATATGGAGAGCTCATGTCAGTGTTAACTTCAGCACTTCTTTTCTGGCACTATTGAACAGCATTTGTACAAAACCCCTAGTAATCAGTGCATTACTAATGAAGGTGCATGGGCAGGATCGAATCTCAAATGTGGGAGAAACTTATTGTAGCTACAGCTATAAGAAACATACCAAACAAAAGAATGTAATGACTTAGAGACGATTTTCTCTCAGCTGATAGTCCTGGAGTTGCAGACCAAACTTGTATCCTTGGTATGGAATTTTACTGCATTTTTCATGTGATTTTTTTCCCCTTGGCAGCTGTGACTGCAAGCAAAGCAAACAAAAGTCACTGCAAACACAAATTTTACAGTGATTTCAGTTAATACAGCTTTGAGAAGTCTGGTAAAAGGTACACACTAATATTGCTTTTTAACTATATCCTATATAGCAATAAGTGATGGAGAAGTCACTGGCTTTGAGGTTTTTTAACTCAAATTTCTTAAAATGTCACAGGGAGGAATCAGTTACAGGAGACAAGTCAACAGAAGGCCAGTCAAAACCAATGGTTTGTCTGCTTGTGCAGTTTCTCTCCCTGCCATCTTTAAATGCCTCATGGAAGGTATTTCAAGGAAAATCTGAGCTTCTAGAGGGTAGATAATTCCACTTAACTGTAGTCATCTGCTCCTGATTTCGTGTCCTGAGTGTCTTTTTCTATTCGCGGTGGGCAGAGGACCATGTGTAAATCTCACCACTTGGACGTGCTCCAGCCTCCCATGTCCAGATAAGATAAACTGTGCCCTGAACTGTGGACCTCCATGGAGCCCGTGGTCCGACCCGAAATGCTGCAGTCTTCCCAGAGAGAGAGGTCTCACTAGAGACAGTGTTCTGGGGGTCTGGGGCAGTCTCTGGCCACTGGGCAGCCTCAGCAAGGCACAGCCAGTGGCTGCCAGTGATTCAGCTCTCAGCAGTGGTTTCAGCTCTGCCGTGCGAGGTGGTCCCAGGCTGACTCAGGGACAGAGAGATAGGAGTGCCATGTAGCGATTTCCATGGGGTAGCCTTTATTGTCCAGCCCTGCAAAGGGCAGCCAGGGATGGCAGCTCCTTCTGAACAGAGGAACAGCTGGGGTATTTATGGGGGAAAGCAGGAGTGGTACCAAAGGGGAGAAACCAATGGGTTAGAAAGGATCTACATGGGTATATATCAGAGCATTGTGGGTACTCTACCCTGACTGGAGAGAGAACTGCCTCATCTAAGGGTTATCTCTCCCAGGGAGGCTTGGGATGAGCTTATCACATTCCATTCAGGGGACATCCCAGGGCAGAGGCCTGGCAGATTCATCCACCTCCACAATTCCCCCTTCTGTATTTAGTAAAAAGGTATTCCCAACAGCTCTTTTAAAGCAGCGTGAAAAGCATGATAACATAAGTAACACAATAAGGATCACAACAAAAATCCACAAAATACCCTTAACCAAAGATGAAATCCATCCTGTTAATCCCCATTGTCCAAAAGGTTCATTGACCCAGTCCAGGTTGTTTTCCATTTTCATGTCCCTTTCTAATGTCCTTTTTATGATTTTAAGTGCGAGGAAAGGTTGAAGCAGCCCATCCCCTCAAAGTCCTGGCAATCGTGTCCGTGAGTGAGCAGCAGGAAGTCTATGGATGTGCAAATTTGTAAAGATGCCTGTCTGGTAGTCTCTTCATCCCTTAAAAGATCACTCAGGGCAACAGATGTCACCTTGGGCTGCTTACTAAGACAACACTCCATGTGGTTTATCTCACCAAGGGCTTTAGCTGTGGCCACCCAAGGTAAAAATGATGAGACCGTGACTCTCTTTCCTGCATTCCAATTATCAACTTGGCTATCGCAATTTGTATCAAATTCAGTGTATGATCTCTTTCACTGTGCCACTGAACACACCTACTCCCCGCCTTGGAGTATCTGGAAGTATCTGGAGAACAGCTTTGTCTGAGTTAGGCTCATTCTTGAAACAGAGTGCTTCATCTAAAGCAGAAGCAAGGGACTTGTCAAGGGACAAGGGACTCCAGCATATAACATCTTGAGGGAGGAATGAAGGACCACTGCAGAGCTATGAGGTGGAAAAGGAGCTGGGAAGAAGAGAAGAGAAGAGAAGAGAAGAGAAGAGAAGAGAAGAGAAGAGAAGAGAAGAGAAGAGAAGAGAAGAGAAGAGAAGAGAAGAGAAGAGAAGAGAAGAGAAGAGAAGAGAAGAGAAGAGAAGAGAAAAGAGAAAGTTTGGGGGTATTCTGGGGCTGTGCTGGAAAGGACTTTCACTCCTGGAATATCTCAAGAAGATTTATATTTTTAATAAATAGGTGGATGCAAAATAGAGAAACATTAACTATGAAGAGTAGGATGAGACTATTCAGAAAGAGATGATGGCCTTTATAAATAGAATGGAAATGGTTTGTAATTGTGCAAAATGTTTTTTAAGGTGAATCGGAAACACCTCTGCTTGAAGCCAGAAGTTCATTATATAGAAATGCAAAGGAGGAAAAAAAGGACCTCCTTCACTTACCCCACTCTGACCATGGGACTCCAAAGTTATCGGGTTGCCAAGTAGTCAAATGCAATTCCAGTTTATATTAAATGAGCTGTTTCCAGTAGAGAAAGGAAAACAGGAATGCTGTGCTCTGCCATGCACTGAGACTTCCTGTAGAATTCTATGAACAAAACCTGCAGAAATGGAGGCTATCACAAGTGACTAAAATAAGGTCTAAAGACCCAAGAAAAGAGCATGAGACCTTGCAGAAGGGATTAAAGCAACATCTGAAGGCTTTGCTGAAAGGCCTAGGAGATGGCCTGAGACTGGAGGTAAAATTTTTTAGGGGCAGCAGAAGCTGGAACAAGTTCAAAATAAATGAATAAGGAACCAGTAAGCAGATGGCTGAGGACCAGCAGCTTTTCCGGGGACAGAGGAGGCCAAGGAATCTTTGGCAAGCTTGGAGGTTACTAACTGAGCAGGACAGCAGTGAGGATTAAAAAAGCTAAAAATACCAACAGCACAAGGAAATCAAAAAGCTGCAAAAGTCAGAAACCTGACGTGGAATTAAGGCTGTCAGAGGATTTCTACTGCCTAGCTTTATAATGATGTCACAACTGCAGAAACAGGAAAGAAGTCAAACTGTACTAATACGTAAGAAACTGCCAAAAAATTGCAGTAATGATCTGATCTGAGAAGGCAGGCCCAGAACCCTTGTGTCAGAGAAGATGGACAGCAACAGTGTTTCCCAGGAACCAAATAGTTCTGAAACATTGTCTGCAGGCAAAAAAAAAAAAAAAAAAAAAAAAGGCAGTTTAGCTTCCAAACTAGGCCACACATTCCAAAGCCAGAAACCAATCATCCCAGCAGCATCCCAGTAGACTGGGACTCAGTGGGGTCTCAGGGAAGAGAAGGGGGAATCTACCCAAGCTAGGAAGAACCTGAGGAACCTTCCCTCCTGGCACACCTCCAGCAAAGGCTGCCAAGATGCTTTGGCGATGGACCAGTTTGGAGGGACTCATCTGGACTTGGCCTGGCCTGCAAAGACCAGCAAAAGGAGGCCAGAGCCATTCTGAGAGGTGCTGAAATTTGTCACGGGGCTCAGCTGCAGCTGTGTGCTGAAAGGGGACGTTGCTGCGGGGCAGAGAGAGAGGAGCTCAATGCTGCAGACACCGTGAGCATGGGCAAGAGTCTGCACATGGGATGTGAATCCTGCTTGCAGCACTTCTGAGTGATTAGAAGGAAGGATAAAGTTGGTTTGTGAGAAGGGGAAAATGTTTGCTAAGCCCCATTTAAGGGGAGAAGGTAGAGAAATACCACAATAGTTATAGCCTGGAATGTGGCCAAAATGGAGTAACTGGAGGTACTCAGTGAAAGCTCTTGCCCAGATTTGAAAGGGAAAAGGTGCAGCTTATTGACGTGAGAGTACAAGGAAGTGGAAGGGTCAGCAACAGTAAAAGAAAGCTGAGGAGGATCCAAGATGCACTTGAGATCTGGGAAATCCTGGCAGTGAATGCTGCTGTGCATCAGGGGCGGTGCCTGTGGGGGCAGGTTGCTTTGGAGCAGAAGTGCAGGTTTGCAGCTAATGCTGTGATGACCCTCACTTGCTGCAGGCTGACTCTGTCACAAAGCCCTGAAGTGCTCACAAGCTCATCTCCTGTCAGAGAACGCCACTTGGGCAGCAGCACTTGCGTGGTGGGCTGTTTGGGCCAGAGAGAAGCTGGCTAAATGTTACATGAAGGAAACTCCCCCAGGCTGCAGGCAGTGTGGATTTGGAGGCCAATAATTGTTGCAGTCCTCTGCTGAGCCAAAATTCTTGCTAACACCAACTGAGACAGAACATATGGTGACTGTGCAGTTGTGAGTTATGGGCAGCAAACAGGGGGAGTGTGAGTGTTGGGTCAGATGTCTTTTTAATGACTGTAGTTAATGAAAAAAACTGTGAAGCTTGCCTCTGGTAAGGGATCAAGAATAGCTCCTCTGAGTCCTGAAGTCACTTGTTTTACTTCATAATGAAGACTCAAGGCTCATCTTTGGAGGCAATGACCCATTAAACTGCCCCACACTGTCTGGGGAGAAGGCATTGTGCAGACCACTGAAGACCTAAAGGTGCCTTCAGCAGTGACTTGGACGTCATCCACAGGTCTGGTGAAGGGAGGTGGCACTGCAGGCCTGGGGATGAGGCAGAACATGCTGAAAGAAGCAACACTGCTGTAGGTGCAGCCACTGCCGTGAGAGAATAGCACCTTGGACATTGCAGTCTGCTCTCCATGCTTAGTTTTAAGAAGAGTTGGCAAGTGGCAGTGGAAGCAAAGAGCAGGGGAGAAGGGCAGGAGACAGCATTTCTACTGCGTCAGTAAGCAGCACTTGAAAGTGCCGGCTTCTGGCTGACACTGAGTGATCTTGGAAGCAGTCACTGCAAAATAGGTCCCTCTCAGCCTGTCTGCTCTGCTGAGATGGCTCAGGGCACACTCAGAGACTGCTGGTAAGAAAGGCTGCATTTACAACCAGCCTGGGATCAGATCAAGGCTACCACCGAACTTGAGCTTCCTGAAATGAGAGTTGCTCTGAAAAGGGGCTCCTTCTCATGGACACACAACCTGGCAAGAGAGAGTTTTCTCTAGCAAAAAGAAAAATATGGCTGTGCACAGGACTGGGCAATTTCCCAGGCAGTCACAGATGTGCAGAGTTTTGTGGGGCTCTGAATTTACTACGAAGACCTTATTTGTGGGTTTGCCAATATTGCAGACTCACTATATAAACTGGGTAGGAAAGCACCAACTGCAGCGGCGTGAGAGATTTAACCACTTCAGAATTAGGGTTTCCTTCTTCTTGGCAGATCCAATTTTAAAACCCTGTAGGAGGTTTGTAGCCCTTCTAGACCCAGATGCAGGTCCCTGCAGATGGGAAGCCACTTTGAAAGAAAAATATATAGGTTATGTCATTGTGAATATTTTGTATTTAATTAATAAAGTTAAGGATCTAATATCAATGCTGATCTAGGTAATCCAGAGCCTTAATAAAGAGGAGTTCAGAGGGCCAGGTTGCCTGCAAGTGAGAGTAGTGGAATATAAAGTCACACCCATTCCCTGGAATAAGGAAGGTGCTACAGCTTGTCCCAGTTGCCTGCTAGAATTCCTTTTCAAATGATTCCCCGAGCCAGATTGTTCAAGAGGGGAACTCTAGAAGAGTAGATAGTCCCCTGACTTCTATAACATGGTTCAAAGTTTTCCAGTGTGTGTCCTGAAAATTACTCTAGGATCAGATATGCTGGAGAAATGTAGATACTTCCCAAAGACTCTGCTTTGGATGTAACGTGTTGAGGAACTAGCAAATCTATTGGCAAATGCTGTCCTCCCTGAGTAGTGGAGAACTGTCATTGTCAGGACTGCAATTGTCTCATTAAAGAGAAAAGTATGTAAGAGGTGGGAAAACTTATCCAGGAATGGTTCTGGTACAAGCTGATGATCCTAAATACCTCACAGCTCAGTCCTGAGTTATACACGAGTTTTGAAACTGCCAGATATTTGGAGAACGCAAAAATTCTTGGACAAACTATTAGTGGATTTGTGATCAGTAAAACACCAGTAAAAGGCATAAGAAATTGGGCAAGAAATGAGCTCTTTGCAATAATTAGGCTGTTGGGATGGAATAGACATACAGAGTAAGGAAGAAGCTGGCTAACAATTTATTAGAGAAGGGATAGAGAAAGAGACCACAAGATTTTGCTTCAGTCTCCTGAGCTTCTCCTGCAAATAGGCACATCCCCAATGAGGAAGACAGTCTGTTACATGTTGTATATGGCATGCATTATACAGCTGAGGACTGTAGGTCACATCATCAGCTGGAAGAGAGCAACTTAATTTACTTTCATGGAACAGCACCCACTCTCCACAGCTGCAGATTCACCTCCTCTGTGCTCTTCTGCTCCATCAAGGCAGCAACTTTTTCCCAGCAACTTTGTTTTCTGCGTGTTGCATTTTACTATGGGTATTGGCAGAAGCGTAAGTGTGTCCTCCAAGGGTGGACATTGGAAACAGATGACAAGATAACTCCTTACACAGCCAGCCTTTGCCAACTTCTCCAGCACCTGAGGTCAATCCAGCATGTTTGGTTGGGGTAGTTCTCTTACTCTGCTGCAGAGAGGATCTGCCTTCATGACTCCGACCAGCTCTGCAGTCTGTGTGAGACCTTCACATCAGTCTCAGGAAGAAGAAAATTTTGTATGCTTTTCCAGCAAGTGAAAAAAAAGCTGAGATGGACCCTCCAAATTACCTTGTTCTAATCAATCTAAGTCCCTGTCTAAACTTCCAGATCACATAGCTAAAATACACTTATGATCAGAGTGAATAAAATATAACCCCACCTGGTACAGTGGGAATGCGTGAAAGGAAAGATAGCAAGGAGCAGGATAAACTGAGAACATTATGTGGGAGACAAAGAAAGGCAGAGACCAGTTTGTCCCCTACATCCTGTACAGCATCTTGCCCAATAAGTCTGACTGCTGAGAGACTGTGGGGCTTTTCTGCAACATCTAAAACTATGGAGGGGGTTTTGACAGGCCCAAAGGTATGGAACTGTGTCCCTTGGGCTGGGAGAATTTGTGAGGGGAAGAGGCACCCACAGGGAAGGGAGGGGAACAGAATCTGGTAGGTACAGATTGAGGAAGGGTGGGAGGTAGGAAGGCAATAAGGTTATCTCAGGTTTGTAACAGTAAGAGAAAATTCTGTAGATGGCAGGGGCTCAGCTGGTGTGGAAAGGAGAAATCTCTGCTTGGAAGGAACCTGTGTAGGAACATTAATGTCTCTCTACTCTGAGTCTGTTCAGCAATGCCTTCTGGTACAACAGGATGGGGAAAGTAGTACCACTGGGAAACCTTCTCCTTACCTAGTCCTGCAGGACTTCCTGCCTCAGCTCTCAGTCCTTGATCTGGAGTTCCTGGAGGTCCTAGGGGAGCTGGAATCCTTTTGTGCTTAGCATCCCCAAATGTACTGGGGAGAGAGGAGAGTGCTGCATACCCCGGAGGGCTGTCCTGCTCCAGGGAGGCCCAAAAGAGATTGAGACTTGCACAAGAACATGCTGCTTCTTAATCAACACACCTTGCTTTAACAGCCTGTGGAACAAACGCTGCTTCCTACCATGCCATATTGCTTACAGTGTTGCCCCACAGCAGATAAACTGAAGTTCTAAACTTCCCGGGTCATGAACTCTCGGCTGTCTCAGGCTGTGCCAGGGCACGCCAGGGCTCAGAGCACAGCAAACCTCCCAGAAGCAGCGATCACACCCACAGCCTGTGAAGGTGGCTCACTGCTCCCTCCGCCGGGGCTGTTATCCAGGGAAGCTGAGGAGGATGTGTTCTTTTGCTCTGGTGGGCTTGGGATCAGGTATATATTCCTTTTGAAATCCTTGCCACATGTGCAAACAAGTTGCACTGGGTGGTGTAATTTGAGAATGAAATTAAATGAAGAGGTGACATGCCAACAGCGTACACAAAACAAGGGAAGCGTTTCCAAATCACAAGCTGCCACAGAGCAACGAGTTTTTACATAATAGCAAAATTAGGGTTTGGATGACTGGTATTCTTCAACAAACTTTTCAGAAATATTTCCTGGAGCAAACCCAAAGAGAGAATCCTCATTTACCCTATTCCTTTCATAAGTAATTGAATTCACTTGTTTAGGGTTTCTGCCTCCTCCACCTTTCATTCAGCGGCAATGTGAATTCTGCTAATCTCTCTACAAAACAGTCAATCTCCTCTAGTCTCACTAACCATCATTCAGCCACCCAGTAATGAAAAATTGCTTTGATCCTCTCTATTTGCTTCATCTCCAAAAAATATCTCCATTAAAAAAAATCAAAAATCTTTAATAAACGATTGCACCCAAAGGAACGTGTATTATTAGTTCAGTGGATTTTTTTTTTCCCTTGCAGTGGGTTGTTTGAGAAACCCTGAAAGCTAAGAAGATTGCAAAAGTGGCTCATAGCTTCAGGAATGGGTATACAGCATTAACATGAGTGTCTAATGGTTATGCAAGCCACAGAAAATTACCCAGAGGAGAAGAGGGAAAATGCAGGGAGTGGATTAGTAAGCACATTTTCTTTCTGGATACCATATTTATACCTAAATGTGGGTTACAGATTTTTCAGACTGCAGCCGTCCTGCTGCATGCAGCTACCCAGTGCTGTATTCACAATGTATTAACTTGGATAAGCAGGATGGTGCTTTCGACATCTATTCGGGGAGGAGATCTGAAAACCATCTCCCCAGGAGATTACATTACTTGTCAATCACCCTACAAGACAGAAAACTTTCCCCACATTTTGGGATAGGGGGTGAAGGGAGCAGCTTACTGCAGCCTGTCCACCCTCACTGAATGTATACTTTTCTACTGGCTCGTTTTCCAGTATGAATTTTCACAGCAATCAGCAAAAATTAAAAACTCTTCTGAAAAAATACATCCACACTGCTTCTTTGTTCTCCTTGGGAAAAGGTACAGAATTGCAAAAGGACTGAAAAATATTGCACTTCTGTCTGAGAAGAGATAAATAAAAATTATTGCCTCTCAATCCTCACTTTCTCCAGTTCTGTGGCAGCTACAAACATAGTGATTTCTTCACTGGTGAAAGTAGGTGGTTTTTTCTCATTCATCTTCATCCCTTGGAAGAGAGTATAGCCAGCCTCAGACAGCACAAATCTCCGTTAATTTCCATGATGAATTCACAGGCTAGTTTCCTCCTGCCTATTATTCTGAGCCTTCAGGTCACGAGATCTGCTGATGTAAAGTACACTGTAGCACCTGGGAAAAAAGTTACAGCGCTTTGGAGTCATGCAGCATTCTTCAGGAGAAAATCGGAGGCACACTGCAAACACTTGGAGCCGGATCAAGGGAACACTGCTAGTGAGTCATTTTACTTGAATGAAACACACTTCCATTCCCCACACAAATATGTGTCTATATGTGTGCTTTTATTTTCCTAGACACATTAGTTTTAGTTATTTACCCATTTGTGCTCCAGATAATTACATGCTGCAGATTCAATTGGATGCAGATTTATTCTTCACTTCCTGTCCTAAATTCTCTGCAATTAAACAGCTGCTGTGTGCTTGGTGTAATAAATTTACACAAAATCTGGGATGGTTTGGCATACCAGAAAGGTTGCTTGGCACGGGCTTAGGACGGCTACATTACGTACAACTGGCAACCCCTGTGCAGGTTGTGCCTTCTCTCTCAAATGAGAATTGCCCTACTGCAACCAGAATGGGCCATTTGCATGACAGAAATGTTTACAAATTTGTAACTTGTTTTGCTTGGCTACATAGAATATTATGTCCCAACCTGAAAAAGATAATTTCCTTAGTTTTCTTGAGCTAAGTCTTTCAAAAGATCTGGTTGAAAAGGAACAAGAATAAATTCTCCAGGAACGCCTGTCTGCAGAAATGCCTCCGCTTAGTTTTATCAGGTGGAGCTTTCTCCCATTTCTGCTGAGAAGGGTGGGAAACAGAGGATGGGCCTTTTTAACCTACTTCTGTGCATGCTATAGCATTTTGCAGCATTTTGCACTGTCATTAATCAAACACACAGGTCAGATGGTGATCTCATCCTTTGCCAGAGCACTCACTGACCTCCATCCTGTTCTGATCCGCCTCTGTCAGGAGCAGATCTCACACCTCCAAAACAGGCATCACCCCTTTGATATGTGCCCATCATCCACAAAGCATCCCCATCTCCTGTGGCATTTGTGGCCTTAAATGACAGTGGTCTGTGTGCCAGCATGAGCAGCACACTGGTTTTTGGGGGAGCAGATGTAAAGTCTGCTCTAGTGAGGCCTGCAGATTGGAATTAGAGATGTACTTCTGTTTATGAGTTAGCACACGTGTCTTTTTGTTTCCTGATACCTTCTGCATAATGAAGTCAATGAGAGTTAAACTCCTCAGCTGTGATTCACATATTCATTAATCTCCTGCAGTAACAAGTACAAATTTTACAGCACATACAGTGAGCTTATTATCAGTGTAAACCACTTGCTGCATCCAAAAAAAAAAGTGTTGCTGGAATTAGGTCCCATTGTACTGAACTGTAGGAAGGAAGGGTTAGAAAAAAATGCTGTGCACTGCTACCTAGGCTCAGATGGTTATTGCATGGCAGTAATTCTGGATGCTGGAGTGAGAGCTGCCCATGTAATTTCTACAAATGTCATTGGGGTTTGCTGGGGCCCCGCAGGAATTAACAGGGATTTATCCAAGCATGGGAGTCACTAAAAAAATGCCTAGAGAAACAACATATCTGAATGCAAGAAGCATTATTCATTTAATTTGTCAGTTCAGGGATGAAATGATGCCAGGTAAAAGTGGAGAGCAGATCATGTCATGTTTCTTTAGCAGGAATTCCCAAGGTAGACTACTTTTCAGGGATTGCCCCACAGGCTGAATTTGGAGTCACATGCAAAGGCATATCCCTTCTCAAAGGGCTCTGAAGGCATTTCTGTGCTGTATCTGCTCCCAACCCATGTCCACAGAGTTGAACTATTGTGGTTCCCTTCACACGTGGTACCAGTGCAGCTGCAGGACTGCAGATGCCTCTGGGATTAAAAAGAATGTGACATGCCTAGGATAATCTTCCATTGGAAAGGCTGAAGAAATACTCTTCAAGAAGAAGCATCCATCTCATTATTTATCCTCTTTCCACAGCCTGTGACTGTGTCTACCCCTTCCCTGATAACATCCAAGTTGCATTGACTTAAATAAATAACTTGAGCATCCTCTTGGCTCTTGGCCACTTTGACAAAGCATCATTTTCCAAATCACTTTGACTTAGGTCGTGTACAGGTTATGGAGGATTTTCTGTTTTCTCCCACCCTTCCGTCCACTGAGTTGAAGAGGAACGGAATCAGGCCTAAGATATGATGTAATTTTTCTTGTGTTTTGTGCTTCTCAAAAGTTCAATCCACATTTTCTTCCTCCTGTAAAATGCTTCTGATTCAGTTTTGAGGGAGCACTGAACAAGATAAAAATACTGAATGGATGGGAGCAGGTAGAAGGTTATTAGCTTGAGGCTGCCTATAAAGATGTATGGAGAGGAGCATCTCTGCAAAGAAGGCTGGCATGTTTAGTGACATAAAGTGGCTTGACTTTTAGCTTTTTTTTTTTTCTTTTTTCTTGCTAAATGACAAGACAAAGCCACCTCTGCTCTCCTCCAACTCCTCTCACCCTCCCAAGCCATCCCCTTCCCCCTAGATGCTTGGTGTTTCTTCTTTTACAGGGGGAAAGAAAAAAAAAAAAAAGAAAAGAAAGGGAGAGAGACATTTTCTTTCACACAAGCCCTCAGAATTACAGTTCATGAACTATTCAGTAAACTGACCGGCATGAACCTCCCTTCAACGGCCTAATCTAAGGGGTGGATCTATGTGTTTTGTTGCTTGTCAAAAACAATCACTGCTCGGCCCATTACATTTACAGCACGTCGTCCTTTAATTGGTGTAACACACTGAGGGCTGAAAGGAAGAAAGTCCTACAAAAGCCCCAGAGTGAATGAACCCTGACTCACACAAAAATACTCTTCAGAAGTTCAGAGCTGGGCACTAACAAGGGAGGTAGAGAGTTAGTTTGAAAAGGGGTTAAGTTCAGAAATGTGCCACCTTGAAGACCCTCCCATCAAAGCCATGATAGCATTGACAAGATGCAGGGGGAAGAAAGTTAATATTCCGGCCTTTCGGGCTTGAAGGGAATGCGGGAAAGGACTGGAGATTCCTCCCGGCTCCCCTTACCGGCCTTACCCTTTTCAGTTCGGGGCCGTTCCCGTTGTGTTCTTCGACTGCTTAAGAAAAANAGTGAAACAAAACTGTCAAAACACAAGAAAAAAAAAAAAAAAAAAAAAAAAAAAAAAAAAAAAAAAAAAGCCCCACGAAAAGCGAAATGCAGCCCTGACCGGGCCGGGCCGGCCGAACGCTGACCCGGCCCGGGACAAAGCCCGCGCCCTTCGCAGATGCCTCCCCCAGCCCGGTCCCCTCGCCAGGCGCTGTCCCCGGCCCCTAATGATAACACTATTCAACAAAATCGAAGTTTAAACGCCCGAAGCCTCACGTAGGGGGAGGGGCAACGAGGGTGCCGGGCCTCGGGGTCNATTTTGATGTAAATGACGAGGTCTGGGTGGGTCCCTGGGGTAGAGAGTTAATGATTCTTCTTACACCGGGCTGTTCTTTCACTTTTCCTGCCCGCATCATGTTAATAAATTAATGCACCTTTCATTACTCCTACACGCATGAAACCTCAGCTTTGTATTTTGCAGCCTGACCCTCGTTCCTAAACTTTTGTGAGCAAGTTGCCCTCATGCTAAGGCTAGGGCACTTTTAAATGCAGCCCCATAGTCCTACCCAGGTTTGTAATCCGTCAAAAAGCCGTTGATTGCTGCAAGCGTTACTTTTCATTAAGAAAACTTAGAAGCAATTTGGAAGAACCCTTCTCAATGAATACATTTACCCCCAAATGCTTTTTATTCTTCGCCTATACTTGATGAGTTTCTCTGGCACAAATCAGTTCTTACAGGCACAGAATGGGCAATCCCCTGATCCCCGTCAATTGTCATCCAGAGTTTGGGCCACTTTGACCGCCAATAGTGGGGAAGTCAGAGCTAATCCTCAGAAGGAATCACGGGAAAAGAAAAGCAACAATAACCAAGTCAAGCGTAAAAAATGAAAGAGAAATCTCTATTATCACTCACTACATTTCCCAGCGATGTACTGAAAAAATCAGCTCGTTTGTCATTCGAGTCAGACACCCAGAGAAGAATATGGGGTCGTGGTGGGTTGGTAGACTCACACGACGTAAGGAACAATATTTTAGAGCAAAAGGCCTCTTCATTTGCCAAATCCTCCTCACATCCGCCATAACCATTAAATACAGACTGACTTTATTCTCTATGGGAAGAACAAGGGGAAAGGAGCCTTCAGCCACATAGCCAGACAAAAGTCCAAAGAGCCGGGGACCGGGGAGGCGAGGCGGGAGGAGTGCGGCCACCCTCCTCCGCAGCGGCCCCGGCTCAGGGGGTGTGCGAGGGGACCGGGGGTGTCGGAGGAGGGGGGAGGTTTGTGAAGCGGGGTGTCTGTCTGTCTGTCTGAGGGCGTATGAGCAGGTGAGCTTGCAGGGAAGATGGGGGCCATGTGCATATGAGTGTGCTGAGGTGCCGAGAGGTGCACGTGTGCGAGGAGGGATTTTGGGAATGCGAGGAACCCGCTCACTCGAGACGGCGACGCGCGGGTGTGAGCGCACGGCAAGGCGGGGGAGAGCGGTGTCCGCTCGTGGGAGCGAGGCCGTGGGCGGTGTTTGTGCGCTCCGCGGGGGCGGGTGAGAGGGGACATGTGTGGAGAGGAGAAGGAAAGGTGTGAACGGGGGAGGGAGGGAGCGGGAGGTGGCCGTGAGGGGAGCAGCAGCCGGGACACCTGGTCCTGCTAGCCGGGCCGTGTGCGGCGGGACCGGCAGGGAGCTGCTGGGGGGCGAGAGACACAGTGAGACTTTTGAGAGGCGGCAAACATTGCGGCTTTCCACGCTGACACCTACAATTAGCCCAAAGAAGGCCGTGAATCCTTTACTCCCCGGCCAAGCGAGGGGCAAAGTTAGCGCTGACAGCCAGCTGCCGAGCCTCCCGCGGCTGATACCTTTCGGGCAAGTAAACAACTCGATAGCCACCAGCCTGCTGCTGGCCCCCGGCTTTTGGGGAGAGTTTCCCCAGAGCCCCATGGGTGTGGAGTCCTTCCTCCTCGGAGGGCTGCCCGAAGATGAGGGGCTTTGCCGGGGTTTGGGTTTGTCTGTGCGATCAGAAAGGACTCAAGACAAGACTGGAGACTAGGAGGAAGAGAGCAACTCTGGTGAAAGGAAGGAGGGGGCCACGGCCCCACTCGTGCTCCGTGGGAAAGGAGGTGTCTGGGAGCCCGCGGGCAGCGGGAGGGAGTGGCTGATCCCAAGCTCGTCTCTCGGAAGGTGGGGGGCGGCGGGCGCTCCCCATTCCCCGCAGAGATGAGGGCTCTGCTCGCAGCTTGCCGCGAAGCTCTTTTTAGTTTTTAGCAACCCTCAGGCTCACGGGTACCTTGGTGCAGACTTTTTATTTCTTATTGGTGTGCGGCTTGGTTTTTCACTCTATTTTTTTTTCAACTAACCAATAAACCTTTCTGCAAAGAGTTTGTATTTGTTTCAATTTCTCTCTCTCTCTTTTCCCCCCCTTCTTGTCCTGTTCCCTCACCCCGCAGATTTCAGTGCAACCCTGCCGCTCTTTGCGGCCGTGTTTCCACCGAGTCGCCCGGGCTTCTCGGGGCTGCCGGCGTCCCACGGGCTCGGTGCCCGCGCCCCGGAGCCCGGAGCGGCCCCGGGGACCCGACCCGTCCCCGCTCGGCAATCCCTGCCGGGGAGCAGCACCCCGGTCGCCGTGTCCTAGCCCGAATTTACATAAAAGTGCGGTCGCTTTGCATCATCCCTCATCTCTAAAGGGTGCTTGAAGAACTCGAGACACTCTGCAGTCCTAATTAGTGATTTTTGTCCTCTTGTTACGGGGCTCAGCATCTCATGCAAATGAACTCTTCATCGCCGGCACCATTACCCCTGCGCCAGAATTAACTGACTCTTATCTTTAATGATATGCCGCTGAACTTCTCGGAGCCCGGCTAGCTTTTTATCTTGATTACTCTAATCAATAAGAAATGATAGAGTAAAATTATAAACTCTATTGGCTTTTGAATGTTGCCGACAAGCCCTCTAGATGCGCTCCTCTTTCATTGTTATTTATTAAAATGATCTTCAGCTAACTGCAGATGCAAATAGGGAAATGAACCGGCGAGGGGGCCCTGCACGGAGGGATCCTCCCCGCTCCTTGATGGAGCCCCGCCGGGTGGGCTCAGATGGGGGCACCGGGGCTTTGTAAACAAATGGCTCTTTTTTTTACCAGAAGTGAGAGTAAAATAAAGAAATAAATAAAATGAACCCAAACCAAAACAACAACAAACCAAACCACAATCCCCCAAGCGCTACCCTTCACAACAAACTAGGACATAAACTTCCCCCTCCTCCCCGAGGCCCGATGCCCCCGGGAGCTGCCTGGGGGCGGAGAGAGGGCAGGCACGGGTGGGAACGCGAAGGTGGCCCTGGCCCAAGGCTTCCCGCGGAAGGAGGACACGAAGGGCCCGATCCTGGTCGGCCTCCCCCCACCCCAAAGGAGCCAGAAGCAATGTGCAGGACCCGGCCCTAGCCCACTCCTCCCCGCAAGGTCAGCTAACATTCGCTCCTCGCTGGCGGTAATAGGGGATCAATACTAAACCAGCGGCAGCACAAGTCACCGTGGCGGAGACTTTTCCACAGCCTGATCTGTGCAGGGCTGCCCAGGAATGCACCCCGGACTCCGCCGCCCCCCTTCGCCAGCCCGCTCGGTTCGCCCGAAAACCTCTTTTCTTATCTGTCAGCAATAATTAGATATCCTTGCCGTGACAGAGGGATGCACGGCACCAGCACTTTGTCCCAGGGGGAAGGAATACGTGGCTATGCGCGCACACACACAGGCACAGAGAGCGCCAATTTTGTTGCTGCCTTTTCCTCCCCCT
>VXBR01001004.1:1443023-1477262 GCA_013400215.1 Cisticola juncidis | reverse complement strand
CCGCCGCCTGCTCGCACAGTACGGCAGCATCGCCCGCGCCGTCGGGGTGCGTCCGTGGGGCCGAGGGGGGTGCGTGACCGCCGGGGCGGGCTGGGGGCCCGGCCCTTCCTTGAGGCTTCCAGGCCTGTGGGTTCGGTGCCGGGGCAGGTCGGGGGCGGTGGGATCCTCGGGAAGGCTGAAAGCCTCGCTGCGGTGCGCGGGGCTTTTGGCAGAGGCTGGGAGGGCTCGGGAGGCGCTGCTGCCAGAGCCGGCCGCCGCCTCCTGCGCTGCTGTGGCTCGGTCCGTGCCGTCAGCTCCTGGCGTGGCTGGGGACAGGCAGCTCCACCTGCAGAGAAAGAGCGCGAGTGGAAAAACTGGAGTTGTTCTTGCTGATGTAGCGCTGGCTAAAGCTCGTACACAGGTTGTACGAGCACTAGTGGGGAACGCTGCTAGAGCTTAGCTGCCTGGCACTTCCCGGAAAGCTGATGGTCTGTGAAGCTGTGTCGAGTGAGGCACATCCTCTCCTGCGAGGAGCCGTGTCACAGCGTTCCAGGCTCCAAAGGTGGTGGGAGCGTGTGGAGACAGCCTGAGCAGTGGCTGGGGTCGGTGCACCCTACTGGTGGGAGGTTTTTCAGTCCTTTTCTTAATGTTGGGTGTGGCTCATGGCTTGTTTTGTGTGTTCTCATCGAGTTAATCCGTTTGTAAATGTTAGTTCCCGGAATGATGTGAGGATGACATTAGTGGATCAGACTGAAGGGCCTTTGTTCTGTGATGATGGCTGTAAGTGGGTGCCCTGGCGGCAGACAGAGAACAAGTTTATAGGTATATGTACCCTGGATTGTGTTTTCAGTCTTGGGATTTCTGAATTCCAAGATTTAGAAGTGCCATGGACAAGAAAAATCTGTTGGTCGTCAAGCCCAGGCAATAAATAGTTGCCACAGTGGCCTGCAAACCATTTCACTGCACAGTTTCCTGTCATTAGAGAAGTATCAGTGCTGCTTTTGGGTAGGGTTTTGGATTGTTTTCCTATCTCCCCTTACCACCCCAGTGCTTGTATTGGAAGAGTGCATGCATGTTCCCTTGGTAATTGTCCTCTTCAGGGCAAATATGTAGCCATGGGTCTCTTGTTTTAGTTTGCAAACTTGTGGTCTGTTCTATTTGTTTCTTTTACGGAAGCTGTTTCATTGTGAAAGTGAGAAATTGAATGTGTAATTCTCTTGGGTACTTTCACCATGATATTTTGGCTAGGATTAGGTAGCCAAACGTAGCATTTAGAACATGTATGCACTCATTGCAGCTGCTGTGCTTGAGTACTAGCAGCCTGGGAGGGCTTGTCCACTATGTGCTCTGGAAGACACATCTGTTGGCTTTCCTTCTGTGCGTGGATTAACTAGGTGAATAAAGGAAGTGGCCTCTTGCAACCTCAGTCCCTTATTACAATTAATCAAGTGTCTGATGTTTCAATCTTAACAGTAGTTAAGAGTGCAATGTGACAGAAGCAGCCAGTTTAAGTTTAGGACATCTCTGAAATATAAAAGTCTCCTCACCAGGCTAATTAAAGAATCAATTAGGCAAGCTTTATTTAAGGAATGATTTAGGTCTCTGTGATTCAGTTTTGATAAAGTGCTTTTTCCTGAGCCCAGGTGGTGAGGAAGCTTCACAGTCTTTGTGAAACAACCAGAGTTTCCTGCATAAACAACATTCTCGTGTATCTGTAATTTAGTAGAAATGAAAGCAGGCGAATGTGGGAGTTACCAGATGTGGCAATATTTGACTTCTGCAGTTGAGCCTCCAGGGGAAAGTTCTTATTTAACCTCCCCATCCCATTTTAACAAAGAGAGGCAGAAACTGGATCTCTTGTAAAGCACTGCAAGGAACAAGTTTCTCATTAAAGAGATTATTTTTTTCTGTGTCCCACGTCACTTATCAAAGAGGCTTTTGGCAGCTTTGGCAATTTCGAGAAGTGCTTAAGTCAATTTAGCAGCCAGACACCAGGAGCTAGAGCATGGGAATCAGCTGACTGGAGATCATGATTCTGTATCTCAGTTCTGATCAGAATACTTCCTGTTTATTCTGCAACTGCTTTTACAGTCGCTGTGCATTTTTTATGAGCTTGGTCCAGAGAATAAGTAGCTGTAAGAGTTGTGGCAGAGCTGCTTTGAGGATGGGGGTGCATTGAATGGCTCACTAGGACAGATGAGCTTGGTGCCTGTGTCTGGGGAGGGCAAGAGCTTGGCTTGGTCATATGCTTGGGTGAGTGAACACGGGTACTGCTCCACAGACAAATCTGTTCCTGGTGTTGCTGCAGTGGGGAAAGTTTGCTGCTGATAGGCTGCACTGGTGCAGTGGTTTTGGAGGCTCTTTCTGTGGGTTTGGTTGAGGCTAGTCCACTGGTTCAGCTCCTTCAACTATTCCTTTTGTCTAATGAGAGCAACCCCATCCTCTCCTCTGACTCCACATGCCTTGAGCTGGCTTCTGGGGCCGTGGCCCAGGGATAGATGAACGTGAGCCACCAGGCAGAGAAGGTCCTGTCTGTGTGCTTGCTTTTTCTTTTTTTTTCCCATGTATTTTTGACTGACTTGCATGCAGCCCTAGTAGACCTGCAGAGATTGTGTGTGGTAAGCTGTGTTGCTCACAGTATGAATTGGAGGATCAAAAGATTTTTGTTCCATCACTTCTGCTCTGCCTTTTCTGGAAATATCCATTTGATGTGTTGTGATTGTTTTAGATGCGCTTGTGTAAAATTTCATTTCAGAAATTTCCCTTTGTATTTTTAACACTTGTTCGCTTCCTTTCTTTTTTCTTTTTATTTCTAGAATTCCTCTGAGAGCCACAATTGTGCCAAAAGCATCTTGACCTCAGACAGGCTGCAGATAGTTGTGACCCTTTCAGAGTTCTTCAATGAAACCTGGGAGGCAGCCAACTGTGCAAGTACGTGACTCATTCTGTAGCTCTCAGGCTACTGTGATGATGTAGCCCCTAAAATTTGCACAGATCAGAATTGTATGTGTTTGTTTGAATACAGCCAGTAGAAACACACAAATCCTGAATTATAGCCACTCCAAGAGGTTTTTCTTTTGTAAGGGCCAAAATCTGAGGGCAGTAGTCTGTCAGAAAGCTACTGATGGTGCTTACTACTTTCAGGAGAATTTTCTAGGATGTTGGCTTGCTCTCACGGTGCTGTTGCTGAACTCCTAAATTCCTCAAATACTGCTGTTTTTAAAGGTCTGGCTGATTAGAGCACCTGAAGTAGGGTAGGATGGAAGGAAGCAGTAACGTGGGGGTTGAGCCCATGACTGGAAGGAAAGCACCAGAGCTTCCCTCAAAGATGGTAAAAAGCTCAGCTCTCTTCTTAAAGAATAATAATTACACTGTGATTTCTACTATTGTGTTCATGGTCTAGCTGTTTCCTGGGTGCTCTCCATTTCATCTCTGCTGCTGGTGCTTCTGCTTCCACAAAATGGCTGTTAGTGTTGCTGGGCATAGCCAGATCTGTGGGCTGGGAAATAAAAGTAATGTCTTGTTTTATCTCGAAGTCCAACGATAATTCAGTCCTCCTCTTCAGAAAGCTCTTGATGATAGTCTTCATCTTTCACTTAATCAAGGCCAATTAATTCTGAAATGTGTTCCCGATGAAGCGTTAGGTCAGCAGGTCTGAGATATCAGTGGCAGGCATATAAAGAAACTGCTGTGTTGACTAGACCTGTCCTTTATGGTCGAGAGTTCTTTTTGCAGGAGTGGAGTGTCTGGGGCCTGCTGGCTGTGGAAATGTTAAAAATCAAAATATCTTGATGTTTTTCTTTCTTTTCAACAGATTGTTTAAAGAATAACAGTGAGGGATTATCAAATTCTACTGAAGAATTCCTGGATTTATTCAATAAATCTCTGACATGTTTTGAACATAACCTTCAGGTATTTGTGTTGTGTATTTGTGTATTTAAGAGAAGCACTACATTCTCTAACTGCTACTAAAATTTTATTTATGCTGAATAAACAGCAGATGCAGTCTAGGCAAATAAACTGCTGCTGAGTTTGTGAATTGTAGGCAGAAAAATTCATGATCGGTAAACCACCGATCATCTGTTTACAGACTGAGTGCCTGAAATTAATTCTAATTGATACTCACCTTGACTTCATTTTGTCTGTAATTGCAATGCTACTTCACATCGAAATTTCTGAATTCACAATAGTTGATAATTACATGGTAAAAACTAGCATGTCTGCATGCTCTTGCTTTGTCGAATTGTTGTCTTTTTAATGTAGAAATTAAATCTTTAAGTATACTTTTGATAATATGGACTAGCTCAGAAGGACCAGTCGCCTTTAATTCTTGCAACATTTCTTTTGACTGTTAAAATTACTCGTAGTTAAAGGCTGACCGTATTGCACAGACAATATAACTTCCTTAGTGAAATAATTGTGGTAATTGTCCTCAGAGAAAATGCCTTATGTAGCCTAAGAAACTGCATATTTTATTTCAGTCAGAAACTGGCCAGATTTCAGGATCATTCAGTAGTAAAATGGATTTACTTTAATGGTATGGGACAATCTCTGAGGAAACTGTCTGCTTTGTTAATACTTTCTAGGAAATGTGCCTTTATAGGCTTTGGTCAGGAGCAGTGTGCACTGGCCTATTGAAAACTTCAAGTGATTAGGCTAGAATTTAACCCAGTGGTCACTGGTAGCTGGTACAGTCATTACTGGGCTGAAATATCTTCAGAGATTGTAGTTTTGTTTTCGTGTGTCCTGTGTTGCATTCATGGAGTGCTGAAGGCCACAGATGGAAAGGATTACTTGGTATGGCAGTCTGTCCCTGTCAATGAAGCTCAGCAGTAACAAATCAAACCACTTTTTTTTTTTAATGCCTTAAACTGTCATTCATTCAGAGTTTTATAACCCTAGGGGCAAGCCATTGATCTGTCACCAAATAATTACACAGAAGTGTGTAAAAACTGCAATGAAACCTACACAAAATTGAATGACCTGTATAACCAGCTGCAGAGCATGAACAGGCAAGGTGGTGAATCTGCGCACTCCGCACACTTGTGTATCGACGTGGAGGATGCAGTGAGTGTTTGTTAATACACTCCATTGATCTGAGCCATTTGTGCTTTTCTTACTAGATTGCTTTTTGCTTTGGGCAGGGGGCAGCAGGGGCAGCAGTGCTTTTGGCAGGCTGGTGTCCTGTGGTGGGAGGTGCCTCGTGGGGCTGTCCTGCGAGGTCCTGTCCTCGGGCAGTGCTGTGGGAGCATGAATGAAGCTCCTGATCTCCCGAGCGCATTCCAGTTTGAGTGGCTGCACTTTCGTTTCTTGTTCCTGTGAAGGAGATGGATTAAAAAAAAAAAAATCTTTTAATCTTCTGGCTTTTAATGTGAGGCTTTACTGCTATTGTTCTAGCTAGTGTATTAATTGATTCCTTATTACAGCAGCTGTTTCTAGGGATCCTCAGCACTGAGGACATATGTTTGGAAAAAGCTTTGGTATGTTGTGGGGTTTAAGTGGCTGGGCTGAAGGAGTGCTCCTCAAAAGTACGGGATCAGCCCTGTCCCCACAGACTATCAGTGAGCTCTCTAGGAAACAGACATGCAACAGTGTCTGCATGTGTCTGAGTATAGTTATGTTTTTGAAGCTTATAGGAGTTTTGATGTGAAATCTTGGCTCCATCTAAATAGTTTGCTTCAACATTTCCAGGTGTTTGCTTGTTTTTGGGGAGAGATCTGTTCAAGAGCAATGTTCTGAGGTGATACTTAAGACTTGCATGTCTTAAGGCCTGAGTGTTTGCCAAGCCATGCTGCACAGAAAAAAATGCATGTGCTTGCTTTCATGGTTTGCTTCTGTTTTCCTTTTAGATGAACATCACTCGGAAGCTTTGGAGCAGGACTTTCAACTGTTCTCTTCCCTGCAGTGATACAGTCCCAGTGATTGCAGTTTCATCCTTTATTCTCTTCCTACCTATTGTTTTTTATCTCAGTA
This sequence comes from Cisticola juncidis, assembly GCA_013400215.1. Lineage (NCBI taxonomy): Eukaryota > Metazoa > Chordata > Aves > Passeriformes > Cisticolidae > Cisticola > Cisticola juncidis. The sequence goes on along the minus strand of VXBR01001004.1, from coordinate 1,471,310 downwards.
GCTTCCTTCACTCAAAGCAGAAGAAACGGATACTCATTCTGCGTAAGTGATGGTGTTGGCATTTCACTGTTGGAGTTGGGAGGTGCCAGGGATTTGCTTGGCTCTTGTGGAAGAGGAAGCGCAGCCAGATCTGCCTGCAGCTGTGCTGACGGCGCTAATAGCAACTATTAGTCTGCTGCTGTCCCCTGAAGAAGGATAGGAAAGAGCTTCAGCCATATCTTTTCATTAAAGTTTCTGGACGTGAACAGAAAGCTGTTTGCAAGTCTGTGGCGGATAAATAGAGGGAGTGGAGAGACTAGTTTTGTGGAATTCTTTGTGTTTAATTTTCATATAATTTTTTCCTTTCCAGCCAAGCGCATCCAGTCAAATGCCAATCTTGTGAACATCCAAGAAAAATACAGCTGAGCTGCAAAACAAAACCTGAGAACTGCTGCTGGTATACAGTGGGTACAATTGTGTTGGAATGAGGCCGGCACAAAAGAGGAGTTAATTATGGTTTAGTGTAATGATACAGAGCAACACAAGTTAAACAAAATGCTGTCTGACTTCTAAGCGAGGATATTAACAAACATGACAAGGCAGGGCTGGGTGACACTGTATGGACTCTGGTTTTGAAAATTCTGTGGTGGTTTTTTTTTCAGTCTCAGGCCGAAGCTGATGTTTTTCTGTTCCTAAGCTTTTGTACTTCACATCAGTAGAATAGCTACACTTCCCTGGCATGGTATTTTCCTGTTTCTTTTTCACAAAAACCTGATATTTTGAATCTTTTTGAGGTGATTTTGATAGAGAAAATTTCAAATAATGTTTGATGTTTCTGCTTAATACATTGTTTTTAATTCCACATAATATCCAGATTTGGGATGGAAGGAACCCTTTAATAAAGGTCCCATCTTTCCTGTACCACTGAAAAGTCTGCTGCTGGCATCTGTTAAAAAAGAGACATGAAATATGCAGAGAAAGTGGTAATGTATAGTGTCTAAAATGGCAACAAAAGCAGCACAACTGCCACCGCTGGACTTGAATAGTAATTATTGATGGCTACGGTATTCTGTTTTCTCTGAAACTGGTGGCATATTTAGTCTTTTGCACACTTTAACCACTAAAATCATTGCTTTTCAAATTTTACATTTTCAGAAGCTAATTTCACATACCTGCTTGGGTAACAAGGTTTCACTCTCTGTTTATTATGCCATTTCCTTTCCTTTTTAATTCTAACGTTTTGGTAATTTTTAATGTTTTTGTGGAGGAAAAGTGAGGTAAAGTGCAGTCACTGGTGACTGGTGACTGGAGATGCTGAATTTCCTGGTCTAGAACTTGCTGTGGCTTAATATAGAGGTGTTTACAGGAACTTGCAGGGTAAAAGTTGTTTTCTAGTTAATGTGTTTTAGCTTAAAGCGAACCAGCGGGCTCTTACTTAAAAATGGTTCTGAAGAACATGAATATACTGTGTTGGGAATTGGTGACGTTCAAGAAATAGTTTAAAAATATTCCTGTGAAATAGATGGATGTAAACAAATTCAAACTTGTAGAACTCCAGAGCTGATGGAGAAATTTGTGCAATAACTGTGGGGATGGGTGGTGCTGCTTGTCAGGCTGTGGGCACAATTTAATGACTGCAGCAATAGTGGAAGTTCAGTTTGTTTATTGTATTTCTGATTTGGGAGAGTGGTGGGGTTTAAATTATTTATAGCCGTACCTGTTGTTAATGAATGCCAGAGTCTATGCTCCAATTTTTAAATGTATTTTTGATTTTCTAACCTTAATATAAAAAATATAATGGTCATTACAGCTAAAAAAATTTACATTTCTCTTGGAATCTGTGTCTGATGTCTGTCAAAATGCCCCATGAAATAGTTGTATTTGATTTGCTTTGGAGCCTATAATGTTGAATTTTTTCATTGCACTAAGGCTCAAATAAATATGTAACAGTGTAACAAAAATTGTCCTAAAGCTCTTCAAATCATTGGTTTTCTTCATTATTTTATTTTTCTTCATTATTTTATTTTTCTTCATTATTTTATTTTTCTTCATTATTTTATTTTTCTTCTGTTAGGATATGCTGTTGGTTTTTGAAGTCAACTTTAACAAGTTTATTAAAGAGTATGTTTAATAATAAGTAAAATACTCTGTTAGCAGTTGGTCCCACCCAGATGATTGCCTTTCTGTGTTTTATCAGAAAGAAGTCTCTCTCTTCTTCTGTTTAATGTGTGAATTACTAGATCAGCAGCCACTTTGTCTTGGGTAGTTTATAACAATGATATGAAACTGTGTTTCTCTTGCTTATTGCATAACAGTACCTTCGTTTGGCTGGGAGAGGCATGCTGCCTTTTAAGACAAAAAATATTTTTTATATCTATTATTCTTAAACTTCAATTTTCTGGTACTTATTCAGCTGCCTGCTCTAATAGCATTACATTGATTTGGGACATCATATGATTGAGAGCTGTTCAAAGGAATCTTTCATTCGTGCAGATAAAGCCAGTTTGTGTGTGCAGCATTTCAGAATGACAGCTTTTATACTGTAAGCGGTGGCTTTTTGAGCACATTCATGTTAAGTAGGTCTGAAAGTCATTACTTTTGGATATGGTGGTTAAGCACTTTAAAAAAAATCAGCTTTTCTTATTTTCCTGGCTTCTAAGCCAAGCGGAAATACTCATGTGACTTTTGTTATTTTTGATTTTAAAGCAGCAGCAAAGTTTACACTTGAGATTTTTAATGTTAAATCTACTGTTTTCTCCTTTTTCTTTCTTCCTACCACCCCCCCGACTTTCTACTGTAAACTTTCTTTACACAGTGTTATATTTTTGGTAGGATATTTAATATAAAAATTAATTGAATTCTCTTTATACTCTATTTGCTAGAGAAATGTGGAAGCAAACAGACTGTTGAAAGAGAAATAGAATTCTTTTTTGCTGCTAGTCTTTCATCTTTATTTTTTGCCTTTTTCGTATTATATGTATTAAAAAACATTAACTTTGAAATACTGTTTGTAATTTTTTTTTTTGTGGAAATAAAGATTTCTTACTGGGAGGGGTAGCACTTTGATTCATATTTATACTTACTAGGAAACCCCTGAACGTGCAAAGTCAGCTCTAATAAAGATTGTCAGTAAACAGTGACCAGTGTGGTTACTTAATTGCTTTATCTGTAGTAGTTTTATACTCCTCCTGTTCTGGATTTGTGTTCAGAAGCACCTGCTTATTATTCTTCATTATGATGTTTGCAGGACAACAGCATCAGAAGGGTGTTTGCTAAGCTGTGCTGAATTACAGAATAGCAATGCTGAGAGGGTGGAGTTTCAGCTCTGTTGAAGCCTCCTGAAGTCTGTGGAAGGGCTCGTGTTAGCTGCAGCCGAGTTTCATGAGTGGGTGTGCAGAAGGAAAGCTGGTGGGGATCACTTGCTGCCTTTGTGGGGAAGCTTTTTGGTTGCCTGCTCTGGCCCCTACAGCTTCAGCAGGCGCGGTGCTGGGTCACTGCTGGGCTGCAAGCTTTGAAAAGCAGCAGCGCAGTGCCTCACCATGGAGAGAGCCGGCTGTCTCGCCTGTGGCAGCAGCCCTGGGCTCCAGTGGTGCGGTTTGCAAAGGCAAATTTCAGTGTCCAGGAAGGTGGGGGCAATTGCAATGTTGCTGTGGTTCTGGCTGCCCGTGTGCTTGGGAGAGAAACTTGAAGGGGAATCTGCACAGGAGAGGGGCAGGCGGAAAGAGTAGAGGATTTAATTGATGAGTGGAGCAGAGGTTCAGAAATGGCGGTCTGTAAGCACACAGAGGGGAGGCTGCTAAAGTGCACTGCTAACGTGGTTGAAAGATGCTGAGACAGGGGTACAAACAGGACCTTGCTGGCAGCTGAGCTGGAAGGGGGATGCTCTGGCTTTGGGGTTGAAGCGAGGCTGGAGACTGCTGGGTGCAATGCAGCTGAGCTTGGGCTCACATTGCTCTGTGGTGGGGGGCCTGCACAGGTCAGAAGTGGGAGTGAGTAGCAGGATGACAACAGGGACTTTCTTCTGAGTTAAAAGCAACTGCTTTCTTCTGGGGTGGTACCTGGATTGTGTGATGGTGTTGAAATAATCCTAGTTCAAAGGTTCTTCAAAGCTCCTGTTCCATTTTGAGCTGAGTGAGGACTTTTGTTTAGCACTGAACAAGGGATGTCTTAAAAAAAAACTAAACATAGATATTTTTTTTTTTTCATAATGCTGCTTTTTGCATCTCCATTAAATAACTGCTGTAATCACAAAATGGCTTCAGTTTCCTAATGTTTTGCTTCTGGTGCTTTCTGTCCAGTTAATCAAGTACCATCAAATCTTGTGTTTCTGCTAATTTCTACCTTAGTTTTCATGGCCTGATGAATATAGAGTTCCTCTGGAATGATAAGCTGTGTGATTAGCAAAATTACTGTACTCCTAATCAGAATGTATGGGTAACTTATCAATTTTTGTTCATATTTTATTGTGAATTTTCCCTTTGGGACTGATGTAAGCGTTTTTAGCCTGACCTTCATTAAGTTTATGCAAGATGCACATTCTGTATCTTTGCCAGAGTGAAAACTTACATTGGAAGAGCAAAGCTAATAAATTCTGCAACTTCTCTGGAGTGCTGGTTCTCCCAGCAGTGTGATGGATGCCTCTTGCTGTCTGCTGGAGGCAGCCACGGTGATCTATGTGCAACAATAGCCTTGTGTTGTGCTGAGAGTTGAAGTGCAGTTGCCGTCTTGGAGATCCTAATCTAACCTGAGACAAAAATAACACAGAAAGGAAGAAAACAGGCAATGTGATCAGTGACCACAATCAGTTATGTGATATCTGTATCAAACACCTGCACTTGGAGGAGGTTACAGCATCTTTGCTGGCGTGGTCTGTACCCAGGACTGGGTGTGGGCTTCGGGAGCTGTCAGACCAGCCTCTTCTGTCATGGCAGCAGCTCCAGAGCTTTGCTCTACTGGAAAGTTAGTGCTGCTCCAAACTGGTTTCCACCAGCATCTGCTCTGAACTGTGGCAAGGACCGTGCCAGGGAGCTGCTGCTGTGGGGAAGGAATATGGGGATACTCTGGAGTACAGCTTTCAAAGGAGCCTGTTGCTTGAAATATGAGCTAGGTTTGGGCTTTTTCACTTCTGTGCGTCCAGTTTGCAAAGGGGGATTGAGCAGAATGGGCCTTAGTGAGCACAAAGACAGCAGGGACACTGCTGAAATGTTTTGCCATGTCAGAGAGGCAGTTGTGTCAAGTAAATGCTAATTATTTTTTAACAATATCTTAATTAGTTGTGGCAGAAATATGTTATATAGTTTCATGAGCTCTAATCTTCCTCTGCTTCCATCTTATGTGAAAAGAATGGAATTTTTTTCCAAATAATTTTAAAAAGAAAGATACTTGCTAGTAGCTCAGTTGAATTTTTAACTTTTAATACTGAAAATTCTCCTCTGGTGCCAGCACAGTAAGTATCATGGATTGCTGCAATTAAACCAGTGCATTAAGTTATTCATAATACTCTTTCTGGGCAGTGTTCCCACCTGCTTAATCTGTGCTATACAAGCGTTTATTAGAACTGACTGTTGAAAAACGCCAAGCTAAATCGGACACTAAAAAAAATTGAAAAATCAATATGATGCCCTAAACTGGTTTAATGTGCCTTTCCTTTTCAATAATCCTGCACGTTACTGATTTATTTGCTGTAATGAACATGCCATTCAACTGAAACAAGATTAGCTGCTTAAACTGCCACATTAGGCATGGAGCAACTTTAATGCTGCTTTATATTTCACTGTAACGCTCAGCACTTACAGTGGTGTGACTTTCTCTCCCCTGCAACAACAAGGTTGTGTGAGAGTCACAGAAGGCTTCCCAAATGGTATTTGATTAAAGCATTTGAAATGGTAAATATGGTTTGGAGAGTTGCAACATGGCCCCTCCTTCATCCAAACTAAGTGGAAGCAAACCAGTGAGCAGGATTAATGCACAAATTTATACTTCCTTCAGGATTTTTCCAGGGTTAACCATGAAATAAATGGCTTATGTCAAACTGATCTAGGTTAAGACAGAGAGAACAGCCACTGGCAATCAGAATCTTCCTTTGGACTTCATTAAAAAAACTTTTTTTGAGCATTTCAAAGAATAGCAATTTACTGTGCAGGCATCTTGGCTTTGCAAGGAAGAGTCCCAAGACAGATGTGGTAAGGAAAGTTTTCAAAGGAGTCTGTAGAAGGAGACAGGGAAGTAAGAGTACAGGTATTTACACCTGTCTGGTATTGTGTAATGTATTATACAAAGTCTGTTCTTTTACATAATATTGGGCAGGTCTGGAAAGTCTAAGTTCTCCAGTTTCCAGGTAAAACTGTGTGTTCTCTTCCTGCTATAGTGGCACACTTCAACTGGGTTTGCAGTGGGTTTTGGTTATTGTTTTGTTCTTTCCCTCTGTCATGAAAATGCTGGTTTAGATAATTAGCTTCCCTTCTTGTTGATTAAGAAGCAAGTTGTATTTGCTGGGGTATCTGTATATTCTCCATAGTTCTCAAAATTGCAATGAATTTTCTGTTTGCAGTCCAATGTTATGCTTCTTTTTCTTTGGAATATTATGATGAGTTGCCAACGTGTTTCAGCAGCTTTTTGGGGTCTTAGAGTCAAAGACTTAGACTATCAAACCCAGAGAATTGTGTTTCAAAGTATTGCAGATGTGTGCTCAGTTGAGAGCAATTACCTAAACTTGTAGAAATTATAAAAAAAAAAATGCATTTGCACTGTGCTGGAGCAAGTTTTCAAATGCAGGTGGCGGTTCTTGCTCAGGAAAGTGCATGTTATTTTTGGTGAATGCTGCTTTTGTCTAGGTGATCAGAACATGGAATCAAAACTGATCTTGTAATAAGAGAGTTGAGGGATTGAAGGAAGCTGTTTCTGGAGGAGCAATGCAATCTGGAAGTCTGTTAGGGGCGGCAGCCTTACTTTTCATTGCTCCATTTAAAAAAAAAAATAACCAAACAAACCTGAAGATGCTTTCAGAACATGTGCCTGAAGGGTGAGTGCTGGGATGAAAAAAACAGCTTGTGAGTGTTGGCAAAGATATTAATTTGCCACCGATATGATACTTTTTCATGGAAGAACAGAATCTGAAGGTGAATATGATGGAATGCCCTGAGAGGAACATGCATGCTTCAAGGGAAAAACACTGTCCTCAGCAGCTGGTTTTAAAGGGAGGAATAGTAACAGTCATGTTTCTGTGGAATACTTGTGTGTTTTTTCTTAAATTATCAGGAGCCCTCTCAGCATCATTTGCTGTTGCTGTCCAATGCATGGATCTAAAGGATGCTTGCATTTAGTCCCTGGGCTCTGGTCACTCTGTGTTACAGCAGGCTCAGATCCTACTGCACAGTACCCTTATTTTTTCTGCTACACTGATAAGCAGCTGCCTTTATTGCAACCACTCACACGAGCAACTTTAGGCCCACTCATCAGCTCCCACAGTCATATTTTATTCAAAGAGGAAGTGATTTGTGTGGTGCTCTAATTCACAGTGATGGAGGCACTTGGACTGACCTGTTTGATGTCCAAGCAAGCATCAGAAGAAGGGATAGCGAGAAGGAAGGAATAAGGGAGCAACAGTGAAACTGAGCAGGAGAAAGAAGGATTGAATAGTCCTGGGAAAGCCTCTGCCCTGTCTTGGCTTGTATAATGGGGACTTACACAACGCGTAACCCAACCTGACCCTGACCCCGCCAGTGCTCAGGGACTATATTTTTACTAAGATTAAGCTTTTCTTTTCTTTCTTTTTCCTGGAACAATTTCACTGGCTTTTAGCTTGCCTCTTGGCTGGCATGGTCAAAGCAAGCTTGCCTGTTTTTATCTGTGGTATGTATCTGCATCCACCACGAGTTGTGTAGCAGAGGCTGCTTTGGCCCAGCAGCTGTGTGTGTGCCAGCCTTGTTGGAGAGCATATGGCTGTCTCACAAAAGGTTGGATAATGAGGAACCACTCCAAAAATCGAGCAGGTGAAGGGGCCCACCATGCCTGGTTTCTTTATAGGGCTTCTCTCTCACTTTCTTGAGGAGATTGTGTGCACAAAATGATCCCCAGTGACTGGTAACAGAGGCAGAATTCTGTCTCTTATGCTTACAGATGCCCACTTCTGTTCAAGTGAAAGCAACTCTCTGTAGGAAAAGGTCAGAAGCAAAACCATGTGTCCTGTGCTTTCTGACAGGAGTGCAGAGGGACTACAGCTCTGGGACAGGGACCAGGCTTCCCCCTTGGGGATTTATGCCTGGATGGGATGGCTGCCCTGCAGCGCACATCTCACTGTGAAGCAGCCAGGAACCTTACATACAGGTAGGCAACATCAAGGAAAAAGAAAAACATGCACAGATGTGCTCTGCCTGATCTCTCACCTTCTCAATGTTTTTTTCTGCTGCTGTGTCTGGAAGTCTGTAAGCAAAAAGGGCACATCCCAGGGATTTGGGTACATGGCCTCTCAGCACAAGGATGCCAGATGTGACCCGTGTGCTCTGCGCTTGAACCAACTCTTATGAATCAACCATAAGAGCTTGAAGGCACTTCAGCTGGGCAAACCCATGTTTGCTTCCCTGTTCTGGTTTCTATTTCTGATCATTTTCATTCAAGATCTGAATTTTTTCCCCTGAAAATTTATGCCCACACAGCTGCAATAGCTCAGTAAAAGGAGCAGCACTATCCTTTATGTCATTGTGGCAGAAATTGAGCTGTGAGTTATCTTCATGGCCTGACATTACAAAACTCACATATTTTTACTCTGGAAACTCATTCTGAGGGGACAGTAAGCATAAGACAACATGGACAGAAATAGAAGTAACAGATGAAAGTGTCTAAAATAGATATTATATATATATATATATATATATTTCCTTTTCCTTTTAAGTGCACCTTCCTGATTGCAGAGTGCATTATGTCTTAGCTCCTGTGCTCTAAGTCAGATGATCTATGAAATGGGGGTGCACAGATTCTACTGTTCTTGCTTCCAGCATCTGAGAGGGGAAATGAGGTAAAAGGGAAAAAATGTAGAGATTGAGAGACTAAGAGACCCCATCTTAGTCACTGTTAGAAAAAAATGTGTATCTGCTAAAAGGGGATAAAAGAGCATAAATTCCAGTCAGATGTGCCTCTTGTACAAAATGACTAATTAAGTGACATTGGTATCTTAAAAATAGACCTTGCTTTAATGAGAAAATATTTTAGAGGTCATTTAAAAAGAAATCAAAAGCCCAGGAATTATGGAGAAGGTATGACTGCCTGGCTGGGCTTTGTTATTTCTTAGAAGTAAATCTCATTTTGGGGATAGCTTTTAAGGAGAACAGTAAAGCTTGGCTCACATACAATAGCCAGGCTCATACAAACAAGTGTGGGCCAGGGCTCACAAAGGGGCTGCAGAGGTCAGAAAACAAGTGCTGAGTGGTGTGTAAATGAACTCGACCTCTCCTGACCTTGGGCAAACCCTCCTGCCCACGTGGAAGCAGGAGCTTTGCCGGCTCCCTGCATCCAGTGGCAAACCCGCACCTGCCTGAGCCTGGCAGCAGCCTGGAGAGGCAGGCAGGTCCTGGCTGGGGCAGCAGCCTGGCACAAGGCAGGAGCACAAGACCCCTGGCATCTGTAGTTCCCAGGCACAGGCTTTGGGATGACAACTGCCTATGAGCAGTGCCCACTGAAGAACATAAGAGCTGCAGTAGTGGGTCATCTCTAGTCCAGGGGCCTGTCTCCAGTGTGCCTGCCAACTCTGGCACCGTGGGTTGGACTCATCATTTTTTGTTCACACTTTCTATGCTCGCAGGGTTTTCCTAAACCTTTGCTGTTTCTCTTCTGCAGCCCCTCAGCAGCACGTGTACCCCAAATAACTGTTTGTCAAACCATGTGCTCAAACACCTGCAAGACGAGACTTCTAAAAATTAGTTTATGACTGAAAACATGAAACGGATTCATACAAAGGGGGAACGTTTGATCTCTTTCACCAAATAACCATATCAAAAGCTCTTTTCAACGCCTTTTGTTGAAACATATAAAAGTCATGAACTCCTTGGCTGCTAGCCAGTACATCAGAGCATTGCCCAGTGTAAACTGATGTCGCTCTGTCAGTCTCCAAGGACATGAACTGACTCCTGCCATGCCTGGATGCAGCCCCCAGGGGTTAACAGAGCATTTGTATGACTGGTAACACTGTATGTTCTGTACTGAAATGGGTAAATGCATATGAAAACCTGTGGTGTATTTGAGAGGTTAGCTCCTGAAATACAGCAGATATTATCTCCAAGAAAAAGAGACTGACAGACTGTCTACATTTTTTTCTAAAAACTTTTTTTTTTTAATTGAAAATAACACATTGTTCCAAATCCATCAATTTTGATTTCCTGGTGTTTGCCAGGAAAGGCTGCTCCCCAGTAAAGAAGAAGTTCCCTTCTGGCTTTGTTATAATAACATCAAAACTCAGTTATGGGAAATTTTCTACCTCTTTACTTGAGCTGATGGTTCGAGAAGAAAGGAACAGGTTTCCTGCTTTAATATTTCACCCTTCAGAGCATTTCCTGCTAATTTGGAAGGGTACTGAAAATGAAAAAGTTAAAATTAAGAGAGTGCTTTGCAATTGCAGTGAAGTCTATTACCACAAACAGGTAATGGCATGATCACTTGGTAAACACCAAGCAAGCCAAGGAGGGGTGCAGCAGGCATGTGGAGGGGAAGCAGGAGCTCCTAGAGGTGCATGGTTCAGTCAGGACTGGGTGTCTCAGCTGTGTTCCACTCAGGGCAGGACAGCTGATGCAGCTCCTGGAATCTGCAGGGTGGGAAGAACATTGGGTCCTGTAAGCAGCTTCCTCTGCTTGCTTTTCACATAAATCCTCAGTTCTTCCCTCTAGTGCTTCCTCATAGCATTTCAGCCATGCCTATGAGCAGCCCTTCACTTGTCAACACTCAGGGTGGCTTTGAAGATTCATCTGCCATCACTACAATGGTTGTTTGATTCCAGAATCATGGCCCTTACTTCATGCAGGCTATGAAATGAATCCACATCTCAGTAGTGTTATACTTGTCAAATTCATGCCGGTCCTCCTCAATGTATCCCAGAATACTTGAGGGTGGAAGGGACCTCTGGTCTGATCTTTCTGCTCATGCAGGACCACCTAGACACCATTGCCCTATGCTGAGCTTCTCAGTTCCCTGTTTTTGCAGGGATGCCTCTGAAAGTGAACCCAGTACCTCTAGGAAAGTGAGAAAGGACTGCTGGGTGTCAGATCCCATGCCCAGCTCCTCGCTGGGGCAGGATGGTGTCCCATATAATCCTACAAAAACCTCTTCTTGGCCAGTCTTTGTCCTCCAGGGGCTGTGCCTCCTCCTGAGGCTGAGGCTCTGCACTGTGCTTCCTGTGGCTCCTGGCTCCAAGCACAGGAGTCTCCAGGAAGGGTGTTCTGTGGGTTTGGTGTCGAAGCTCCTGCTGTGATCCCTGGGGGTCTGAGCAGTGCACTGTGCAGGAGCTGGGAGCCCTGTGTCTGCTTCAGGGAGAGCCAAATAGCTCCTTAAATGCTTGTTAACCCCAATCCAGGGTGAGCATTGGACATTCTTTCATTTTGGGACCAGCCCTAAGCTCGATCCCTTTGATGCCTTAGGCAACACCTTATTAACCACGCAAGAAGCTGCTGCTGCTGTTATTGCTGCTGACATTCAAGTAGCTATTGTAAACAAGGGATGGCTAAAGTTGTGTTCTCTACATGGTATTTCAAGAAAAAAAATCTCTAAATTAATAACTGGGCGAGCACATTCTGAGCTTGGCTTCCTGGGGAAAACAAGCTTGTGTCTTAAGGGGTTTGAATGCAAATTACGACTTCCCACATTTATAACCTCTTGGCAAATATTAATCAAACTGGACTTGATGGAAAACATACAAAGAGACAGGAGTTCCTACACGTTTCATGATAATGGATGCTGAGGAGAGGAAAGAAATCACCCAGAAATTATCCCTCAAAAAGGTGGCAGCCTGACCTCACCATTGGTTAGCCATGACAAAATTCCACAGGACAGAGCCTGTAGAAGCCCCAGCTGCAGGGAAAGCTACAGCCAGACTTTGCATCTTTCTGGGCACCACTATCAACTTATCATGGGGTACAAATGTGGCTTTGTTAGTTCCAGTCCTTAAGGGCTACCTAAGCCAGCCTGCTTGTTCTGCTTTACTCCCCAGTCTTTATGTGCCATACTGGCAGCCCTGGGGCCCTCCTGGTCTTGGCACAGCTGCCAGGCTGGTGACAGAGCAAAATAACCACCTCAGGACATGGGTGGAACCACCTCTCCTCAGCAGAATCTCAGAAAGTTGTGGTCTGTCAGAAATGTATGTGCTTACAGTGCTGACTACTGCTGTGTTTCTCAAATACAAGAGGTTTTTCTTTCCCCTTGGTACCAAGGAGTTTTATGCTGAGTTGACTGAATGAGACTTTACAGCAGAATAATTTCCTTGAAAGATTACGAAAGTCAAACATTTCTTAGGATCTCTATCATGTCTGAAATTTCTTCATCCTACATATGAATTACCTTTTTCTTTTTAAACTGATGCATGCACCAAAGCTGGACCAAATGCTTTCATTCCCAGCTGTTGCTGTTTAGCTGCTTCCCTCTCTAAAACTTTTTATTTACTATTTTTTTTTAAGGTGAGAGCCTGAGAGAGGTCAGCTGGAGCATAAGTGCTTTGCTTTTCCCTTTCATTAGCACAAGTGATGGCTACACATGGATTTCAAATTTGCAGCCTGAAGCAGGGATTGATTGCCTGTGAAGAGGCTCTGCGGTAACAAAGGCAGAAGTCAGGCAGGGAAGGTCTGACATGTGAGCTGTCAGAGGTGGTGTCACTGCCAGCTGACCCATCATAAGACTGCCGGGAACAGCCAAAGGGTGCCCTGCACGGGAGGTTCTAGTGCCCTGCTCCCTGCTAGTTTGTGCTTGGAAACAGATTGACTAACATAATAGAGTGATTTTGTAATCTGTCATAATACCATAAGCTACCGATCCACAGACTTTGACCCCTCGCAGGTATAATGAGCTCCTTTATTCAGCTGCACATGCTCTCTCGATGGGGGAGAGAGAGGGGGGCTTTTTTCTAATTATATATCCAAAGCATATGTTTTGCTCAGAAACAAAGCATTATATTCATTAGTGAAATCCTATAAGCTTGGCTCTTTTTGTTAGCCAGTTAACTAATTGACAGTTAAGAACATGTATTAATATCACGGTGTAACCATGCAGTCACTTAATCTGACAGCTTTATTAAAATCATAGCATTGCTCCTCTAAGTTGCTACAGTGAAGGGCTGTAGCATTTGCATTAGAAACACTGGTATTTCAAGATATAAAGCTCAGCTTCGGAAAAAATCAACATAACAACACACAAAGTTTCAGCCTACTGTTGGTCTCCGTTAATCCTTTGTCAGAATTGGAGAAGAGCACTAAAAGTCCTTGCATTGATCTTTAAAAATCTGCTCAATCAATTTAAAGCAGGTTTTAGGAGCCTACAAAAACATTTGTTAGTACATTATCCTTTTTTCCTTACTGCATCAGAAAATTGTAGCAAAGTGCAGAGCACTGCGCATCTGAAAGAATCATGCAGAACTCTGGGTGCAGTTCGGGCAGGGCGTGTGTGTCACCCCGGGGACAGGGGGAGCCCAAGGACAACTGTGGATGTGGCACTGAACACAGCTCTTCCATGTGCTGTGGTAGTTAAAAAAGATAAATGACCTGTAAATAGGAAAGCTTTGAAAATAAATACTGGTAATGAAATTAATGTCATCATGGTGTAATGGCACTGTGCAAATCAATCTTACAACATCACCCCACCAAAGTAATAACTTTCTACAGCAGTCCATGTTGAAAAAGGTTGAGGTGGCAGATTTTTGTCATGAAGCACAGTGCTTTCATGAGGAACAAGAATAAAAGCTCTACAGAATCGCATTATTCCTTTCATTATGCTTGCACAGCCTCTGCATCTGGTTTACAGATCTTTATTACCTGCTGCCTGACATAAGATGGAGAATGTAAAACAGCTCTCAGTTTGTCAGACTGATAGCTACAGAGGGAAAAAAAGGAAAAAAATGGAAATCAGTGAAGGAAATATGAAAACATATAATGGTATTTTTACCGATTTTTGCATCATACAGATTGACAGACATCATGGGGGAACACTCAAAAAGCTTCAAAATGTCCCCACACTGAGCAGCAAGGCTGCCCACTGTGGGCATGCCTTCCCTGTTGCAGCTGTGAGAGCTGTGCTTGGCTGGGCTGGAGCTACTGTGCATTTACTGGTTTGATGTGAATCACTCTGCTTTATTCACAGAAAAGACGTGCATGTCCCCATCCCTGCTGGGCTGGGCCAAACTGCTAATTCTGCACTCCCTGCCCTCTGCGCCTGAAATGCCCATGACCATTATTCTAGCTCAGCAAGCAGAGGACCACAGTCTATCACCAAAGGCCTTACAAAAGAGGCTTCACTCCCTTCTTCATTTATTGCTGAGTTTCCATTTTTTTACCATGGGCAGCATTGATGTAAATGTCACAGAACTGTGTAGCCAAGACTGATCCCCCAGCCAATTCCTGTTGTATGAAAGGTCTCATCTGGGATGGTTGGGACCAAGTGGAAATTACCTTGCCTGAAGAAGATGGATCTGGGCTGGACATTTCTGATACAGAAGAAAAGTCTAATTGTCTTCAAGCAGTTGTTAATTACACTGCTGCCAAGAAGCCTGTTCATGGAAAAAAAAAAGTAATTTTTTGAAGCAAAGAAACCTCTCAATGAGAAGTGGGCTGAAGTCAGTGGGTACATATGAATACAAACACATGTTGGTGCTTTCACTGGGCAGAGGCTAATAGAAGGCAGCACATGAGCCTTGCCACCTCCTGCAGTCCATTGCCCCTTTTTCTGCTATATCCATCTAGTGCTGTTGTGCTAGGGATGTTCAGGGGTATGTCCTAGCCTCACTTTTTCAGTATTCACCCATGAATCTATTGTCCATATAACTCCTTAGTCAACTTGCTGATACTATTTGACTCCTCCAGCTTTATGTAGCTGCCAGCAACAGAAGTTCACTGCCATCAGCCTAATGAATCAGCCTCTTTTAAACCAAGCTCCTTACTTACTTCCTCCAGTCTCCCCCATACTGATGTTTGCTGATGCAATATTTGTGAGTCGCTCTTCCACCTGGCTGTGGTCACCAAAGCTTTGTGAACCTCCGACACAGCTTTTCTCACCACCTCCTCTGCAGAACCCCAGTCTGCTTCCTTGCTCCCTGTAAGATGGTCCTCAGATGATCTCCTTGATCATTTCAGTTGCCCTTTCCCATTATTCCTTTAGTTCCATATTCAAGGTCAACAGGTGTCTGCTCCAGCCACCAGTGGTAAGAGTAGATTGGTTCAGCCAGTAGGTAAAATATTCAAAGTCCCTTTTATTTTTGCCGTGACACCTGTTAGGATTCAGTCTTAATGAAAAAGAATTTTCATCCTTTGCCTTCTAAAATGTTCATCTAAACCCAGACAATGTTGCCCCTTAAAACAAAGCAATGGACAAAGTAAATCAGAGAATGGTAGTTAATTAAAAATCATAAAAGTTTTTTAAAAAAGCTGATAAAAACTCCCTGCAAGTCAGTACAAGCCTCTGTGTGTAATATTGGTGACCAGTGACAGGACCTGAGGGAATGACCTGAAGTTGTGTCAAGGGACTATTAGTTTAGATATCAGGAAAAGGTTCTTCACCCAGAGGATGTCTGGGCCCTGGAACAGGCTCCCCAGAGAAGCGGTCACAGCACCAGCCTGGCAGAGTTCAAGAAGTGTTTAAACAACACTCTCAGGCACATGGAGTGATTCTTGGGGCTGTCCAGTGCAGGGCCACAAGCTGGAGTCTTTGATCCTTGTGGGTCCCCTCCAACTCAGGACATTCTCTGGTTCTAATTTATGATTTATTACATTCTTGTTTTAACAACTATTTCTTGGACAAATCCTGCACAGGTAGCAGCAAGGCAATGGTGTCAGTGTGAATTTTAATGATTTTAAACATTCAAACAACATCAGTTAAAAAAGCCCAGCCATGGAGAACAGATGGCTCCTGTATATTGGAGCAGACTTGTGGGGAATACCATAATATCACACTTCCCGAGCAATTTCTGAGCAGCAGAGGAGTAAGCAATACCTCTAATGCGAAATCAGAGGTAAAATGAATTAGGTGGTGATAGCCCTTGAAAAAGAAAAGGTATTTTGTGAGTTTCTGTGCAAAGACCATTTGAGCTCTAAGCTTCATAATCAGCTTGGAAAATAGTTTAACCCACTGCAATCTTTGTGACTTACTTCTGTCTTCCTGAATTTGCAAGGTCAACTATCAAAACAGATACCGTTTGGAGAGCTTCGAGTGACAAGTAGTGAGCATAATTTACAAATGATTTTCTGTTTCTAAAGGCAGAGCTATTGCATCATTTTTAGGTCATCTTTAACAATATGGCATAAAACAGTTAATTTAAACAAAAATGGGAAACTCAGAGGGGAAAAGGGGGGGTGTGGACTTTTGAGATAATCCACTTACTGCATCTTTGTTGTGCCTATCCTCATAATACCCCTGAGTCCCAGTTGCTGGATTTAGCCGTAACACCAACTTCCAGAGAAGCAGCAGCCATGCTCCAGCTCTCATTGCTAATATTCCTGGCATTAGTGCCCTGTGAAGCCCTGTGGCAAAGCCTGCACCTCCTCAAGGTGTGGGCTGCTCGTGGCTGCTCCCTGTGTGCAGCTGGGTGAAAGACAGAGAGAGGAAGAGAAAAAGAGAGAGATAGATAGATAGAGAGAGAGAGAGAAAGAAAGAGAGAAAGAAAGAAAGAAGGAAAGAAAGAAAGAAAGAAAGAAAGAAAGAAAGAAAGAAAGAAAGAAAGAAAGAAAGAAAGAAAGAGAAAGAAAGAAAGAAAGAAAGAAAGAGAGAGAAAGAAAGAAAGAAAGAAAGAAAGAAAGAGAGAAAGAAAGAAAGAGAGAAAGAGTGAGAGAAAGAAAGAGGAAATGAGGAAAAGCACATTGGCCCTAGTCAGTTGGAAATCCTCAGAGCTTCTAAAGTGCTGCTTAGCTTCGGTATTGCATCCTCACAGTTACTCCCTAGCAAGCTACAGGGAAGAACAAAGTAGGTCAAAATGCCAACCAAATTGATTCCTGATGGAACTCAACCACTGGATTTCTGCTAAGGGTAAGATTCCAGGAAGTCACAGCCCAAACATTTCAGATGAACATACAAGGTGCTGAAGCTCTTATCTTCCCACTTTACTGGCTCTTTCAGCACAGCACTTTATTCAGGATCACTGTGGGGTTTCAAGCTGCCATTAACCTCTACACTACTGAGATACAAGCTGCCAGCACTTTGATCTAGGAACCTTTTTTGCGAATTTCCCACCTCCCAGCAGGAATACCCCACAATTTACTGTTTTCTGAAACTACCCACTTCATGAAGTTCTGCAGTATTCAGCACACTGCCCAGGAAAGCTCCATTTTCCCATTGTCATGGTTTTCCCTGGAATACAGTTAACTTTCTTCACAGTAGATGATATGAGGAGGGTATGATTTGCATTTGTGCTGGAAACAGAACTGATAATTTAGGGACATTTTAGCTTCTTCTGAGCAGCACTTACACAGAGCCAAGGCCTTTTCTGCCTCTCACCCCACCCCACAAGAGAGGGGCCTGCACAAGGAGCTGGGAGAGGACACAGCCCAGACAATTGACCTCAAGTGACCAAGGGGATGGCCCATGCCATAGGGCATCATGCTTAGCATATAAAGCTGGGGAAGAAGGAGAAAGGAGAGGGTATTTGAAGTGATGGTGTTTGTCTTCCCAAGTCACTGTTAAGTGTGATGGAGCCCTGCTCTCCTGGGAGTAACTGAACACCTGCCTGCCCATGGGAAACTATGAATTAATTTCTTGTTTTGCTTGCATGTGTGTTTTTTGATTTACTTGTTAAACTGTATTTATCCCATGGCTTTTCACCCTTCTACTCTTTTGATTCCTCTCTATATGTTACGCAGGAGAGAGTGAGTGAGTGGCTGCATGGGACAGAGTTGCCAGCTGAAACCAGCCCTTGCTCCATCACCGATGTGCTTGTCCTGGGTAATTTTTACTGTACTGGTTAATGTGCTCAGAGCAACCACAGTAGTGATGACACACAGTATTGTATGGCAATTGCTCACCACCTTCTGACTGGTGCCCAGCCAGACCGCGGGCAGTGCCCCCCAGTTTATATAAGGAATCTCACTGTGTAATATATAAAGCCAGCTGTGTATCTTTCCCCTCTGCAAACCAACTGGATTCACCTTTTCCTTCAGCAGCCAACTGAGATTAAAATATGGCACCTATCCTACAAAATTCCATGCTCCTCCCCCTCAGCTCCTCCCCTTCACTTTCCCCTTCCCATTCCTATTGGTCTGGCACAATCTTTGTGCCTAGCTATGAGTGGATCTATGAAGGTATTTGTGGAAATTACATGAAAATGTTAGGAAGCACACCAAGGAAAATATGATACAAATATTTTCTCACCCCTGTTTGCAAGCAAATTGGACCTTGGGGTATACAAGAATGGGGCAATGCCAAAAGGGAGCTGTTCCTGTGAGCAGTTCAAGAAAAGGTTAAAACATAGGACTTCTTTCCTTGTATGGCCATGTTAGAACTCCTCTATGGCTCTGGAGAATACTAGTTTTATTCCCATCAAAAACAATACGCAAATCTAAAGAAGGCAGGTGCACTAGGGTCTCAGCGTGAATCATTGGGGCATCAGTTTTGATCTGGCTTCTCTGTCAGAAAATAAATTTAAAAAAAAAAATAAAAAAAAATAAAACAGCAGCAATAAAAAGTGCCAGTGAGAAGGGCTGTGGTGATGGCAAGGAAGTGGGTATATGCACTAGCCTTCAGGGAACTAGCTGAGGGCAGCTTCCTTCCTATAATGTGTTTCCCTTCATGAAAATCAATTTTGGCTTCATGGCTCTTCAGGGTGGTCACACTAAACTTTTGGCTGGAAGTAATTGGAAGAATGGACCATCTTGTCTCACAGGACAGACACAGAGAAAGAACATTTCTAAAATACCCGGGCCAAACACAAAGACTCCTGTGTGACACTGCTTGCAGTGTGGATCAGGAGCAGAACCAAAACAGGGACAGTGAGCCCACCCAACAGGGCTGGGCAGCCTGAGGTGGATCCCAGCCACACACAGTGCAGATCCTGGTGCCTTTCTGGTGTCTATAGCTTTTCCATGGTGACAGGCTCTTCTGAAGCCCTCACAAAGAGCTGCTTTGTTAGCAAAGCCTATTTCAATGAAATATGCCATGTAAACCTGTTATCTCCTCTCTCACCTAAACGCACAAAGAGCCTTCTTTTGTGGCTTTGACGGCCCAGATATGCTAGACTTATGTAATGGTACACTGCATTTTATTGGGAACTAGTACGCCTACAAAACTGGCAAATTGTTGGAAATTCATCACCTTCTCATCAGTCCAGTTTGGCAGCAGCATGTGCTGGAGACTGTGCCAGCATGGTGTTGGATTGCCATTGTTGTAGAAGAAGTTAGTAGAAATTTAGAACTAGCAGTTTAAACATTAATAGCTAGAGTGCACAAAGTCTATAGACTGTGGCACATGAATTATAACAACCATATTACAACATGCCAAATAGCTAACTACAGAATTGGCCAAAACATCCATAAAAGGATGTGAAATACAATATAGAAGCACTATTTACTGGATAAGACTACCATTTAGTACTGAAGCACCAAGAAAATGAAATTGATGCAAAACCAGCAGATCCCAGAACCCAATATTATGGGACTGTTGCATGAAGGATGGGGAGTTTAGATTGTAAGGAAATAATTGCCCAGGGATCTCTCTGTTCAAGGTTCCTCTTTGGAGGCACCCACCTCAAGCTGAAGTGTTAATAAAAAGGACTGTGTAGAAAAATCTCCTTTCAGTTTATTGACTTGGTGAAAGCATGTAGTTGAACCCTGCTGTGGTGGCTGCTGTGTGTAATTTCCATAGCAGTTTGGGGACCCAGTGGGACTCTAGGCATCCACCACTAGATATTAGATGCTCTAGTCTCCAAATGTCCAGCTGCTGGCATCACCTGAGAACTTTGGGGACAGAAGGCACTGACTGATGAGTGCTAAAATTCCACCACTAAATTCTGGATATTCTGTCTTCAAGTGGCGTCAAGTTCCAGCTCAGAAGCGTGGTAGAAGAGCTGCACGGCTTGATCAAAGTAAGGCAGACAAATTTGGTAAGCAGGTATGGGAAATGTACCCAGCATAGAAAAGTGGATGCCCTGAACTGAGGCATAGTTTAGTGGAAGCTATTGGAACCTGAGGAGAATTTGGAGTAACTGGACCAAAGTACAGAAATGTAGGCAGAGGCTAGAGGAACACCTTGGTGATACTGGGGATGACCATGGTGGGATTTATCAAAACACAGAGGAATGATCACACAGAACTTTAAGAATGAGCAAGAGTATTTGTTGATAAGTCACACCAGATATACAGATATATTAAAGAACATATGGCTGGTTGGCAAGGGGGGACACTACAAAAGACTGCAAGTTTTGTGTTTATGTGTTACATGTTTGTGTTTGATGGATGGGAAGAAACACACACAGAGCTGAACTTGCAAAGGAAAAGAAACAGGAAAAGCAACAAAAGGCTAATCTTTTAGTGGCAGTACTGGCAAAGAGTTGACAACTAAGAGAGTGAAGGAAGGACTTTTCCCCTTGAAGAGAGGGCAGGGGTAGGTCAGAAAGCAGATTTGGCAAAAGAAAAAAAAGGTAATTTAATCGGGGAAAAATGTCATTACTGTGGGAAACCTGGTCACTGGCAAAGAAAATGCCCACTGCATACAAGGGGGCATCACGGGGAACTGGTCGTGGGAGATGTAAGACAGGAATCATGAAGTAATCTGCAATGACTGAAGGCAAGGACTCAGAATACTATGGAAATCGGAGTTCACGGGATGTGGTAATTACTGTAAGAAACAGGAATTAAAGGGATGTGGAGAAGATTTGTATTAGCAGAAGTGTCCCTATCTTTTTATTAGGAAGAAATCTCCAAAACCTGGATGTACAATTACACCTGTCATTCGGAGTCCTGATTTGACATCCCGGGGGTATGTGTAACAGCTGAAGCTCAGAAGCCCGACCTGGAGCTACCTAAACCCCTGGAAGTGGCGCCCAGGGAAATGCAGAGTCAGTCGGGAGCTGACGTGAGACTGCCGAAGTACGCCTGAAAACAAAGGGAGGTGCGCCCTCTGCTGCGAGCAGCATCTCATCCTAGGGAAGCAGGGAAAAGTAATCAAAACCAAATAGATCAGCACCCTGTCCAAGGAATCTTGGAAGTGTCTGAATTCCCATATAAAATCCCAATGTCACTAGCTGGAAAAAACAAGATCGGATAAAGGTGGGGATCCTGAGTTTCAATTTATTCCAGATTTGAGACTAACTGACCAGCATGTCTAACACTCCTCAGTGCCTCATTCCTCTCCTGCACTCTTGCAAATCATGCACTGGGCTGTGTGCATGCAGTAAAACATGCAATGATCTGACTGCAATGTTCTTCAGTATTCTCACAGATGAAGAAAGCCACCCCTTGTTCGCACTCATTTGGAAGAGATTTCAGCTGATGTGATTTTGTCTTTCAGAGGGGTTTAATGAGTCGTTCACCATATTTTCTCAGATATTAAAAGAAGATTTAAAGGATATTGAGTTGGTGGATCAGTTTCAGTGCAATATGTAGATAATTTGTTTCTAATAGCTAGTAGAAATTGCAATGACTGAAAGATATTAAACATTCATGTACTGCCTTAGCAACCAAGGGCACATCTCCATCCAAGCTCCAGCTGTGTCAAATGGGAGTAAAATATCTGGGATTTGTTTTAAAGGAAGGACAGCAAGAAATAGATACAGAAAGAGTAAAGGTTATAATTGAAATTCTTTGGCCAGGTAAAAAAACTCACTACCAGCTATGAGGATTCTTAGGTGTAGCCAGGTTTTGCCAACTGTGGATACCAGGATTAGGGGAACTAATGTATTCTCTGACAGAAACAAAACAAAACAAAACAAAACAACATCAACAACAACAACAACAACCAACAACAACAACAACAAAATTGAAGAAATAAAACCCATTACATGGGGACCAGGATGGGAAAAATCCTTCAGAGCTATAAAAGTGTCCTTAGTTTTGAGTCCAGCTTTTTGACTTCCAGACAACACAAAGCCTTTTGATATGTATAGATACACAAAAAAGAGAGTGGATAGTGGAGTATTAATGTAGAAATTAGGACCTCATCAAAGACCTGTGGCATTTTATTCTGTCCAACTGGATCTGGTGGCAGCTGGAGCTCCAACATCCACTAGACCCATGTCAGTGGCAGCTACAGTAGGGGAAAAAAATTCATTCTTTAGTATTAGGGCACCCAATTCCAATCTATGTGCCTCATGAAGTTGAATTACTTCAGGATCACCAAAGACAAACCGTGTCTCCCCAATGTGCACATAAATACAAACAAACTTTAAAAAATGTAGATGCATGACTCTACCTGGCAACACTATTACCAACACCGGGAGAAGGGGAAGAGCTCCACTGATGTGACACAGTGATCCAGACTGTTGCTGAGGCACGAGCAGATCACAGACAAAGCCCAGGTCTTGTTTTATTCACAGATGGATCATCCTACTGTTTGCACAGGCAGCAAAAGGCAGGCTACACAATTGTGGAACAGGTTGCAGATGCCAGAGCCCTTCTAGCAAGAGTTAGTGCTGAAGGGGCAGAGTTAATTGCCTTAGCCTGGGCAGCAATGCCTAGGAAGAAGAAAGTATTTATGCAGATTCAAAGTGTGCTCGTGGCGTATGCTTTTGGCGTATGACATGCAATAAGCATATTATGGAAAGAACAGGGGTGTCTCAGCTCCTCAGGAAAAGGGGTGGCTAATGGAACAGAATTTTGGGACTTGCTGGACACAATTCAACTCCCCAAAGAAATTGCTGTGGTTTGCTGTCTATTCTGTACAGGGGACACTACCATAACCAGCCAAGGGAATGTCTTAACTGCATCAAAGGCCAGAGTTCATCAACCTGCAGCGAACATTTTTTGGCAGTAACTTCAGATAAGAGCTCATGGCCTGCTGTTGACCCTCCAGAAGGATTATCACCAATCAGGTGTGACAAGTAAAGAAAAGGAACTGTGGAAAACATTGAAAATAGTGGAAATCTGAAGACGGAACATAAATAATAAGGGGAAAACCTGTCTTACTGAAGAAATAACTGATAACTGAGTGGTTCTATGATGAAGTTCAGGAAAGAATGCAAGCAGTGGCTAATCAAGTACAGCAAGTACGGGCAGATCTGGATATCTATGCAGCTGCAAAAACAATTACTAGTACCTGTCCCACCTGTCATAAATTATTACATATAAAATTGTTTTGTGAAATTGACCATGAGCATTTTTCCCATTCCAGAGATTGCAAATAGGTTATATGGATATGCCTGCAGCATGTGGATATAAACACTTGCTAGTGATAGCAGTTTAATTTTCTTAGTTTCACAAGGGGAGGCATGCACAATTAGCAATACCAGTTGTTGCATGTACATTGGACAGAGTGAAAGGACTTCAGGCAATGTCCGAAGTTGTGGGAACAGGTAAAATTAATATAAAATATAATAGGACAATATTTAAGCAAGATTCCAAAAAGTATGGCCATTTCTTCACCAATACTTCAGCAAGAAGTATTGGTTCCCCTCCTGGGTACCAGATTAGGAGCTTGGGTAAAATGAATTCTTTGCAAGTTATTCATTTTTATGATGATCTTTGACATCATGTTTGTACTAAATATGGTAACACTTGCTGTACTCAACACTTCAGGGTATTTTGCTCCCATATAAGAGAAATGTTAATAAAAACAAGGGGAGGACTGTTGTAGAAAATGTTAGTTTCAACTTAGCACTAGCAGTTTAAATACGAATAATAAATTAAACAATTAATAACAAGAGTATGCAAAAGCCTGTAGATTGTGGTATATGTGCTGTGACGTCCCTATTGCAGCATGCCAAGTAGCCAACTAGAGAACCTGAAGAAAATGAACTAAGAGAATGTGAAACAGGATACAGAACCACTGTTTAGTGTCTAAGGAAATGCCCACTTAGAACTGCCTACTAACAAAACAGCAAGAAAATCAATAAAATGTAAGAAGACCCCAGAGTCCAGTGTTACCATTTGTCCTAGCTGTAACATGAGGGGTGAACTTAGACTGTAAAGGAATAATTGCCAAGGGATTTCTTTGTTTGGGTCCATCTTTGTAAGTGCCTAGTTTGATCTGGAGCACTGTTAATAAAAATGACTTCATAGAAAAATCTGTTTTCTACTTGCCGATTCTGCTTAAGCCTAGAGCCGGACCCCGTTACGGTGCCTGCTGTGGAAAATTTCCACAGCACCATCTGCTGGCCAGTCTTTACATCCTGAGATCCCTGCTCTCCAGACTGTCAGCTCTGGGAAGGCAGTCCATCACCTCACAGAAGATTAGGAAGGTCATGACACGTGGGAGACAAATTCCCACAGCGTACAGCATTTCTGCTATGTTTTAATTTTCATTTTGCAGTAATAAAATCTTCTGTTCTGTTTGGAAAGTACGTATCTGTTACAGCTGAATTGTTCCAAGTTTCATCATTCCTACTCACTAAACCAGTCTGATTGTCATCTCTGGCATCACACCAAGTTTGTCACTGCTTTTCTTCCACGGAGATTTTGGGACCTTGTCAAAGTGAACTTTCTTCTGCCAGTAATTTGGGTCCCTGTCTTGTATGATTTGGGATTAAGGTAGGATTGAACTCAGTCAGCTGTACTTTTGTAACTAAGCCTGATAAAAGCCTGGAGGTGTGGTAGAGGCAATCAGCAGCTGACAATCTCCCGTGAGATCAGAAACACCAGCAGTGGATATGCAGGTGAGGTGCCAGTGACTGTGAAACCACTGTGCAAATGACCACGTGGGCAACACTGGGTAATCTGAACCAAGTGTAGGGTGCTGAAGCAAAGCCAGGTGGATGGCAGAAGTGTGCCATGAGATTCTGGGGTTGGCCCCCATGGCTGCAGAATCCACCTGTGCAGACCCTGCTCATGTGCAAGGGCTCACAATGACTGCTAGTAGCATGACAGGGCTGTGCTGCAAACAAAGGGCACTTTTGTGAATTGACATAACAGGTCCTTAAAGTATTTTGAGAGCTTTTTGGGAAGATCAGATTCCTCTAGGTTACAAAGAGTTATCTAATCAAAATATCCCATAATGTTATCTTCACCTGCAGTGGACCGCATTCCTTCTTAAAGCCAAGGAGCTGGGGTTGTTGTTACCTGGGTGACCTTCCAGACAGGCCATGAGTGAAAAAAGAAACACTGCTTCTTCCTTTTCCTGGGAAGCAAGGGATCACATCACTTCTTATAGGGAAATTGAGTAAGGAATGGCACTCAAATAAACCATAGGGGTTTAGGTGAGAATGGTTTCTGCTCACTACTGTTCACTTAGGGACCATCCCTCCTTCTGGCTGGGGAAACGTGCATACTGGAGCTGGTGGTAGGAATTATTTTTCTCCAGCCCTCTTTTCCAGTGGCTCCTGGCTAACAGCTAGAACTGGCTGGCAGGGAGAGAGCACAGACAGGTTAAGGCTGAAAGCAGCCCCTTATGATTCCCTCACTGGGTCAGCTAATGCCACAGGCAACCCATCCCTCCACACACCAATGGGGCAAAGGAGTGATATTGCCAACAACAGATAGAAAATCTGTAACTGGGTTCTGAAACGATGGCCTTAAGAAACTGATGATCTGCAACAGGAGCAGTACACGCTTTCCTCCTGATCTGCTCCTGTGATCTGTTGAATGCATTGACCAGACATTTTCTACAGGGCACTTACTCATGCTGCTTCCTGTGTACATTTTACAGTGCCTTGTAAAATCTTGGCTCACCCACTGCTCATCCTTCAAGCTGGTGCCCTCACAAGCCTTCCTCATCTAACAGGCTGCTTTCACAAAACCTGCAGGAACATATGGTCTGTGAAAGCTCTGCCCCTTTATCTGCCTGAAGTAGCAAACTCAGCAAATGAACACAGCTGGAGGAAGAGCATTTCCTCTGCTTACAAAATGGGTCTGATTACACATGTAGGATTTTACCTGTCATGTCTTTATTACTGTGCACAGTAGCTTTCCACTGCCTCACTGTAAAATATTAAGGATAGAAACCCAGAGGGAGGTGAGTTTTAATGTATTCAGGGATCTTCCAAAACATGTACTCCAAGAGTTGCCATCACTGCAGGGAGTGTACAATCGTCAGGGTAGCAAAAGACAGAGAAGGAAATATCTTGAACTTTGGCTATGAACCGTACAAGGATCTAACCAGAAGCAATTACAGAGTGTATCAACGAAAAAAATAGAATCTTTTATTAAAAAAAAAAAAAAAAAAAGAATAATTAACACAAAATCATTTCCAATGAAAACTAGAGATTTTGTCCATTCACAGATTACCATACCACGGCACCAGGCTTCTAATTGGTTGCAGCACTGTGTTACCTCTCTCTCCACCTCCCACACCAGTCTTCATTAATGTTGGGACAGAACTTCTTTCTGAGGTATGCCTAATGCTTCTCTTGCATGGGATACCATCACCATTTCTGTGTCACAGTTTTCCATAGCCTGAACTTAAAAGAACTGAGGATGTGAGATTTTTACAGGATCACAGTTAAGAGTGGCTGTACACTGCACAGTGAATCTGTGAGATGAACATATTCCCACAAATGGGCATGATCAGCAATCTTGTCGACCTCAAAGAGGTAACTTGCCATTAATGCTGTGAATAGGATCACCACAGTACCTGCTTTTTGATTTCACACCTTTCTGGTCAAGCCACTTGTGGAGCATGATCATCCCCACAACTAAATTCAGAATTAGACATATTTTAAATGTTTGCTCTTACAGGTTTGCTGAGGGTCCATTCTCCAAATTTTGAGAACTGTATTATGTCTGAAATACTTTCCTGCTCCCAGACTCTTCTTGTTGAGAACAGAACAAGAGGCAACAGGCAGAAACGGATGCACAGGAAGTTCCACACGAACGAGTCAGAATGTCCTTACACGTGGGTGACTGAGCACTGGAACAGGTTGCCCAGAGAGGTTGTGGTCTCCCTCACTGGAGATACTCAACAACCTTATGGATGCATTCCTGTCCTGCTGAATGGATTCAGAAGGACCTTGATAGGCTGGAGAATTAGGTGGAGAGAACCCTAATGAGGTTCAACAAGGACAAGTGTAGGATACTGCACCTGTGGAGGAATAAGTGCCAGTACAGGCTGAGGACTGATGTGCTAGAGAAGAACTCTGCGGAGGAAGACCTGAGAGTCTTGGTGGAGGACAAGCTGACCATGAGCTGGCAGCACCCTTGTGGCCAGGAGGGCCAATGGTACCCTGGGGTGCATGGGAAAAGTCTGGTCAGTAGGTCAAGGGAGGTGATCCTGCCTGTCTACTCATCCCTAGTGAGGCCACATCCTGAGTGTCCAGTTTTGGGGTACCAGAGACACAAAGAGCTACTGAGGAGAGTCCAGCAGAGATGATGAAGGGCCTGGAGTGTTTCTCTTACGAGGAGAGACTGAGGGAGCTGGGCCTGTTTAGTCTGGAGAAGACTGAGAGTGGATCTCATCAATGCATATACATTTCTCATTTGTCAAGGGGATGGTGCCAGACCCTTTTCGGTGGCGCCCCGTGACAGAGTGAGGATGGCCACAAACTAAAACTCAAGAAGTTCCACCTCAGCATAAGGAAGAACTTTACATGGAGGGTTGCAGAGCACTGGAACAGGCTGCCCGGGCAGGTCGTGGATTCTCCCTCTCTGGAGACATCCCAAATCCACTTGGGCGGTTCTGTGTCACCTGCTCCAGGTGCTGTCATGTGCTGTCACCTGCTCTTTGGCAGGGGCATTTGGACCAGATCCAGAAGTCTCTTCCAGCCTTATCGAACGCGTGATTCCGTGGCAGGTGCTCTGAGACACCGTGCTTTAGAGAGAAGTTAGCCCAGTTTCCCGCAGCCGTTCCACACCGGGCCGGCCCCGCTGCCATCCCCGGCTCGGCGATCCCGGGATTCGGCGGTTCCTGAGGGGCGGGCTCTGGGCCGGGCCAATGGGCGGCGGGGCGGGGCTCGGTGCGGGCGGGCCCGTGACGCCACACGGGCTATGGTGGCTCAGCAGTGACACGTCTCCCTGCGCGGCCTGGGAAGGGGCGGGCGGGCGGGCGAGCGAGCCTGCGATCTCG
>VXBR01001004.1:1331011-1443004 GCA_013400215.1 Cisticola juncidis | reverse complement strand
CGCTCGCCGGCGGCCATTTAGCGGTACCTGGACCGGCGGAAGGGTCCCGGGGCCGCCGGCCCCGGAGCGCGCCCGGCTCCGCGCCGCGGCTCCTGCAGAGTCATCGCTGCGCCGGGGTCCGGGGCTTTGTTTGGGGCTTGGGCTTTCCCTTGTCTTCCCGGAGTGCTTCGGGTGGATGACCTAAATTTTGATCGCGGGGAAAGAACAAGCTATTGAGTTGGGGACAAAGAGGAAAAGTTACCGGGCTCAGCTTTTATGTGCCGTAAGGTCACAGCGAGTGCGAAAATGAGGATTTGTTTTTTTTCCCCATTGAGAATCAGTTAAGTATCCGAAGGGCTGCATTTCTGTTTCACCCTTCGGGGTGATGCCCTGAACAGTGTTATAAAGTTTCTTTGACTAGTCCAGAATCTCATTTCAAAGTAATTTTCCACTTTGTCTTTCCTGCATCCCTCTATTCTTGGAAGGAGAATAGTTTGGTATACAGGCTGCCCAGGAACACATTTTTAACAGCAGTTCTGAGATTAAAAAGGCTGTAGAAATTGTGTTTAAAGGCTGGGTGGTAAGTGCTGAGTAAAACAGATGCTTGATTCTGTTTCCCATTGCAGAAACCTACTGACCTCTTAGGATCACTTGTGCTTTGCAGTCTGAGAAGAGTCCCTTTTGTTCCCTGCGTCTTTTTACTTTCAGTATCTGGCGGTTACTTAGTGGCTTTAATGCCATTTTAAATGGCTTGCCAGGTTCTGCTTAACTTAGTTTTAGCTGTAAAAGAAATGCCTAGCAATGAAATCTTAATCCTGTACCTTCTAGTAAGGAATAGGATAGAGCAAATGTTGTTTTGTGCTAAATCACAGCTGTTCACAGTCTTGGTTGCTGCCAGAGGTGCCTGTGGCTTCTGGCAGGGCCCTGGCTGAGAACCTTTTTGGAGGATTGGTCTCTGCCCTCCAGACACTTACTACCTGTTGTACAGCTGAGGAGTTAGTTCTCTCTGCTGAAGGGAAAGGTTTCTGTGCCTCCTCTTTCCTCCCCCGACTGTTGCAAGAGGGAGGCGTTACTGCTGTTGAAGATGTTTTGTAATCTTTGGGTTGTTCTTGAGGAGCGGGGGATCAGAGAGAGAATATGACTTCTGTAATCTTTTTCCAAACTTGAAGATTTTTGTTTTATTTTTGTTCCGGTAAAGGGTGGGAGGTAGTGGGGGAGAAAATCGCTTTTTCTCTCGAATAATACTTTACTTCCTCCGTAGTTCTTAAATGCTGCTTTTTGGGAAAATGATTGTGACTTGCCTGAGATGCTGTGCAGAATGGTGTGGCCAGCAGGGACGTTCTGTGATGTTAACATCAGTTTCAGGGGGGCTGACAGAAGCAGGAAAAGCTGTAGAAATGCTGTCAAACTTGAACTTTACTGGCCTTACATAGTTGATCCTCAGCTATCCTTCCAGAATGGCAGAAGATTAAAACCTGACTTTGGAATATGGCTGATTTCACCCAGTTTCCAAATAGGCCTGCCATTAAATATATTACTAATTTCTTTCCATCTAGCCAGCATTATCCAGTATATGGTGGGCCTGCTGCATATTGTTGTGCATTCAGAGCTAGATTGTTGCAAAGCTACGTCAAACCATACTTTCCACCGCAAAAGGTAGATTTTGTTATACTGTTGGTGCAAAGAAATGAGTCAACCAAGTGAAAATCACCAGTGGAAATGAAGGGAGATGGAAGAATGATTTCTGCCTCATAATTGTCTTAATGGATTTTAAACTGTGAATGTAGTCCAGCTTTTAGTATCTGCATTAATGGCATACCTGCAATCTCTTGATTGAGTTCTGTTCTGCAGGCACTGTTTAAACAAAGAATTGAGATGTCATGCAGATCATAATTTGGGACTAATGTCGATCTACTAAGTAAGTTCTTACAAAATGAATCTGCTAAGTAGTAGAACATTGTTGATGTTCAAGTTTTTTAAATGTATGGCTCTTAGGCAAGTAATTTACAGCAAAAGCCTCTCAGTATTTTTGTCACAGCTTTTTTGTATGTGGTCAACTATGCTTGTTCCAGCATAACAAAATTTTAGAAATAAATTAAAACCTTGTGATAATGAAAAATACCAATTGTTTAGCTACCGCTTCTTGTTTTCAGAGCAATTCACTAGTCTAAAAAACCAGCTAAACCATTTATTTCAGAAGCTAAGAAAGGCCTGTGTCTTCAGAAGAGACATCTTCCAACACTAATCACTCCTGCTTCCTTTGATGAGCAGAAATATTTGGATGTGTTTGTAATATGTTATTTTGATGCTAGTTTAGAGTGGAGTTTCCAGTACTGAGCCACAGTATTGGGCCAGAGAGAATAAGACCTCTGCTCTCTGTGTGTAGGCCCAGGTAACCTTTTTGTTCTGGAATAGTTTTGCCCTACCTGTGCTAGAGAACCCAGCCTTTGTCACCCCAGTGGACTGAGGTGCAGTTGTACTGGTGAGCTCTTTCAGCTCCAGCTGCAGAAGTGAAGAAGAGCAGATCAGGGGGAGCTTTTGAAGCAAATCAGATGCTTGTCCTCCTCACTTCAAGACCCCTTTGCAGTGCAAACCAGAGCATCCAAAAGACACAAAGCAGATTCCTTTTTTGGTAAAAACTGGGCTGGAAGAGGAGCTTCAGCCACACTGTGTTGTAAGAGCAGACCAGAGGTAGTTTGACACAAGGGTGAAATGCTCACTGCAGGAAGGACACACCATTGGTGCCTGCTGCTTCCATCTACAAATGGGCTGCTGTGGATTGCTGGTATGTGATACAGGACAGAGTGCCAGTGGAGGGAGAACTATAGCAAAAATTGGCAATTGCTGGTGGCCTGTAATGTCTTAGGATTTGTTCTGTGCTGTAGTTTTAGTAAATGCTTGGTGTTTGTTTTTGCCATAGTGAAGATTGGAAAGTAAGACTGGATCTATATTGTTTTTCTACTTCGAGGAAACTCAAAATGTGTTACCTAATGTCAGATTTGTTGTAGAATAGTTTTTGGCAAGACATTAACATTTTGCTTTTAGTTCTTATAATAAACTTTTGGAAAGCCTTTTCAATACTGCTGTCTGGAAGAACAGCATGATATAACTTATGTCTCTGAAGTCCTGAGAAAAATTGGAACTGCTCTTTTTTCTGAGTGTCTAAACCTGCTTTTTCCAGGCAGTCTGAAAGAATCCATACGAAGTGTCGCTGCATCCTGCAGTAGGGGTTGATGCTAATTGGGAGGGTTTTGCTGTGGTGTGCTAGACACCCTATGAACTGTCCCATAATTTCATAACCTCAGCTTTGATAAACCAAGGAAGAAGGTAATTGACTTTGTAAACTGGATTTGTCAAAATGACTTTACCTCCTTGGTGTTCACTCCAGAGCTAATAAGGCCTTTATGAAAGGTTAATTGTTCAGCTTTGTGTCATGGATTAAAGTTTAATAATTGCATCAAAGTAGTAGTGCTCTAACAGAGTTAAGTCTTGTATTTCTCCCCATCCCTTGTGCCAAATAGAGCACCAGTGTATGGGAGTGGAAGAAAGTAATTTTAGCTAAAATGAATTTTTTGCCTTTTTTTTTTCTTTCTTATGTCTTACTTTCGGTGTGTATTTGTTTAGGTGTAAGACTTTGTGGGTGCCTGGGATGGTATAGCATGTGACTAAGGGAAAGAAGACTGATTCTTTAGTGTTGGTGACTGCTTCAGGTGATGGTGAATGTGGCTTCAGGCTACATTGTTTATCCTCGACTTGTTTCTTTAAAACAGGTGTATATACATGTTTTATTACTAAAAAAAGTCATACTTTGTCTGGGTTACCTTTGATTTGGGAGAACACTGGTAAAAAATTTAGCCTAATTACTACTAAAACCATTAGAAAGACCGCTCTTGGAACAAAAAATGTGGTTGCTAAAAAGTTACTATGGTGCAGATTCATTCCTAACTAAAAGATATTTTCTGCAATGAGAATTTTCAAGTTGTTTTTCAAAAAATTAATTGTGAGAGTTAAAGAAAAAGATTTTTTTTTTCCTCAGCAGTTAGTGGTGGAGGAGTGTCCATCAAAGTATCTTCCTGTTGTTGGACTTGTTTTGAAGTTTCAGTGTAAGCTTGTGTAGATTAAACGTCAGCATCTAGAAAGGAAATGGAGAGCAAGGGGTGAGTTAATTTAGTTGGATAATCTGGCAGTTGTTGCACAATGCTGATTATGCTTGCTGAACTTTGTGTACTTTTTGACTTCTACCTGTGCTGCTGGATTGAGACACATAATTATAAAGCTCAGACTGGTGGTCATAGATTGTGATGTGTTTTGTAGATAAGTACATGTATCTGGAAGCTTGCTATTACATCTGTTTTAGTTTATTCAGGTCTACATTTAATAAATTATCCTGTTTTAGGGTATTGGATATTCATAATTTGTTACAAAGCTGATGGAAAGAATAGAAGTATCTATCCTGAGTTTTTTACAGTAACTTGAACAAAACAAGATGTTAAAAACATTTCAAAAACCCTAAAGAATAACAGCTGTGCATGCAAGGATAACGCTTATACAAGTTTACAGTCTCTTCTGTGAGAGAAAAGAGACTGTAGGAGCTATTATGTTTGGAATGTAGATCATCCTTCTTGAAATTTAAGAACATAAAAACCTACTGTAGGGAAGGGGAAAAAACCAGATGCATGGCTGGATTTTTGTATCTAGAAAAAAGTATTGATATGATATGGATAAAAACTATTTAGTTTGCTTTCATTATCATAGAAATCCATGGAAAGTCTATGGTGTTTAATTTTTTTTTTAATTATTTGTTTGGCTTTTGTTTGTTTGTGTTTTTTATTGTTGTTGTTGCTAAAGTTTTCTTTTAGAAGAACCCTGGGCTAATACAAAGAAAAACTTTAAAAATCTGGTTAAAGAAGTCAATTTCCTGCTAATCTTTGAAGTTGCCATGTCTGTAGGAAGTAGCATATGCAGTTAGAGAACCCTAATACTATTCCAGCCTTTTATGTATTGAGGCTGGGCAAAGTACAGAAATATTTAAAAAACACAGTTTACTGTGTTTTTTTTAAAGGGAGAATATAATATCATGTCGATAATTAATATTATTTTGTTAACTTTTTACTGTATTGCTATTTTGAAGCAGTAGTGTTTTTGTATACTTCTGTAGATAGTAGTTGGCACTCACATTCAAAACCTTGATCACAAATCCTGAGAAAGTTGTTCTGTAAAGGTTTGCTGTCTTAGGAACTATACTTCTCTGTGTATCTGCCCACTATACCAGATATCTCTGTGTAGTAGTGTCAATAATGAAGGTTTCTCTGTAATTTTTGCTGTATTTTTCATCTGTGTGTGCTGAGGCTGACCTCAGCCTCGTATTAATCCTCTGCTTTAAAATGCAGATAGGGGAACTGAGGGTGTGAAGTTTATTTGGCTGAGGACAAACAGTAAGTGTGCAACCTGGATATGACTCAAGCCAGTGCACTGAATGCAGGCAGCACTTCAGTTTTGTCTGTAGTGGAGTGATGAGCACTTGTACCTCACAGCAGCTGGGGGAGAGGAGGCAGCATTGCTGCTCCTCCCACTCCAGTAAAATTCTTCTGTGATGCTTCTAATCCTCTGGTGCGAGATAAGATTGGTTGAAGTGGGTTAACTGTGATGCCTGTCCTTGCCTACAGCTAGCTGAAATCTCATTAACCTTGCTCCAAAGTATTTCACAGCGTTTTGGTATTTGGTAGTGCAGGATGAAGTACAGGATGCTGGTAAAGGACAGGATAAAAGGACAGGATGCCATGGTCATTGCTAATGTGGTGGTTAAGCATGGGTGTGAAAACTTGATATCTGTGAATATAAGCATTTTGTGTTCATATATGTATGCTTATCCTTTCCTGTTAATATAACCTTTCATCATGATGTCAGGAAGTGGGAGAAGAGTCAGTGAAACTCAGTTATGCATTTAAGGACTGTTATTGCATACAAATTGAGTTTTTGAGAGATTGAGTGTACCATGGTTGACTTAAACCATTTCAAATTCAGAAGAATACATTTTAGGAGGTGACTGTTTAAAGGCAGAATATAATGTAATGGTGATACTTACTTTGTTTTGTTAATTTTTTTCTACTACGTTGCTGTTTTGAAGGGGTAGGTTTTTTTGAGAAATGTTTGAAGAAGGGGCAAACATGGTGAGATGCCACTAGTAATGCCTAGGAATTATCTCTTAAAATATTTTTCAAAACAAAGCATTTGCACAGTTATCCAAACTACTCTGTTATTTGGAAAAAATTGCCCGTCTTTTCATGGAATTTTTTAAAAGTAGTGTAATTTTATTTTATAGTGTAACCACTATAGTTTCCTAGCAGTAAAATAAAATTAATAGCCCTGTATTAGAGATTAGTTGAGTAGCTTCAAGACTATCCAGAATACAAAATGCTGAAAAGCTTTTCTGTGGCAAGTTAAAGATCAAGCTGTTACAAGAACTTTATATTTCATTACGTGTACATAAAAATAGTTTTTATTTTTAAAAAATTCATCCTATGTTATGGAAGCTTATTAAAACAGTGTACTGAAGGTTTTATTACATGCCTTGTTCATTTAATAGTTGCTGCAAGGTTATCTTGACTACTCACAGAGATGACACTAAACTACTAGGATATACAGGCTATATATTAGAGAATTAGATTAGATTAGATGGTTTCATGGGCAGCTGAACTGTTCCTGGAGAAGGAGCAGGAATTTTGAGAGAGGAGCAAGGTAAATAACAAGGAATGGACTCAATAGTGATTAGTTATTCCATAGTTTGGTGGTTTTGTTTTTTGTTTTGTTTGTTTGTTGTGATTTCTTTATTATTATTATTATTATTTTGAGTTTCAAATTCATGCCGGTGAAGAGGGGTTCAGATTTGCAGTAATTTGATGGAGTCTCTGTTGGGACTGATGCTGCATCCTTGCCCCTTGTACTGCTGCTTTCTCCCATTGTGGGATTTACAGGCCTTCCCTCAGTTACCAGCCAGACCTGACACATCTCCATTTTATGATGAGGAGGGTTGTGCTGGCTAGAAATATCAAGAGCAGGTTACAGGTACAAGAGCACAAAACAGGTACCTAATTGATTTCCTGAACAAAAAAGATTAGTGTCTGCACCAGTTTTTAAATAAGTATACAATTAAGAAGATTTAAGAGGTGTTTTCAGATTTTCATCTAGTATTTCTGTTTTACAGGAATATGCTTACAAGCATTTTAAATTCAGGAGATTCCTTTATCCTGGCTGGTTGGATGGTTTGAAAATAGAATATTTGCAAGCATTGTGATTTCTGCAAAGACTTACCTTACCAATGAAATTTCAAATACCCTTTCTTCTTTAAAAACAAAATAATGGACATACTGTGTCAGATCAGGTGGGGTTTTTTATGTAGTATTACAGAGGAGAATGTGCCTTAAGGAGAGAATAACAGGACAAACAGAATTGGTGCTTCCTTTGCATATTCTCTGCGTTTCCAGTGATTTTGGGTTCCATAACTTTTGGTATAGCATCCATACCATCCTGTGTGGGGCGGGGGTCACTGCTGCCCACACTGCAAATAATCACCTTTATTTTGCAGCTGCTTCTCATGTTTACCTAATGATTATTATTTGCTCTACTGGAAGAGGCAGTAAACATTCAGTCCTGGCTGTCACTTAGGTTTTTTACAGTCTTCCATTACCTCTCCTTGCACTTTACTCTCTCAGCTGGAAGATCTGTAGATTATATTTTGGACGTAAATCTCTTTATATGTTTGATGGCCCTTGTTCACCCTTTCAGAGGTGCATCATACTTGAGGTATGTCCAGCTTCAAGGCTGGACATACCTCCAGTTTATGTAGTAGAGTAATAATCCCTTCCTTTTCTTGTAGGAATGCTCTAAACACATGTTCTGATTTTTATTAGTAGTAAGCATTCAGCTGGGGTTTATGTAGAGCGGGTTCTCACAACACCAAGATTGCATTTCTGAGAGGTAATGGTCAGCCTTGAGCTCATCCTTGTATGCATAGAATTAGGGTAGCCCCCACTGCATTTTAGTGCCATTCAGAAGTGCACTTGCTTGATCTTAACAATTCTTCAGGATGCCCTTGTCCTTGTTACCGAGAATAAGTTAATATCATCCAGAAGCTTTATTTTACTGCTCACCCTTTTAGTCAGATTACCCATTAATGAAATGTGTTGTAGTTCCAACACAGATTTCTGCAGAGCTCCTGGTGATTTCCTTCTGCTGTGAGAATTGGCAGTTCACTCTGTCTTCTAGTCATATATTTATTTTTGCAATACTTAGATGGTTGTTCTGAAAGATTTGTAAGAGGAATCTTTGAAAAGCATTTTGGAAACCACAGACTGTATCAGCAGGATCTGTTCCATATGTTTACTTCCTTGAGAGGACTTTACCAAAGACTCTTCTGATGATAAATGGATGTATGGTACTTATCCTTGTGTCCACTAATTCTGTCCTTCATTAGAATTTTTCAGGGTGTGCATCACAATAATACTGACTACAAGCATTTTTAATGATTGGTGATCAGCAAGAGACTTTTGTTTAAATTTGTTTTGGATTGAATATGTTCTGGTTTCCTCCCCATGCTACACAAAACTGATAAAATTAAGCAAATAGTTAAGAGTGTGTAATCTTGGAGCCCAGCATTGTTGTTGGCTTCATCTAAAATTGTTAACCTTGACTCACGTGGGTGTTGTTCCATAGTAAAATATCCGGTCTTCTGATTCCTCTCAGATTCCATTAAAGTTTTGCAATGCACCTGTAGGTTCAGCCCTATTATGAATTTGGTAATTTAGGTGATAGAGCTTAAAGTTTATTACAGTTAGTTCCACCGACAGTTTTGTCAGTGCAAATAGGACAGTACACTAATAGGAAGGACAAGGTTTGGAAATGGCCTGATTAGCACTAGTGTAATGTGGAACTGTGCCCAGCTGACTGTAAACAGAAGGCTTGAGTAAGTAAACTCTGAAAAGAAGTGAACTTTCAAGATACTGAATCATCTTATGTTGCTGTTTTTATAAGCTGTTAGTAACAAATGCTATCTTTTGGTCAGCAAATATGTGTGGAATTGTGGGAATGGAAAGATACGTTACTTTTTGTTCCTTTTTAAGCTTTATCTAGTTGCTGCAAAACATGCTCTGGAAAAAAGCAGCCTTGCTGTTAAGTCTTGCAGGTCTCTGTAGTTAATGAACTGCTTGGGGTTTTAATACTTAACATGTTACTCAAAACACATGATTTTTTTGGCTTATTTCTATGAATATTTACTAGAGAGAAAAATCTCTTTGAAAATTAACTAGAGTGAGATTGTTCAGCTATAAATGTTTTAGTTAAGAGGCTAACCTGGGCATGACCTCTTTATAGATAAATAATGAGGGTAATGAGGACAATTCTTTTAATGATAGACATTAAAGTTAGACAGCATCTATCAGATGGTTTAATTCTTTACTGCTGTGGTCCATTCAAAGTCCTGAAACGTGCTTTCCATTTTTATTTTTTTTTAAAAGTAATCCTAATGGGAACACTAGTGCTTATTTGAAGGCTTTTGCACTTAAGCAATAGCATTTCAGAACACTTTAAAATCAATTTAATTTGCTTCATGCCTATTATTAATTTGGGGTTTTACAGTAGAAGTCAGTCCTATTATAATAAAGTTGAAATTGCTCAGTACTTCAGAGGAGTTGCTGATTTTGTGAGTTTGCTGTGAGTTTCCATCCTGCCTCTTGGTTGCTGGCAGAGATGGGTTACTGATTTTTACAACATAGTTATAAGTTTGTCAGTGTCTTTTTTGGAAGTAAGTGAGTAGTTTTTTTCCTCATCCTGTGACTTTTTAAATTATTCTCAGATAACATACTATATCCATGAAGAGTCTTATTTTATAATCATTATCAAGGAAAATGTCAATAGAGTTAAGCATAGATGGCCTAGTGAAACAGCAGGGTAGCCTTTTCGTACTTCATCTGCTATCCAAGAAATGGTTATGTGCTTAAGAAAGTAAATTTGTTCAGAGAGCCTCAGTTCAAGACCTCAGTAAATAAGTTGTTCATACAATTATTAATTTCTGTTATTGTTGAAGTAGAAGAAAGCCCAGGATTTTGCATATATATACATAACTGTTGAAAGTAAATAGGAGCCTACTTAAGTGTACATTTTAGAGGATTAAAGCTATAGAAGCCTGAATAAAATCCAGCAAACCTGGAAACTCTTGAGAGTGTTTCAACTGAGCCTGCTGCCTTCAGTTTTAGCAAAACAGATGTAATGCTTAGAGCCATGGTATCCCTGGGCTGTGACCTTTACTCAAGACCTGCTTGCTGTGTGTGTTGCTTGCACCTTTTTAATGCTTTCCACAGGTACCAGTTTTCCGTTCAAGTGTATAGAGAAGATGACACACTACAAATGAGTTTTGTGAAAGTCTGGTTTAAAGTGATCTTGGCATTTCCTAGGGCTGCAGAACGGTGTCACTCTGTGTTCCTTGCTGAAAGAAGTAATTTTCTTTCAAAACTGTTCTCCTTTGGATGAATTGTCTGCAACTGGTGGGCAGAGTATTTCATGTGCACCTCCTTGTGTTTCTTTTTTTGAGAGAGTCCACTGGAGCTGTATTTTAGATGACGTGACTTTGTTTTTCCTAGTAGCCTGAAGGTAGAAAGAACACAGGAAGCTAGGATGTATTTCTGTTCTTTCCTGCAGTTTGAGCTAGAATAATGGAAAACTGGTGGCTTACATGTATTCTGGAAATTAGCTTTTGGCTTGCTTTTGGCTTTCATAAAAATTGACTGATACTTTAAAACTTTCGTATGCTTTAGATACAAATACTGGTGCCAATAGTCTTATTTGTGGTAATTTTTTCCCTAAAACTGACTTTTGTTTGCTGCAGCTCAAAGAAGATTCTGGAGGTTAAAACTTCTCAGTATAATTGCAGCTGTACCTATTTCCATTCTCTCTCTTCTAGAATCCCCTGTCTCTAGTAACAATAAATGTGTGATATTCTCTTTTTTCTCAGAAGGATGAAGAAGAATCTCCCCTTAGGTTTTTTTTTTCCTTTTTCTTTTTGGTTTTTGTTATTGTTGGTTTTTTTTTAAAGCACTTTTTGAAACCTTCAGAATCTGAAACAAAAAGATTAGGTCTAGATAGGGCTTATTTGTCAAGCATTCCTGAGGATCGAGTGTATCCTCCTGTTGGTTTGGAAACAAGTATGTAAGATGGGTGAACTTCAAAACCAAACTTAAGCTAGGCATGGCTGAGTTGTAAACACAGGCTGAACGTAGTCTCTGGA
The DNA here is from genome assembly GCA_013400215.1 of Cisticola juncidis. Classification (NCBI taxonomy): domain Eukaryota; kingdom Metazoa; phylum Chordata; class Aves; order Passeriformes; family Cisticolidae; genus Cisticola; species Cisticola juncidis. The sequence goes on along the minus strand of VXBR01001004.1, from coordinate 1,431,747 downwards.
AATGGAAATCCAGCCTGTAATAAGCTTCTTTCTGTGTCTGTATGTCCTGTGTCCTCACCCATTGTGTGATTGGTAAATCAGAACAGAGGTCGAGATATGAGAAATTTTTGCCCCATGAGGATGGTCAACTGTAGAATAGGTTCTTCAGAGGCACTGTGAGCTCTGTCTTTGAAGCTACTCCAAAGGCTTACAGCCAGACCTTGAGCAGCTGCTTTTTTTCACTCTCCCCTTAGCAACAGGGTTGGATTAGGTAATCTCCTGAGGTCTTTTCCACCCTTTCCAATCTGTTGGGTTGTTCTGTTTTGACCAAGAACTGTGTGGTCTGCATTACCCATGCAGGAAAGGCAGATGCCTCTGGCTTAAAGAACTGGATATTCAAGAGGTTTGCGTAAGTTCTGATCAAGAGAAGTCAATTGTTTGCTTAAACATTCTCTGCTCATACCTGGTTTGGTGCCTGGAATACAAAAGAAGTGACTGCAACAGTCAACAAGGGAATACCAACCTATGTCATCTACCTAAATTTCTGTAAAGCCTCTGACAAAGTCATTAAAGAGATGTCACTCAGGTTTTCTTTTGTGTCAGTACTAGTTACATTTCTTGAACTTGAAAAGTATATTGAGATGTAGTTTTGGCTGGATATTCACATACATTTTTTAAGTTACTGTAATATGCACTTATTAGAACCCTTGTGAATAAGAACTGTATCTGGGAAAAAGTTCTTGTGAATCTCAGGAACTTTGGATGCATCAAGAACAATGTGGAGGGAAATAAAGCAAGCATGGGATGCTTTCCCAAATTATTTACAGAAATGAGGTGGCAGTTACATCCTCATGTGAAAGGAGTGCTTTAACAGTACCTTGATGCATGGGTTAGTGTTAGTGAGATTAACTCAAAAGCCCCTGGGTGCATTATGCCTTTGCTTCCCAAGGCTCTTTAATTCCTATTCCTAAAACTGTAGGAGAGATTCACTATTGTGAAGGATTTTGCCCATCGAATGAGAGGTGGTTTTAGCTGAAGGAAAAGCATTTCCTCCCACCCCACACACACTTGTCTCCTTGTAATCCCATATCAAAGGATGCTGTCTGAAGTGCTCTTACACTGCAATGGGAAGCCATGATCTGGACTGAGAAGAAACAAGAGAACTCTACTTGTATGCTTTTAAAACTCCGAACCTCTTTCCGTGACAGAATATGGATTCCAGAGCTAAGATCCAGAGAAAGTACAGTTCATATTTACAGCAAAGCTTTACTGTGAGGAATGTGTAAGGTATTCACTCCAGTGTGGTCAGGGTCTGCAGGATATTGCAGGGCAATATGCCAGTTTTGTGGCATGGTAAATTCACTTGTGTAAAAAGGAAGCTCCTTTTGTCAGACAAAGGCAAAGAGAAAAAGATCTGCTTTATCCACAACTTACTTGCTCATTAGTAATAAGTTGCTGCTTTTGTTAAGCACTGGAATTATCTGGTATTCTGTCCTTTGCAAGCCTTTTTTTTTTATTTTTTTGTCTTTCCTTTTCTTTTTAATTTTTTCTTCTTTTTATAATTTTCTTTTAATTTTTTTCTCTTCTTTTTTTTTTAATTCTGCTCTCTCCTTTTCCCCCTCTCTTTTTCTTTTTTCTTTTTCCTGCAACCATTATCTTCTTAATAAGTATTTTCTCTGGTGCAATTGCAGAGTTTGTCTGTAAATAAACAGGAAGCCTGTTTTTGCTGCATACAGCAGGAATATAGGTTTCTTAGTATGGTATTTTGCCAGTGGCTTTCTGCTTAAATTGGGAGTTACGCTGTCTGTATTGCTTCTTCTTCTTCCCAAGTAGGTGCCTGTTTTTGAATTGCACAAATTACCTTGTGTTAATGATGACATATGACAGAAGAAGTACTTCTGGATAGCTCCAAATAATTTGGGGAGTCTAGACTTCAACCTCAGTTTTGGTAGGATTTGATTCTTTCTTTATGTTCTGCACAGGTAACTTTAAACAATCATTAATCTTTTTAGTGCCCTGTTTCCTTTTGGGGTTGTTCCTCAAATGAGACTATTGCCATCTGAAGATCAAAAAGAGATTAATAAGTTGCTTTTTCTTTGATATTGTTTGATTAACTGTAATTAAATTTGATCCAGAGTTGTTCAGATGCATGTGTAAAAATGCAATAGCTACTTAGCATTGTGCCTCATGCCTTAATTTGGTGCTTGGTTGAAGAGGTCCCCTCATGCAGCATAGCAGTTCCAGGACTCCATTTGCTAAATATTCAAAGGGCTTAATTTTTGCTCATACTGCATGGCTCAGGTGGGGTTTTTTTTGTGTGTGGGTTTTTTTTTTTTGTTTTTGGTTTTTTTTTTTTTTCTTCTTTTGATGCAGATGTCAGACTGGTCACAAAACGTGTCTTCTGCAGCTGTTACAGGAAAGCTGTTCCAAAACCTCAATTTAGAGATTATTGTAAACCACATTTAGTGGTCAATTTTTATTTTACTTTCTGCCAGCTCTTCAGTTTATTTTGCTCAACTGTGTTCCATTTCTCCAAGTGCCATCCTCTAAGACATTGTTGGACGGTTTTTGGCATGGTGAGGTAGAAGGTACTGGCAATTCTTGCAGGGAGGATGCAGAGCGGGGAAAAGAGAGTCATCTGGTCCTTGGAGGGCTGGATAGTTGGCAGGTTTGAGAAGTGGGGCATTGTGGCATAGCTTTGAAAACAAGGCACAGCAGCTTGGTAAAACATCAAAATCCTAACAGAAACACTTAGGAGGTTTAGGTGCTGATCTGGGTCCATGTGGTTGAACTAATCAACAGTTGGTTTCATCTTGCTTCAGCACCAAACAACTGAATTGATTGACAGTATTTGAAATAAGTGATTTAGGCTTAAGCACATGTGTCTTCCGTGAGTCTTCTGATGCCTGATTTATTCAAGTATCAGTAACTTTTTCATAAAAGCAGCACAGTATGGCTTATAATTGTCCAATGACCATTTAAAATCATCAGAACAGTTTCTTCCCTGTTTCTGTTGCAAAGCTTTTTAATCCTCATGACTTTGTTGTCAGTGTAGTCTTTAATGGCATCAAGTTTGATTGGTTGTTGTGGGTTTTTTTTTTTTGAAATGCCAATTCTTTGTTTAGTTCTATCTCTTTAGTTTTGGTTTATGTTTGCAATTTAATTTTAAGGAACAATTAGCTTCTGGTTGCGGTGAATCCAGTTTTAAACCAAGAGAGAGCTCCTGCAATTGTCTTAAAAAAATCAAAGACAAAAAGGCCAAATTAATTTACATTCTACCAGTAGGGAGTGAGTGTTGCATTTTCAATGTTTTCATAGTCTGCTGAATTTTTCCTTCACAGTGCTTTCTAAAGCCCTACATAAGTAAAACTAAGTGGGCGATTGCTTAACCAAGTTTTAGTCATATTCTTTTTTGTTTAGAAAGTTTTGTGTTCTAAGTATGTGAACAATCTTTGCAGATCAGGAGAGCTGCAAAATACTTGTGTGGTTTATCTGTTGCACAAAACAGTGAGAGAAGTTTGGAAGTTTATTTTTAAGCATGGGGAGAGTTGAATGAGATGCAGGGGATTAAATTATCCTTGATTATCTCTCTCTGTCTTTGGAGGTGATGGAACTACTAATATAGTCTTCACAGGAATTGCATCAAAGTGTTTAATGTCATGTCAAGTTTGGGGGAAGCTATAATCTATATAATTAGGTAGTTCAGAATAAGCTGATACACTTTTTTCTGCTTCCAGTACCTGGTCTGTACAAGCTTTAGTAGTTATCTGCTTTACTAGTTCATGGGTGGCCACATGTCATCTGTGTTCCCACTCTATTTCTGCCAAATCAGCCAGAGTCTGAAATACCACACAGTGCTCACATCTAATCTGCCTTAAGTCTGAACCCAAGGTCGGTGTGGAACACAATGATCGTGTTTCTCCAGCCTCAGAGTTTGGTGATTGCTAATTGAATTCTGTGTTTCATCTGAATTGTGTGCTTGCTTAGAAATTCGAGTACATCAACACCATATTCCACCATCTAAGAGCTTCAGAATAACTAAACAGAGGTTGTCACTTTCTTCCACTATTGCCTTCTAGAAATCAGCCAGATAAAAATATCTTCATGTATCATAACTGCTATTTTAATTAAGATGAGTTCAACACCAGGCTGGATGGAGCTCTGAGCACCTTGGTCTAGTGGGTGGCGTCCCTGCCCATAGCTGGGTGGTTGGAACTAGATGATATTTAAGGTCCCTTCCAACCCAAACCATCCTGTGATTCCGTGAGGGCATCACCTGGTCAAAAGTGCTAAGTTGAGATTTAGGACTTAGTAGGATATGACTGACATGTGTGTTGGATCAAAGTTGATAATATAATTCCTGTATTTATATAATTCATGATTGTCTTTTAAATTTTGTTCACCAGCAATATCTAAGTGTATTGACACAGGATGAATTTTCTTTTGTCTGATCCTTTTTCCTTTAGTCTGAAAAGGGCTGAGTGATCTCGCCCTTTTGCAAGTAAGGTAATTACAGTGACATCCCAACTTCAGAAATGTTATGGTTCAGACTGCATAGGTTATGGATAGACAAGTTACCTAAACAGGAGTTTAATTATAACATAGAAATTCTGTACAAGTTACTTGCTTTCCACTGTACTTTTCATAATATAAAAGACTTCCTTGACCAAGGCTAAATTGGTCCTGGTTAGCTCTGCAATACTATTAAAACTCTCTTAACAGAGCTTCCATGTCTCATCATGGTGAGTTTGACAGTGTAAGTGCAATTTCCTTCCAGCCCCATCAAGGGAGTGAAACTCCCTTGCTGAAGGTGTGTATCACTGAGCTGCATGGCTTACAAGTCGCTGTTACCTTAGTCTTCCTTCCTTTTACCCTTCAGCGGAAAAACCTAAATTAAGGCAGCTTATAAAAAAAAGTAGGTGTCACAAAGAGGAAGAAAATGCATCATATTTTAAATTCAGGAAGGAGCTGTTGCTCCTGCTGTACTCTTTATTTGTACACAAACACCAATTTGCCTGTGGGTTGCATTCTGTTTGTTTGTTTGTTTTTCCTGCGTGCAGTAGCTGACATGCTGATATGGGAAACTTCTGGAGTTAAGTGGCAGAATCAAAGTTTACATGAGCATGTTAGGCAAAGGCTGGATTCACATGTGATGGTTACTCTTTGACACACAGAAAATAGAATGGATTCCTTTTAGGTAGAGAGAGTAATCTGACCAACTTCTTATGTTTATGCATGTACAGCATCACTTAAATTGATAAAAAACAGTCTTTGCTCTGGTAATGCAGGACCTTCTTAGTCCTCCAGCTGGCCTTGTACTGCCTTCTTGGGGTGAGGTGAGCATGTTTGTTCTTCTGTGTTTTGTCAGCTTGGTTAATCACAGTCTCTCTGTTTTTATAGAACAAATTCGATTAAAGAACATAAGGAACGTGTATGGAAGGTGTTTGTGGTACCGCTTGCGACTGCTAAAACCACAGCAGAACATAATTCCTACAGTGAAGTACGTACGTTTCATTTGCATCACTTTCTAGTAAAGCAATTCTTACTTATTTTTTTAAACAGAAATAAATTGTTTTGTAGTCAAAGCAGAAGTTAGTTACTTTTGTGTCACTAAAGAGAGAATAATTATAGGTACTCATTATTGTCTGGTAAAGCTTGAAATCGAGATGTATGCTGTTTGTCCTGTATAAAATATCTGAGACATGAGACCAATGAATCTCAGCTGTAAAAAAAGTTAAAAATGCATTTATTTGTTCAAAAAGTAATTCTCTCTCACTGAAATTAGTAGTGCTAGTGCAATCTTTTGATTTAAATATTTAATATGTGAACATATATACTCAAATATAAAAGAATAATAACTTTGTGTGTTTGAAGGTGAAAGCTTTATATCTATCAGTTCCTTGTTACTCCCATTCTCAAAATATTTTGCTGTCTATTATGCATCTGTGTCAGCTTTATATGTTTTGGTTTTCTTCTTTTTAACATATTGTCTAGGATCTAGTTAAAAATGTCCTTTAAAAATAGGAAATAATAATGTATACCTGCTGAGGACAGACCGTTAAAGAACAGAAAGAGACTTTGTGGTAGAGAATCGTCTTTCATAAAAACTAGGAGAAAAAATGGTATTAAAACTGAAATACTAATACCTGGTGTAGTGTTTCTTGCTTTAATACTGTTTCTTGAAGGATGATGTAAGATGGCTTCTGATGTTATTAGAATGGTGCTAGAGCAAGTGGATTTGTGTATTTAAAAAATTCTTTTCTTACAAACAGGAAAATAGTCCTCCTTGCTGGCTGGGCATTGTTTTTGTTCCTTGCATACAAGGTTTCCAAAACAGACAGAGAGTATCAAGAATACAACCCTTATGAAGTGTTACATTTGGATCCTGTAAGTAATATCATCTTTTACTAGTCTGTACTACTGTAACTGTATATTCTGTGTGTAGATGTCTAATCTTAGACTTGTTTTTTCAAACAAAGTAAGTTTAGTGAATCTGTCTAGTGTTTTTGTTATTTTTTTACACGTGAAAGTAGCTGCTGCATGTAATAAAGTCAGTTGTTATTTGTTTTTTGCCTATATCTGTACCAATTTATAACTTTCGTACCTAGCTCCTTCAAAATTCTAGTAATGTAGTTTGGTGGGTTTTTAAAAATCTTATTCTAATGTTGTTTTCTTCTTTGTGTACAGGAAAACAACAACAAAAAAAATCTGCTTTGTGTGCCCTGTGTAAATCTTCTCAATAGGCACTCTTAGGGATGCTGAAGAACCTGTATAAACAAGAATGTGAATTCATTTGATTTAGAGTTTCTGTGCAGGGCAATAATTGTAAATGAAAGGCTTCACTGAAGGGTGTTGGTGATGCACATTTTGACATAGTGCAGGCTTGCTTGAGTCTTGGTTGTATCTGTGAATGCCGACAACAAATTCTCAACAGTGATCCCAGCCAATAGGTTTATTAAATTGGGATAAAAAAGATATAGTGCTTATCTAGAAAATAGATGCCATGCTTTGTTTATACTGAAGAACTGATTCAAAATGGATGCAAAAAATTACATATCCCAAGGACAGACTTTCTGAAGTTCTTTTAAAGTAATCTCTTCATCTTAACCACAATACCTCAAGCAGATTGTCTGCTTATGTTAATTATTTCCTGATGATCCAAGGTTCCTCTTTTGAATAACAGTAGAGTCATCTTTCCAGCTCTGGAGTCTGAGCTATGTTTCACTCTCAAGTCTGAAGAAGTACACTGTGGATCCAGCTCAGCACAAGAACATGAATGAGCTTTAAATGTACCTGTCTTGATTAAACATGATGTATATTGTTGGTGTGAGAGAGCTTAATGTGTATGTGAATATTTGCAAATACATCTCTTGCCTTTAAATCATGTTGACTTGTCAGCAGAGAAAAGCAGCACCTTGTACAAAGAAAGCCATTTATATCAGGTGAGAAGCCTGTAACCTGTTTCTAACTGGACAGGTAGAACATCTGCCTGTCATGTCTAGAGCCAAATTACTCCAACCCCTGCTCAGCTCCTCTGTGACTCACTGATTGTTGACTTGAGTTGTCTCACTGATGCACAGGAAGGAGCAATACAATTTTTTACTCTTGAATGGTATCTGTTGGATCCATGCAATTTAAATGTTTATATAACTGGGTTAAGTTTGATTAAACAAATCAGGCTAGGGATTAGGTCATCAGAGTGTTTTTCTTTGTTATCTTTAGGAAATTTCACAAGTAACAACCCAGAGGGGAAAGAAAGGAATGCATATAGTGAATTATAGCAATTGATGAAAACTTGTACCCATGCTCAAGACACCTGCAACTTACCCAGCCAAAGAAACCAATTTCGGAATGCCTCAAGAACTGAGGGATGCAGCATGTTGTCATAAGGACAAGCTGAATGAAAACCAGAGATTTTAAAAGGGGAATGAAAAGATGGTTTTGAAGATAGATAGTTGAAGTAGAGCTCAAGATAAGAGTTCAAAATCTCAGAGTGTGTTTCTTGCTATCAGGCAATTTCTGTTAAATCTCTTGAAAGACTTTCAGTTGGGACTATGTGAAAAATTAACAGATTTCTTCTGTTGCCATTCAAGGGGAACCTTGAGAGTTGTAGCCTGTCCTGGTGATGGAGTGATACAGATGTTGAAGTGTAGTTAGATAATGGAACTGTTAGTGTTGTTAAAAAAACCCCAAAACACCAGCAACCCCCCTTCAACTAAAATGGTTGCTGATGCAAACACTTTAAAGTTTTGATGCACAGTAATTCACTTCTTGGCTTTCACACTCTAGTTAAGATTATTTTTTTATTTTATGTTAGGATATCATTTTTAACAAGTGGCTTTTTTTTCCTTCAGAGAACCACAGCACCGATGAAGTCCAGATAATGTACTTACACCAGATTTTATATGTAATATCAGCACTGTGTTTTGAACATAGAATAGCTCTTTTTAAAGCATACCACTTGAATTCACTAACACATAAGGCGCTCAAATATTAATGATTTATCTAATAAGTATCTGTACAGCAGTTTTAGAGATGGGATCCAAGGCATAAAGATGAATCTAAAAACTGATTCTATACAGGCACACTCTGTGTTCCAAGCAGACTGACACCAGCTCTCCCAGGCTAATAAGCATTCCTATAAGTCAGGCCTAACCTCTGTAGCCTAGCTTTGGAAAATAAGGAGTAAGCAATGAATGATGGAAAACTTGTCAACTTGTCAAGGATTGTGTTCACCCTCTGTGTCAGAGAGAAAAAAATAGTTTTGTTTTTTTACAGGCAGCATTCATGTGAGCCATGAAAACACATACCTACTCAAATAGCTTGAGGCTTTTTTCCTTCCCTTTCTTTTCTCCTACTTTCTAGCTTCTGCTCTCTATCTGGCATTCGTCATCTAGTCTTGAAACACCTGCTTTTACTTGAAGTCTAATTTATGATGGAGTAAATTCATCCTGTGCATTAAATGAGGCAGGCATGCAGTTGAAAAATAGTGTTGGAATATGGCAGACTGTGTAAAATAAGATAAAGTAACAGCAAGTGAGGCCTCATGGTAGTTTAATTTCTGGTTTAAATTTATTGAAACAGTACTATCATCTGTAAATAAATTCTTGTGTGTTTATTATGCACTTAAAGTCAGCATGCTAGGCTTCTCTGGCACAAAATACTCAAAAGTCTTCTGGTAATTGTTATGCAAAACTTAGCAGATAACATATAGCAAAAACTTTAGCTGAACTTACTATAAAGTTTTTTTGGTTTTCTTGAGTAGTGAAGTTCAGAGTCCAAGCTGGAAGTTAATGCACAGGGGATTGTGTTGGTGGCATTTAACAACATGCTAGAGTAGCATAAAAATCAGTCTCAAGTATAGGTAAGGTATTCCCTTTGTTCAAGAAGTTTGAAATAATTTATGGGTACGATGATTCTAGTCAAAAGAGTTTTTAAGTGGCAGGGAAATCTGCTGTTCCTGGTGACTGACAGGTTTATTTCTGCATACAAACTGCAAGTGGACCATCATACTTGATCTATGAACCATGCTTATATAGAAGAATACTGCAAGTGAGAATTCCTTGAATTTATGAGTAGGTTTAAGATTCACCAAACAGATAAGAAATCCTTTCTTCTTTTTTTGTTCCTATGGATAGATAAGCAAAATAATCCAGAAAAAACCCAGTATTTAGTCATCTGAGTGTCTTTTAGTTAGAGTGTGACTTCTGTCTTCATTTAAAAACATAATGGTTGTAAAGAATGTTACCAGGAAAATAATCATGTTTTCGTGAAATATATGTATAGTTTCATGATCCTATGTTAGAATATAATTCTTCAGTGAATGGTTCAGAAAAGTACTATGCAATGTGTATTAGGATTATATATAAGAATTGTGATTGTGATATAATTATATATCAGAATTGTGATATAATTATATATAGAATTATATATAAGAATTTTAATTAAGGTATTTGTTAATAAATGTAAACCTTTCCTTTTGAAGGGAGCAAGTATATCGGAAATAAAGAAGCAGTACCGTGCACTATCCCTAAAATACCATCCAGATAAAGGAGGAGATGAAGTTATGTTCATGAGGATTGCTAAGGCCTATGCAGCGTAAGTTTCTTTTTTGCCTATGAAAAGAAAGGGAATCATAATACTATGGGGATGACAGCCTTTACAGTAAGAACAAGGATGGCCTAGGCAGGCAGGAAAAAGTGTGTTCAGATATGTAACAAAAGTCAAAACATGTCTTCCTGCAGTGTGTATTTGCTTTGTACAAGTTAGGAAGGATAATTTGGTTTGCATCTGTCAGAATACTGTAAGGTGTTTGTTCTTTGTCTTCACTTTCATGTCAGCTAGGAAAAGTGTTTCCAGTGTAACACATATTAAATCTTAAAGATCAGAAAGAACAAAATGGATGTTGTGTTTTTTAACCAACTGACCCTGTTACAGTGGTTTTGACATCATGCTTAGAAAATATATACACTGGTCATTTCACCTGATGGTAATGCCAAAGAGTAAAAGACAGTAATTCAACTGTTCTGTCCAGTGAAGAGGATGTTTCATTCTGGATCTCACTGTTTTCTCTCAGCTTGCCCCATCCCTTTCCAGTTATGCTTGCCACGCAGTCCTAATTTTTTACTTGGTGACTGTTTCATAATATCTGTGTGGTTCTTAAAAGCTGAGTCCTTGAATCTGCTTTTCCTCTAGAGTATTTTTTGGTCTTATCTCTTACAACACTTTTTTTTCTTTAGTATCTGAATGATGTCTAATATGAGAATTTTGTATAAAGAAAATCAAAATACAGGAATTTTAATACACAGTTCAATCACAATACCAGTGGGATTCCCATTACTGGTGTCTGTAATACTCACGGTCATGATGCTGATGGGAGGACATGTGGCTTGGAGCCAGCTGGAGCCCATTGTTCCCTACAGAATTCTAGTTGTCTGTTTTTTATACTCTGGTGGACTGAGCCAGGTATTTACTACTCCCATGCTGGTGCCTCAACCTTGACACATTCAAACTTTTTTGATTCATACTGGTTTGTACCACCAGTTGATCGTTCAGCTGTTGATAGGTAAAGCAAAGGCCACCTTTGTGTCCCCTCTGTGCTGAGGTGGAGTCAGCTTCTTTGCAGCAGCTGTGCTGAATCACTGTGGTCACTCAGAGCTTCACAGCATGTCACTCTTGCCCATTGCCTCTCGGGCTTTCTCAGTGACTGGGTTTATTGGGTCAGTCACATCATCAGAGAACCCAGGAGTTGGTGATTACTGCATGGCAGTCAGTTGTGTGTGTGGTTAACCTTACTGATGGAGAGTCCTGTGTGGGAACAGGTGGGAAGGAGAACCAGTGAACAGTTTGGAAATCATACTTTTTGCTTAAACATGTCTGTATTACTTAGAAAATCTCTTTAGTGGGAAATTCTGGTATGCCTTTTTTAACTCCTGAAGCATACAGATTATTTGCTTGGCAAGCCAGTACTCAAACACTTGGTGCTACAGTTTGATACTTCAAACACTATGCATGGGCTGTGGCAGAGATATATTGTGAGGTACATGATGGTGAAATTTCTTACCCATGCTGGCTTGAAAGAATATAAAAGGGGCCCATTTGATCAGTCTTCTTGTCAACAAATGAGAGACTTAGAAATGATCAGGAGAGGCCTGGCTTCTTCACTGGGTTTCTTATGCGAGACAAAATCTTTCATACAATGAAAGCCAGGTGTTCTGTTTTCTAAAGCAGTATTCTTCCTGCTAGTTACAGGGATTCTGTTGAGGTGCACACAATTGCCAAAAAACCATTGTTACTGAGCAGGCCCAGAAACTGTAAGATTTAGGAGGTGGTGTCTTATTAAATAAAAGAGTATTAAATTATGAAACTTGGGAGCTGCAGGGAAAAACTCCAGAAACAACCAAACGCAGGCTGTCAAAGGCTAAAGGTCTGGAATAAGATAAATGCCCATATGGACTACTTCTGATCAATCAACTCATCTTCTATATTACCTTCCTTTGAAAACAAAAAAGATAAATTTCAACCTCTGTCTTTCAAAACTTTCTGTGCTATAACCTGGCATCAAAAAACATTGTGTGCCGATGGGTATGCAGTCACTGTCATGAAAGGGAGATGTGATTGCTCCATCTTCTGCATGTGCCTCTTCTGTGTCTGTTTTCCTGTCAGAGTCCTTAAAGAATTTGCTTGTGTATCAAGGAGGAATACAGTAATGTTTCCCATTAGATTTCACACAAAAAAAGTCAGAAGCTGTTTAGTTTTCCAAACCACCTCTAAACGTTAGAGTGACTGCCACATTAAAGTTTCTGTTTGTTAATGGTTTAGAGAAATGTCATCTGTATTAACTTAATATCTCTTCTTGTAACTAGCTTAACTGATGAAGAGTCACGAAAAAACTGGGAAGAATTTGGTAATCCAGATGGACCACAAGGTAAGAATTATGAATGACAGAGGTCCTGTAATCGCTGTACCTTAAGAAGCATATATCTGATCAGTCAAGAAGCACTCAGAGCTTTATATAACAACTTTCTCCTGTGATTAAAGCAACACATCTGACCAATTCTTTGCTTGTGAAACTAGCTCTAGGGGTGGTGTCAGGGAATGGCAAGGAACAGTTTGCTTTACACTTCTCCAACTTTTTATTATGGTAAAAAGATAAGATTTTTTTTAAGTAGTCAGCTTCAGTAAGTATCTAGGGAGACTTATCAATATTAATGGAGGTATAAGCAAAAAATAGAATACTGCTTATCAGAAACTTAGCAATTTAAAATATTTCTTGGTATTTATGATAAAATACTAGAGATGTATATTGAAAAATTAACAACTAGCCGTAGTGCACACTTTGAAAGGATGTACATGGGGATATTGTTTCTGGGCAGGTAGATACGTGACAATAATCCTGGTGATGGTCTGTCAAAGTTCTACAGTAGGTGATCCAAACTAAATGAATTTAAGACTGAAAGTTAATAATTTTTCCCTATTTGCAGTTGTGTGGATTGCTTGTAAAACACTTTTGTGATTATTTAAGTGGCCTGCTAAGGAAAAATATTGCATGTTTCTAGCTGATACTCATTACAGGCTAAATGGAAACCTGCCATTTGTTAAGGCAAGTTATACATCATATCTGTGTGGAATGAGTTACAGCCAGCTTGGAAATAATAAATGGAATTTGTAACTTAATTCTGAAGTTACAGGATGACATGAGGGTACTCTATCATCTGTGCTGTAAATTCTTCTGAATTATATCCACTCAACATAGGACAATAGTTTTTAAAGTTAAAAAAAAACTAGCCCCAGTCCTTGAACTGGTATTTCAAAGAAATAAAAAATCTTCCCTCTTCCTTCAACAAAACACTTTGCCAACCATATCACAGTCTGACAAAGGCATTTCTGATGGATTAAGGATGTAGATCAGCTTCTTTAATCACTGTGTTTTATAGCATAACAGATTTCTATCAGCTCCTAGCTTCTAATGCTTGCTTTGCTTGGCAAATAAGAGGTTTCTGTCCCTTTTGCTGCAAAATACAGATAAAATCTTTCTTCAGAAATGCTGTCACAATATCAGCAAAATGGTACCATAAATTTTAATAGCTTTCCTAGGACCTTTCTGGATGCTAAATTGTTTTCCACATCCATAAGCTACTCAGTGTTGACAAGGCATAGGATTTGAAGTTAGGCAGTTGTGTCAGTGTCCTTGAATGGACCTGAAGCTGTGACTTTAAAGACAACTCAGCCAAAACTTGAGAAGGCATGAAGATCCTTGGCTGGCTTAGTGATTATATTCACAAACCAAAGAGACTTTGGATTCCCAGAGGGAAAAATGAAATGATTTTTTGGCAGGCTAGCAGTTCGTACTGTGAGCGTTAAGCCTCCTGCTCTTCTGAAAACTCTACCTCAGACTCCAGTGGAATTAGAATTCTCTGGTTTATTTCTAGAGCTCTCATTATTGTTTGAGACATCTGAAGGGTGGGAGAAGTCCCTGAAATTTTCTCTATCTCTCTCTTCTATTCTCTAACCTTGTTTCACATTAAAGTGTGAGGGGCTTTCTAATTTAGTGAAATTCATCTTCTCTTTATTTATACATTTGTGGTGTAAAAGCATATACCCAAGCTATGTACTCTAGAGTTCTAGTTCTGTATAGACCCTCCTAGTCCCTCCTAGAGGTATTTTCTGGCTGAGAAGAAGAACATCTGGGATAGATGTGCCCAACCAAGCTCAGTGTGATACATCCCACCCCGTGTGCCCAGCACAGAGGAACAGGGAGCAGCATTCCTCTTTATCCAGCTGGGGCAGAGTGAGGCCAGAGGCAGGCAAACAAGGGGTTTTGTATTTGCACGACTTGTTCCTTTACCAAAAGTAAATGCAAAATCATTCAAAGAGTGTTTACAAGCAGGTGATGAGGATCTGAGGAGTGTAAAGGTGGTCTACTAAAGTGCCTTGTGATTAAAGCCTATTTGCCATTGGTACTTGCTGGTGCTTCAGCTCAGTGGGCATGAGTACAGGCAAGGAGACTCCCAAACCAGAAGAGAAAGAGCCTTTTACTGAACTACTTCTGTTCCTGCAGCAATTTGAGGCTACAATGCTAAAGGTCAAAATATTATGGTAAACAGAAATTTATTCCATCAGTAAAAGATGTATTTTTGGTAGGTTCTTCTAAAAATCTGTAATCATTAACAGAGTAGAATCTGGAGATCTTCCTTCTCCAGAGCAAGGCATTTCCTGTAACTTAATGTGGTAAATTCACTGGGTATCATCTGGTTGAACTCCTAAGGCTGAGGTGTGCTCAGGCTTGTCAGATGTTTGATTGGAGACTCAGGAAATAGTAATTTTCGACTTAGAGAAGTCACATTAGGCTTTTGCATAACAACTGTTTATCTGAATTGTTGGCTGTCACAATCTGTTGGAGATGGCATTACTGTAGTGCCTGACTACATCGGGATCCTAGCCCATCCTTACTTAAGGCATTGCTCCTCATGGATAACTGCTAGTACTAAGGAAAGCATGTTGTTTTTCTTTTAATCAAGTCCTAGAAATACATAAAGTGTTACTTTCTTTTCTTCCTCCTGTTGGTTTCATACAGCTCTTAGTAATGGGATAGATAGTGTTGGCAAAATTTAATTTATTACCACCTGTGTCTGAAAAGCTATTTTATACTACTCTATTCAGATATGTATGCTGGAGATATTAGAGAATCATGTCTTCTATTTTCTGCAGCCTAACTTCTTTTGAATTGAAAAGTGTTCCTCTTTCTTTCTTAACAATCACACAGAAATTTGAACTGACTGAGGGGTTTGTGTTTACAGCTTAGAACATTTTCTTAGAGGGACAAACCAATAGAACTTCCCATAGAATAATTTGCTCAGACCATTTTCTTGCAGTTCATTTGTTTACTTAACTGTATGCATTTAAACTGCTGAAAACTCTACAATGCAAAACTCATAAACCTACGAATCTGTGAAACTTATTTATGTATATATAAATAGGTCTTGCCTATCTATTTCAGTGCAATATGTTAAGCTAAAATATTTGATATTTCAGGTGTTGGATTTAAGTCCTGTTATTTCATACTTGCCATATTTCTAGTTTGTTGTTTGATTTTGCTATATTTGGTAAAATTCTGGTTACTGAAATAATTAACACAAACGGATTTTTTGTGGATTTGTGGTTTTGTTTCTTTGTTGGATGTAATATGACTTAAAAACATTTCTCAATATTCTATAGTGAATTTCTTTTCTTTCATCCTACAGCTACCAGCTTCGGTATAGCTTTGCCAGCTTGGATTGTGGATCAGAAAAATTCAATTTTGGTGAGTCAGCTTACTTAGCTCAAGATTTTAAAGGTGAACTTTCAAGTGTTTTTGAAAAAAAATTGCTTAATACTGCACATTTTTAGCCAAAACACATTAATACCTTGGTCCAAGTGCATTTCCTTGAAGCAAATTTCAGGAGTTGTAAGTGTTAGAGTAGCTTAAATCTAACCATTGAGAGTAAAGTATGAATATGTTTGGATGGATCTGATTCCAATGACAGTGAGGTTCTACTGTGGTCACCCCTGGTACTAAGTGTGTGTTTGCTCTTGCGAGGAAAGACATTTAGAGCTGTGTGCTGGGTTTCCCTAATTCCACTTGGTTTGCTAGTGATGCTCTAATCATACAGTATCTAAATGTTCTTCCTGTTGTATTTGTTGCTGCAAGGTATTTTTTAATCACTTGATTTCTTTTGATTGTCTGTCCACTGCCTCACAGTTTAGCTGCCAGCTTTTTAATTATTAAATAAACTGACCTGTGATAGTGTGTGAATCATTTAAACTGATTCGTATGTGAATCACACTAAACTGACACTCCTTATTTAAGCCATACTCAGTTATATTGCTTGTAAGTTTCTCTTCAGAAATAATGACAGTTATTGTGCAATAAGCTTGTGATAATTTTTAGGAAGTTTGTGGTAGTACTACTTGACTGTATTATGGAATAAAGATTAAACAAGAGTGGTAATAAGTAGCCACAGTATCTAATACAGTATGTTTTGTATTTTTCCTGTAGGTGTTGTTTGTATATGGATTAGCATTTATGGTTATTCTTCCAGTTGTTGTGGTAAGTGGTATCTGATATTCTACTCTCTGTAACCAAGTTGTAAACAAAGCTGTTTTAGACATAGTGTTCTCATTCTTGCCTTTCACCAAGTGAGCTGATTTTTAAAAGGTGGTATTCTCTTTTACTATGAAAAAAGTGGAGCTGCTGTAGAGTTTCCAGAAAAATTCAGTGCCATGATAGAGGGGGCTCCAGGGAAAATACTGGATATCACAAGAATTATTAAGCTGTGTAATTTGTCTTGTAGCTTCTTTCTCAAGAAAATTATTGAGGTGATGAGCTCAAGAGGATATTCAGTGGTGTTATAGTAAAGATTGAGATGTCTCTAGCTGGTGCCATGCTAGAATGATTACTGCAGGCAGAGCAGGTGGTTGATTTGGTATTTCCTGGCTGCCTTTGTTTTCGTAACTTCAGTTTTTATTGATCTCCTGTACACCATGAGATGTCTGCCTTTGAAATTGCTTTGTGTGAGGAATCAATTGGTAGGTGAGTGTTATTTCAGGGCTAGGGTTTGCCCTACAGTATTGCTTTTGCCCAGTCATTGTGCATTTGGGGTGTGGCATGAAGCAAGACTCAGAAAACTGACACTGAAAACCCCTTGTTCTTGAGAAGAAGATTTTCATTTGAAAAACTGTCCTGAGCTCCTGGCAGCTGCTTGCATCAGTGTGTGCAGAGACTCAGAGAGATGTTATCCCTTCCCTTTGAGTCTTTCTGTGTAACTGAAAACTTAGTTTAGAAGATAAAATGTGATGACTTCAACAAAAGGTTGAATAAAACATCTAAAATCCAGGATCCAAAAATTTTTCATGCCTTTCCTTTTAGGATTCTGTTGATGCTTTTTTGTATACACATACTTGTATTGATTTGCACCAGGTTTATCATTGCTCAAATGAAAGGAGAACAACCTTGCTTTTGGTACAAAGAGATGTTCTTCTGAACACAGAAAAAATGTTCTGCCTCTTCTTGCCCCATACCAGATATAGACGTATGTGTTCAGACTTCTCACTGTAAATTTGTTTTATAAGCCAGTGAAGAGGAATAGTCATTTTTATGGAGCAAGTTATTTTATCATTTCATTTTAAAGTAGCCATACAAGATAATTCATTCCCTTAATGGGTCTGTTTCTCTTTTATGAATCAATAAAGAAGCCAAACTTAACTACAGTGTATTCATCCTATGTTTGATGGGCATCTAAAATAAAGTAAGGCTACTACCACCCTTTGAATCTATATTAATGAAAAAGGACAGTACTGAGAAGTAGTTCTTCCCAGACTTCCACTAAATGATGACTAAATGATGTCCAGTACATGAGGCAAGAGACAGGATCTGTATCTGCAGAAGCAGTTAGGGCAGCCTTTTTCATTTAGATTTGGACTGACTGGTTACATTTTTCTTCCAATACCTGTACTCATACAAATATTTGATAGCTATGGGATAATAATTATTTTTTATGCAGAAAAACATTTTAGAAAGTTGTGTACTATTTTGTGTTTGCAGTCATTTATTCATGGAGGAATCAAACCTAATTTATTAAACAATTTGTTAGAGCCAGTCCTTGAGTATTTCGCAAATAATTAATTACATTGCAGAATTCTTTCCATAGTGGGGGAATTCACTATTATTAAACTAATAGTAGTAAGCATCACTTACTACTTTACTGCTAGTTGCTCTTCACTGATAGTAAATTTTACAGTAGATTGAGGAGTGTCTTTGATGTGTTTTCTTATGTTAAATGAGCTTTGCTTACAAGAAGGAGTTTAATGAACAGATTGTAGTTTATAACCCAGCACACCATTTTTCTGAAAATATATTAGAGAGTACAACCACTGTAGAGTGAATTCTGTAATCTGAGTCACTGGTGTAATGCTAATTAATCTAATTATCAGAGTGTGGCTCTTCTGTCAACCTGAAGGTGTATGGCTTAATTTGGA
Source organism: Cisticola juncidis (assembly GCA_013400215.1). Classification (NCBI taxonomy): domain Eukaryota; kingdom Metazoa; phylum Chordata; class Aves; order Passeriformes; family Cisticolidae; genus Cisticola; species Cisticola juncidis. Next base: position 1,413,252 of record VXBR01001004.1, on the reverse strand, counting down.
AAATTTATAGTGAGGGCCCCATGCCACCTCCAGATTCCCCTTCTGAAAAGCCTTTTGTGGTCAGGTGACTTAAATCACAGTTTTGCAATTTTTCTCATAGTGGGAGAAATCTCTTTGTTCTTAGTTTGGTCTTGGTCTGCCTAAACTAGATTTGAATGCTGATTTGCACTGTAAGGAGGTACCACATCATATATAGAAAGTGATAAATCGAGTGAATTTACTGTTTAGTGGATTTATTAAAACAACACCAGAAGCAAACCAAGTAGTGTATATCTGGGGAGGTGTATGTGCTAGGGAAAATTTCTCTAGGCTAGAGGTAATTTTAAAATGTTGACCATTAAATTCTCTCAGATGAATTTTTCAGTGTGCTTTTAAAGTTTATGTGAACAAATATATTTTGTTTCCCTCTCCTTTCTGAAATTCAGTTCACCTCAACATAGTTAATATCAGTTGGGCTGAGTTACCTGCTTGTTGACAGACATGAGGTCATGCAGTATGGCTGTTTTGGTGCTTCCTTGTAGCTGACTGTTCTTGCCGAATGTTTCAGGGTTCCTGGTGGTACCGATCAATACGATACAGTGGAGATCAGATTCTCATTCGGACAACTCAAATATATACATATTTTGTCTATAAAACCCGGAACATGGACATGAAACGTAAGTAAAAGGCATCTTGTACTGTAGATGTGTTCATCTGGAAGTGTCAGTCTGCTAACATTAAAATAATTCTATTTTAAGCCTTAATTAGGTTAAACTAATGCTTCTGGTTCCTTTAGAGTATTTTTAAAATTTAATTCCATTGCAGGTGAAGAGTACTGTGGAAGAAGACTGAAATGTTTGGGAGAGGGAATTGTATAGATCTATATTTATGTCTATCTATGCATTTAAAAAAAAAAAAAAAAAGAAAAAGGGGTACTGTATGCTGGGAAAAAATGCTGACCTGCTTGTATCCCTCAGTTGCCAGTAGGAGCCAACCTCTATCTGTGTGTTTTCTTCTGTTAGTGTAAAAAAACAGGCTTTGGAATTTTTTTAGGGGCTTCATGAAATTTTTATATGCATAAGGAATGAAATAGCATTTCTTGCTTTTAGATGTTAGAATAGAGTACTAAATTTCTGTTAAAATATTTTGCTATCAATTTTATATTATTTTCTTACTTGTTTATATTTTTCAATATACTTACTTTTCTTGTATATTCCCTGATTTTAAAGGAATACTTTCCCCATTTTTCTGGGGAAAACCATAGATATATTTTGTTGGTGCAAAATTGTATCTTTCAGTTTGGGGGCTGGAATGAGCCTGAAGAATTAGCACAGTAGTACTGAGTTCTAGGTTGGATTTAACTGAATTGCATGCTCAGAGCAATTGAAAAGCAGAATAGAAGAACTCCCAAAATCTTCTAAAAAAGGGTTCATGAATATATTTTCTTCTTTGAGTTGCACTGTTTGTCAGCTTTACATTTGCTAGAAGATTGCTGAAATCTGCTCTTGATCAATTCTTTTCCTACAGAGCAGAAATGCTTCACAGATGATCCAAATGGTGTAGGGACTAAGAGTATGGAAAGGTGTTACCCTTCTATTCACAGGGCACGTGGGTCTGTGCGTGAGATTAGTTCAGACTGGTTCATACTCTCTTTTATCATACTCTTATGCTATTTCCTATCTGCAGCTAGGTAAGAAAAGAGAGAGTAGATGAGACTTAAGAAGTTCAGGGACATCACTTTTTTTCTTCAGACTTGTCCTTAACAGTAGTTTGTTTCATATTGGACCTTGCTCAGAACCGAGATCTGAGGCCTGCTTTGTCCCTCCTGAAGATTGGTTAAAAAGTTAACTGTAGGCTTAAGTGGCCTTATTTAAGGACTTAACACTTCTAGGTAGTTCCAGGACCACAGGCAGGTCAGTTTTTTGTGCTGAGGTCTGTTGTGCAATGTGAATGGAAACTGAGGTGCAGCTGAGGTGGCTTAGACAAACCACAGAATCATCAGGTAAGGCTTTTGCTTAGTTGTGAATTCCACTGTAGTGTGATATATCGAGCCAGCAAATGTAGTCAAACCAGGCTAAGGAAATGATGAGACAACTCTCCATGACTTACCTTGTTTTAAGGTAATTTTTCAAGTTTCAGAACAAACTTACTTTCAGAATCTCCTGGAGATTTACAGTTGTTGTTCTTAAATAATGGGAAGATATTTATAGTCATCTAAGCCTTCAATGTGCTGTGCTGAGGAAGTGAATAGATAATCAAGCATGGAAATGAAAATTGATGCTCAGGGAACTTGGTTCATTGTTAGCAGTTTGAATTCACTGGGCACTGCAGGTAGGCAAAAATAACTTTGACTTGCTTGTAAGAGCACTTGTTCAAAATTTAAGAGGGAAGCTTGAGTAACTACTGCTGAAGTTATTTTAACTGGAGCAAATGATTCTGTGAGCTCTTTGTCTGTGGCTCAGGGGTCTGGTATGTTCATGAGCTGAAAGTTCACAATGGGACTAAAATATCCAGTTGTCTAGGGCTTTCATTTTAATTACTACAGAATGTTTTGTGGTAATACGGATTTTCCTAATCACATTAAGAAAAGAGCAGTCCATCATCTTTGTGCAATTTGTTTGTAGGATTATTATTTGTTTGTAGCATTATTTATTGAACTGCTTTTCTAATAATTACAAGATTTTTTTTTTGTGAATTTTCAATGCTGACTGAACAGAAAATGGAGCTGAAATTTTATCCTTCCTGCCCCCTTCTTCCATACACATCGTGGTGCTGCTGCAGGCACATGGGTTGCTGAGAGGAATCGTTCTGTGAGCATGCAGAAGTAGTCAAACTGCTGTGCAGTGATGGCTGCTAGTCCTAATGAAGTCTAATTATGTTTTTTTTCAAGACATTAAATGTCAAATGCTGGACTTGATACCATGAGAAAATAAGCCTCGAATGATCTCTTTTGTCTTGTGCCAGACATTGATTCCTGCCTTGTTTGCCCTCTGGCAGTAGTAACTGATCCATTAACTAGAGAACATGGATGTTCATGGTTGTTGGGGGAGGAATGGGAGTCAGTTTTATGGCTGAAGGTTCTGCAGAAATCAGTTGGTGCCTTAGGATGTTGACATTTTCTTTGACTGACTCTAATTATCTTTGCAGGGCTCATCATGGTTTTAGCAGGGGCATCTGAATTTGATCCTCAGTACAATAAAGATGCGACGAGCAGACCAGCAGACAACATCCAGATACCTCAGGTCAGTAGTGTCAAGAGATGTTCGAAGTGACCCCTTCAAGGGACGAGGGAGGTGATGCTTCTGGGTGACCAGCTGACAGAATTCAGGTTCTTCAGGCATTAACTTTGTAGAGAGGCAACTGTATCCCTTCAGAAATAGAGTTTAAAGCTAGGCTTGATTTAAACTTTTGAAAAAGAAAAGATAGCATTAATGGTGCTAATGCTTGTTTTAGATGGAACTGGTATAGTATATAGGCTGCTGCATTGGGCTTTTGGGGAGAGGTGAAGTAAATAGGAAATCAGAGTGTTAATCCTTAAAAATTTTGAGTACTGACATAAGGAAGTGATCGCCATTTGATGTTCTTTTAAATCATTAACACAAATCTGGTTGAGTGCATTAACATAGTAAAATAAAATTATTATCTGATGTCTGAATTAGTAATATCTTTAAATATAATGAAAATTTGTCCATGAGTATCTGTTCTCCTCTGATTGCCTTTTATATTCATTTCCACTCAGTGTTTCCAATGGCATCAGAGATGCCATAAATGCATACTGTGGCAAATAATTTTTACTAGCAGAGTTTTAGAAAGTCTTATTTATCACAAAGTGGCGCTTAGAACTTTAAAGCACAGTATACAAAATGCTCCATTGAAAATGTTTTGAGTTGGCAAAAGGGAGGAAATAGTCTCACAGATTTAACCTTTGCATGCGCACAACTGAATTTGCATGTTTTAAACGTGACCTAAATGTAAGAGGTATCTCAGTCTATTTTCTTTCACTTAATAGTCTCTGTCTCTTTTACAAATTCTTTATCATGTTGTGGACTTTGAGTAGAAGATGGAATTGCAGTAAAGTGGGGTTTTTCAGCAATGGGAGCAAAAGTCTGGAAAAGATTACCTTGATCAATGGTTCTTCACCCATGCTGTTGCTGTCTTTGGCATTCTGCAAGGCCTTTTACATTTAATCATTCCATTTTTAAAACACAGTCCAGCCTTCTGTAACCATATCCTGCTGAGAAGGAGTGTTCTAGTGATTAGGAGTCCTGTTTGTGACCAATTTATATCCTTGTTTTTTATCATCTCTGTTCCGGAGTCTAAACAATTCTTGCTGTGTATATCCTAATACATCTGTGGACAGAAGCAATAGCCCATTAGTTATCTTTTTGTCTTTGTTTTGCTAAACTAGAAAAGCTGCTGTTTTTCATTCCTCTCTTTTCCAAAAGGCTCATTTCTGTCCTCTTGCTATGTGCTGAACAGGTTACTGTTCCCTGTTGATAGATTTCTAAATTTTACATTATTTTTTATCTGCTTAGAATTCTCCACAGTATTCTATGCTAAGGCTTAACAGTGCCTTTGCATTTAAAAATACTGTTCCTGTATTTCTGCAGGTAATGATATTCAGCATACTCTTTTCCACAGCTGTTTTGTATGGTGGTTTAGTACAAATAGAGTGGGAGCAGTAAGGTTTCAGAATTTCCCCATCTTAGGTATCTCTGTTTTCCTAACAGCTAACAAGTTCCCATCTTCGAGCTGCAGTTCTTGTTAGTGTGCAAGTGCATGACTGAATTTGATGACAGATCTTGTTCCCTTCCTAAAGGTCCAGTACTCAGTGTCATCTGTGTTTTTTTCTGGCTATATGGCAGAACAGTTCACTGAAGCATCAGTACAGAAGGGTATTGCTAATAACATCTGCTAGTGTATCCTGCTTTTGGGGCCATGAGCAAGGTTCCCAATTTCACAAAATTCCCTTTCTAAATTTTACTGCTCTTGATCTGGGGTTACACTGGGATATGCTTGTAAGAAACTTATTATCAGAAAATACTTCTTTCAAGTGTGGAGAGAGACTGGTCAAAGGTTGCTATAGCTTAGAGCTGTTGATACCCAAAGTTCTCTTTTTGTCTTGAGATTTTGGAATTTTTCTCTCCTCAGGTAACTTTTTGAGCTAAAAAGTGAAGCTGTGGGCCGTGTACTAATGCTACTTTACCTGAGCTACTGTTACTCAGACCTGTTTGAACTGTGGGTCTTGGCCCTGTGGGGATGAGGAAAGATCATCCTAAATAAAGAACACTACACTTTTTTCAAGTTGGTGTGGTTTGTAAAGAAGCTAAAATAGTTATCTTCACCCTACCTGGGATTTCAGGCTTGTAAACCTCCTTCCTGTTATACCTGAAATTATTCCTAGCGAAGTTTGCTGTGTTTTAGATGGGTGAAAGGTCTCAAGGTGATGCTGTTCCTTGTGCATATTAAGTTCCATGAAAATGCCGTAGAAATATAGTTGAATCTAGTAAACCTTGGCAATAAAATCAGATATTAAAAATATTTTCTGTCAATACAAATTTACTTAACACTCTACAAGACAAGTTTCTTGCATGCAAATCTTTACGATCCCCTTGTTCGGACATTGAAAAAAAGGCATGTAAAGACAGTTTTTAAATTTTTGGAGCTGGGTTTTGAATATGGCTAATATGGCCAAATATTATATGAATATGGCTAAAAAAAATGGCTAATGTTCATCTCTACAGAAATTTCCAAGGAAAAGTTACTTGAACTCTTGCTTTTGTGAACATACTTCTTTTTCTTTGTGAACTGTTCTCCTGCTTGTCTTTAGCAATAAAATAGCAGTTTGTGTTTAACTATTTTATTTTAGCTAATCAGAGAAATTGGTGGCATAAATTTAAAGAAGAATGAGCCTCCTCTCACCTACCCTTACAGTCTGAAAGCCAGAGTTCTGCTGTTGACTCATCTTGCCCGGATGCAAGTTCCTGAAGTCCTTGAAGAAGGTAGTGGCTTCTCCCCTAATAGGATATTACTGGAAACAGAGCAAGATACTGCATGTTACAATACTTTTGATTATTGTCCTATAAAGAGTTGAATGGATCTGTGCTCAGTAGTCTCAGTGCAGGCTGCTTAGTTTTTCAACTTTAACGACCCTCTAGAGCATTTACTTAGCATTTACTCTCTCCTGACAGCCCTGCAATACTGGTATTTTACTTTTTAATGTTTTTGGCTGCAAATATGGCTAAGATAAATTGGTTTTGATTTTTGTAATAGAATAAAATGTTTAACATGAAGTACATTTGCTTTTCAGAGCCAAGAAATCCAAGATCAGCATAATGCTGCTTGCTTTAGCATTTCCACGTGTATTTATTTTTGGAGATTTTTAGCCCACTATGTGAAGTAAAGATGATAAGATTAGAACTTTAAATATTAGTTACCTGTGAGCTTCAGTTTGTGTTTTGGAATTTTTGATACTTGTAAATATTCAAACCAAAATGTTTCTAAATGCATTTCTTAAATTTCAGCCATGAAAGCCATAGTTTTAGGTTGACCAGTATAGTTGAGGTGTCCTACATTTTAATGGAAATAAAAAAAACCAACCAAACAAAAAAAAAACAGGGAAAATGCTTTGCTTCAAATTTTTCAGTTCCTTTCAAAGGAAAGATAATCAGTTTTTAAAAGTAATGAAAAATATCTTATCTTTCTTTTACTTAGTGTTACTGTTTGTACTTAGAACTTCACAGAACTGCATTCAAAAGAAGTTGCTACCTTGCAAATAATACTTTTTGTAAAACTAGTGTTTCACTTAAAATTAAAGATCTTGGTTTTAACTTGTGATTACCTAGAGTACATGGGATTTTAATATGACAGGTAAATTGTCTATGCCATCCTATTGCTTTTTTTAAGATGGATCTAATAAATATTTCATTTGGTGTGAAAGCTGGTATACAAAATTTGTTTCCTCTTAGCACTTGCATTTTCCTGTTTTTTTTAAGGAATATTACAGAGGGACATGTCAGTGAGAATAAAGCGGCATTTTTGCCTTTACAAGAATGAACAGAAGTGAAGACCATGCCAATTAAATGGTCCAGTTTATGTGAACTGATTGTTTTTCCCAACAGTAGTACAGCATAATTGCAGCCAGTTATATCTTGCAGATCAGCAGTTTATCCTTAAGAAGAGTCCTGCACTACTTCAAGAAATGATTAATGTGATCTGCCAACTAATAATAATGGCTCGAAGCAGGGAAGGTAAGATAAGAAACTGTATAATTAAAACCAGTAAATATGTTTCTTCACTGTGATACTTCATAAAGCCTTTGGAAACGCCTAAATGCTGTTTTGCTCTTTTTACTGTAATGACAGAGTTTTTGAGGATTGAATGCTGCTGCTGCCAAGCTCTGCTCTGAAATCCTGACTATGTGTGTCCTGCTTGTAATTTTTGCAATTGTCTCCTTAACTGCAATTGAAAATATTTTCTTGAAGATGTTGTTCATTTTCAGTAGCGAAGCATTCAGTATAAGATTTGTGTTCTTTCCATTTGCATTTTTACAGTTTTTTCTCTCCTCTTACGAGTGCTCTTGTTTTTTAGATCACTTCTTTGCAATTATTTCTTTGTATGTTGCTCATATTTCTCCAGATCAGAATTCTATGTTCTTTAGCCTGCTTTGTAGTTTTATTCTGAACTTGTAGGGTCAGGTGCTTAGCTGTAATTACCATAGAAATTATAATTTAATTGAATTAAATTATAATTTAACTGAAATATAATATTAAGCATGTTTCTTTCCACTGTGAAAAAGGTAGTTGCTCAGAAGATGGTTACTTGCAGTATAAGGAAGCAAAGACTTAGATATCATTCCTTTTTTTGCACCAAACACAGTCAAGGCAATTTTTTTTTTGGTGATCTTTTCTTTTGGTATCAAACAATACTTACTGGTTGATCTTTACTAGACAAAAAATCCTTTAATGAGCATTGATAGCCTCCTAGTGAGAATTGTTTTGGGGAAGATATTTCCCAGAACTATTGGAAGTGGTGCTGGAAATTCTGCTCCGTGACAAAATAAAGTGTGAGAGGGGATGTGAGCAGATAAGGATGTTGTGTGCTAGCTTAGATTTTTTTTTTAATTTGGATAGTGTTTTACAAAAAATACCTGAATCTCTGAGATACTGTAAAATATCAATTCAGTGCTCTGAGAAATACCTTTAAGATGGCCTAGATAGCCTATGTATATATTGGTCAACTAGCAAATAGTTGTTTTCTCTTGTGCAAAATGCAACCAAAGTAACACAGGCAGAAGTGCTTTTTTATGCAACAAAATTGGAAGTCTTTGAAAAATGAGAAACACAGTTCTTCTTTTAAAAGCTGAAACAAGCACATACTGAACAGAGCGCATTATATACTTTGCAACTTAAATGACCTTCAGGTAGTTGTATTCTTTTCCTCTAGTTCTGAATATACACAAAGATACTTTCTTAATTTGACAGTAAAATAAATATTTTTAAATGCATTATTCTTAATAAATTACTTTGAAGAACTTTAGATTTTAACTTAAATTAAAACAAAAGGAGACAGTATTTTGAAATATAGGAGTGTAAAGTAATTTTCTATTAGCACGTGAAATGGTTATTTATAAACCAAATCCAAACAACCGCTACCACTAACAGTTTCCAGAGATCATCATTATCTCTTCCAGCCTCAATCCTTTTGTGAAAGAGGAAGAGAATTTATAGCTGTCATTATGTATGATAGAAATTACTTCCCTAGATTTGGAGAAGAAGTAGGTATGTATCATAGGTATGGTTGAGGACTTGTCTGGTATTTCTCTTACCAGCTTTTCTCAAAATTATTTCCAAAGTTTGAAAATGGCAGTAGCCAGAACTTTGTACCAAACAACCAAACATTTCCATGCCAGTGCTCTGAGCACATGGTGTTAAAGAGAAGGTGGTACCCAAGAGTTGCCCATTAACAGCCAGCAATAATGAAATTGGGGATTTCAAGGTAAACAGTTTGAGAATTTTGATCTTTGGCCTAAAATGAAGTCACTGCATTTACTACTTACTATTTATTTAACAAATGTAATGCATTGGTCCTGCTTTTAATGACAGTGCATGGGGAGAGAACTGTGTCACCCTGGGAAACAACCAAAAATTGTAAAGGTGTCATTGGTTTGGTTTTGTGTTGTTTGTGTTTTTTTAAGATAAACAAAATGGAAGTTAGATATTGAAATTTTTAAGAGACTGCTTTGCTTAAGTTTGTATTTGTCACCATAATTTTAAGTGGCTTAAAACGTAACTGCAGTTGGGTATGGGGTAAGTTGTAATTGTTACTTAAATCAATCTTGACATAGTGTATAAAAGGATGACATACTACAGTTAGTCATAGGTTTTCAGCAGTCCTGGTTCTGTGAAAGTACAAAGGTAATGGCATGTGTTAATACCACCTAAAGAAATATTTTGGGGACAAATCATACTTCGTGAAACCAAAACTGATAGTGGGATGAGAAGTCTCATTTTGTGCTGCATTTCCTGTCTTTCAGATATTCTCAAATGTTATTGTTACTTTTAGAAGCTTAAAAATATCTGCAGCAATTTATGCTTACCCTGTATCTTTAGAAGATCTTTAGAAGAAAGACATTTGATACGAATCTTCTCAGTCTTGGCACTGAGCTTTGCTTTTGTGGCATCCCTTGCTTGCATCCATTGTTCTGTGACAAACTGATACCTGAGAACCAGCAAGCGTAAATTATTTTCATGGCTCCCTTGAGATTATCCTTCAGTATAAGTAGATAGCTGCCTTGCCAAGTGAGGTGTTTGCTGCCAAAAACATGGGATGTGCAGTAAGTGTCTGCAGAAGTTAGGCATCCTTTCAGCTCTCCAGTCAAAGCACATTCCTTAATTCAGGTTGGAAGCTGCAGTGTAATGAAGAGGTTGTGGCTTGACTCAGGTGTATGCCATTCCTTCACAAGCAACTCAAATTTGCATTGAAACTTGGGATTGACTACTTTAATGTCATATGTTTGGTTTAAACTGCAAGAGAGTGCTTTTAGATAAGAAATTCTTTGCTGCTGAGGGTGGGGAGGCACTGGCATGGTTTGCCAGAGAAGCTGTGGATGCCCCATTCTTGGAAGTGTTCAAGGCCAGGTTGGATGAGACTTCGAGCAACTCGGTCTAGTGGAATGTGTCCCTACCCAAGGCAGGGGGTTGGAACCAGATGATGTTTGAGGTCAACCCAAACTATTTTATGATTCTATATTTTTTGTCAATTTAACCTTACATTAAAGGGCATCTTCTACTGTGCAATTTGACAATCAGAAGCTGTCAAAATAGGTACAGCAATGACATTAATTTTGTGGTAGGGGCATTTGGGGCATGTTAAAAGCTATGCTGTCCTCAGGTCCACTCTTGGGTAATATAAAGACCTGTGTTCTTTTCAGGAAACCAAGGTTTCCAACTGTAAAAATATTTTTCTGTCATATGGATGATGAGTCAATCCTCTAAGAAAGATAATACTTTCTACTTTGACTAGCGCTCTGTGGTCTCAAAGCTCTAGGTGAATTTCCTGCAAAAGACAGTTTGTCAGAGGTTATTTAGGATTCTTTTATTGACTTGGTTTTCAGTGTGTTTTTTTAACTCAAAAAAAAATCCTGTGACTTTCCTTAGCAGCAGCATCCAAAAAAATTGCAGGGGAGATGGAAGCTGGCTGAAATGGGAAGTAAATGTAGTGTTACTTAGTTGGGACATTAATCTTTCCGTTGCTACTTTTTTTTTAAAAAGGTGGAAGTTACATCTTTCTTAGTTACATGTCTGTCTAGCCAGGTAGTTCCATTTGTGTGTTATATTTCTCTTTGTATTGCATATAATTGTCACATGTCCTTCCATGTGATTTGATAGCTGATGAAATTTATAGCTCGGTGTAATTAGTGAAGAAACAGAGAATTTGAAGAGCAGAGGAGCAGCTGAAGCAGAGGGAGCAGTGATCTTTCATGTGCAGTTACTATGCCCTCACAGCTGCTCAGAAATTTGCAGCAGGATAATAAAAAGTCTATAATGAGTCCTCTAAACAGGGTTTATGAGAAGTTTTATTTATGAATGAATGGTTGTCAAACAAAGTTATGTTGCTGTTTGTGTCTGCTTTACTTTTTCATTTCTTTGCAGATGTGATGAGTACTACTAATTGCTAAGTGGTGCTTTTAATTTTTTTTCTTTTGCTCTGTTCTGTTTTTCTCCTTGTCTGCTTTGTAATTGTTTTAATTATGAGTGTAGGCCTTTTTGTACATTAAAACATGAAAAGAATTATAGGTAATTTCTAAAAGAAAAGTCAAATAGGTGTTTGCTCAGACACCCCTTTTAACCATTCAGTTTATTTCTAAGTCATGCATTTGATAGTTTTACAGCACTTCTTACTTCCTTCTAACATAATGTAATGCTCTGCTTAGCTTAATTATTTATAGTTTTCTTCTTGCATGTGATAGGTTGTTACCTATATGTTCATTTCTCAAGATTAAAATATTATAAATCATGTATTATACTGTAAAACAGTAACATTTAATGGTAAATAATATTAAATGATACACTAAACACATACACACACGTACATAAAACATACAAATATAAAATAAGTTTGTTTGATGCTGCTTTTTTTTTTAAACTGAATTGATGAAATTTTTGTCTATAATAATTACATAGATACACTCTGCAGCTGTTCCCTGAGACAGTGTTAGACAGAAGTCTTTCCCTTCCTCAGTGTTCAGTTGTGACATCCTAAATAGAGGGAAGAAAATGTCTGCTGATTTTTGTGGCTGGAGTGAGAGTAAAAAGGCTGCCTAGTTAATCATACTGAACATTTTAAGATGTCTCTTTCTTTTGCTTGGTGGACTGGAAATAAGGTTTTCTGTAATACAAGTACACATTGGAAAGTATAAGAAAAAAAATTAAAAATTATGTCGTTTGTTTCATTCTCCCCAAGAAAGGGAGTTCCGTGCTCCATCTTTGGGATCTTTGGAAAATTGCATGAAGCTTTCCCAGATGATAGTCCAGGGACTTCAGCAGTTCAAGTCTCCCCTTTTACAGCTGCCTCACATTGAAGAGGACAATCTGAGGAGAGTTTCCAATCATAAAAAGGTATAAAAATACAAATGATACTTGCTAACCTCTTAAAATGCTATCTGCTACTTCTTTTACCTCTTTGTGGTTAAGAAAGCAAGGTCATGAATTAACTAATAGAGAAAAAATAGATTTATTTTTAAGGAACTCGGTACAATGCTTCCTAGATGTTCTGTCTGCTTTTGGTTTCTTTAAAGTGCATCTCAGTTAGGTGGTGGGAATTATGATCAGAGATCTGTTAAGTGTAAATAAGTGTAAAAGATCAGTCTGTATTTGCCTAACAAACAACAGAAGCAGTTTCTTTCTTATTAAAATGTACTGTCTCCTATTTAATATTCTTCCAGAATGTGTCTGGAATATCCTACTGGGACTTTTTTTCTGGGGATGGATGGAGTAGTGGGCTTGTTTGGCGTTACATTGTTCTTAATGTACTTTGATAGAAAATATATTTTGAAGCTTACAGAGAGAAGTTCATAAAAGAAAAAATAATCAGTTACTTTGGGAAGCTTTTCAGGGTTTATGATCCTTTGTGTGGAAGAGTGGCTTATAAAGCTTTTGCTATGTACCTGAAGTTGGGTAGATATTTGGTTGGTATTTGTAGAATTTAAGGACGAAGAAGAATGGTCTTGTCTGAATACCTGCATGTGTTTCTTTGCTCTGTTTCACCAACTGTCTCTGCATTTAAACCTGCTTGTTCATTTGAATCTAGTGTATCTTCTGGGAATGCCTGGTTAGAAGCAGCCCTTTGCTTCTACTAGAAGCTGTTGATTTTTCTGATGGTTTTATTACAGTGGTTAATTTGGATGAATCGTGAAAAATATTCTTTTTATCTGACAGAGATTTTGTTTAGCTTTAACTACAGCCTTAGGGGATGTTTAAATGCTTCTGTGTTAGTGTGAAGACTAAGAATTCTTAGGTACTGCATGTTTTTAATCGTCTCTGAAGATGCTTGTTCATGAAATATTCAAGTAGTCATATCCTTTGGAAAAAGTAAAAGATTCTCTTACAGATATCATTAAAGACTTAATTTTTAAATCCAGTCTTAAACTACAGGGAGCATATGAGAAAATAAGCAATTTTAGATGGTTTTTTTGACATGTACATTGTAACTAAGTAAAAAAACAAATAATTTGGGTATGTTACAATTCCACCACTGTTTGCTGTGAAAGAGGAGAAAACCCCCCTTTCATGCTTGCTTGTACCAGATCACATACATTGAGTTCTTCAAAAACACCGTGCCCTAGATTGGCAGTATGATCAGTCTACCTGGATGCATGAAATTTTTTTAATAAAATACATGCATTTGTAATGCATGTGAGGTAATCAAGTATTCAAAACTGTATTTGTTCTATCCTTTTAGCTCTGCTCTGCAAGTCTTAGAAGGAGTAGATTTAGATTTGTTCTCAGTTCAGTACAAAAAACCCTCTAAACTTGTATTTGGTTGTTTCTGCCAGTGTAAATCTGAAAGCCCCGAAGTATTCTATCTAAATTAAACTCCCTATTAATAAGATGTCTTAGCTCAACTTTCTGGAAAACCTCTCTGAAACAATTTTATAAGAAATAATAAAGAACCGTTTCTAAGGGGTGACTTACTGAACACACCAATGTTCAAAGCAGTTCTGTTTACTAGGTTTGAGTGCAACCTCTTTGGTTTATTGTTTCTCAAAATATAGGCTTGCTAGTTTCCTCAAGTGTGGGGTTTTTTATAAGATCAAATGTGGTGGTGTGTACATGTTGGTGTAGTGGGGACACCAGTGATGTATTATCAAGAGTTTATTTGTGGGCTGTGTTCTGTGCTACCATGGGACTTCCTTTCTTCTTTTTTTTTAATTTCAGTATAAAATCAAAAGTATTCAGGATTTGGTAAGTTTGAAAGGCTCAGATCGTCGCAATTTACTGCACTTCCTAGAAGATAAGAAATATGAAGAAGTTATGGCTGTCCTTGGCAGCTTTCCATATGTCACTATGGATATAAAACCACAGGGTGAGTGGGAGGTCCTTTTGTTCTGTGTATGTCACTCTTGTGACTTTTTGATAGTCTGCTGGCAGTAAGCTTTTGGAGGATGCTGAAACAGAACTCAATGCTGTTTATGTAACCTGGAAATGAGATACTTCTTTGGAGAGGTGGGCTCTTGTACAGGAGAGTTACAGTCTGAAGAGGTAAAGTACATACATTCCATGTATTCCCAAGACAGTAGTAGTTTCTCATCCAGGATCTTACCTGAAATTTCATCTTGGATTTTAATATTTCCTGAGTAATGTGGAATTCTGGTTGAAATACCACTTCTATTAGCTATCTTAAATAGTTACACTTATTCCAGAATTTATGCTCAGCTTTCTTCAGCATGCAGAGTAATTTGTGAGGTTTTTGAGTTGGAGATCCTGATGACTAAATATTCATGGGTTCCTTTGTGATAATCCTGGTATAATTTTTACATCAGGCAGAATTTGTCCAAGCTATGCTAAGCTACGTTTTGTGTGCATTATTTCAGTGAATGTATAATGGTCTCCCTCTCTGAAGATGAGACATATTGTAAGCAGTTCCTGTTAGACAACTTTGCAGTGGGAAGTGAATTGGTTCTGTGGTCCCCTTTTCTTTGTAGATCAGGGCTAGTAAATGTGTGATATGTGAAAGGATGTTCTAATTCTTGTTTCTACTTTGTTTTCATTGTGGTAGCAGCAATCCCATTCAAAATGTAATATACTTTGTTTGGGGAGCCTGGTTGTAATTTGGCTTATGTGTAGTCCTCTCTGAGAAGCAAATGTTAGAAGGAATACCTGTTAAGGAAGCAAATATCTGCTAATGTTGGTGTTTCTGAATGTTATTTGTGTTGTTTTGTTGGGTTTTTTTTAAAGAAATAAACATAAAACTCTGTTATTGTAGCATAGGATTGTATATGGTCTTGTTAATCTGTTTAAAATTCAGTCTTGAAGTACCTCCCCATATTTTGACAACAATGTTATCCTGCCCGTAGTCTTCATTTATCACACAGCTGCACTCCAGTGTGGTGTGGAGGTTTAAACCATACAGATGCTTTTCTGTTCAGCTCAGTAATGCCATTATATAAAATATATATGTAAGACCAGTGAATAGTAAAACTGATTTCTCAGGGAGGGACTGGAGGGGAATAAATAAAATGTCTACGCTGGGATATAACTGTATTCCCCTCCTACCTGAGACATTCTCCAGTTTATAGGTTGGAGGTATAAACTCCTCAGTGGCTCCCCTGTGGGGTTTGTTCAATGTTTTAGCTAAACTAATCATTGCTATTCTTTTATTTTCCTTTGCCTTCTCCTTAAAAAATAATTAAATGCATAATTGTTAATGTGGCATTGAAATTGAGTTGTTAATCATATGAAAGTCAGGAAAATTAAAATTATGATTCTCAGAACAAACATAACAGGGTCCCTCTGGTCATGTGTGATATTTCATGTTTCTGAAGTTTTATGCTTTAATATATAATGCACAGTATTACAGGGTTATGGTTCCCACAGCAGCTATAATTTTGAATTTTCTAACTTTCATGCAATTAAAATTTCAAACTCATTGTTGCGTTTTTGTAGGTTGCCAAATTACCAGCTCTCATTCTGATAGTATATTTGAAGTTGTAAGAGACTTATTAAATAATACTTTGAAATTATTTTTTGTTATAAGTCTTGGAATTTGAATGCTTACGTTTAGAAGTAGCAGAAGCAGTGCTTAATGGAGAAAAAGGCTTTAAAGAAGTTTAAGAGATGTGTTTCTTTTCTTTTTGCTTTAGTTTTGGATGATGAAGACAGCAACAACATCACAGTAGGTTCTCTTGTCACTGTTCTGGTCACACTAACGAGACAGACCATGGCAGTAAGTATTAACAATACTTGTTCTTTCATGGTAATTGTGAGTGCACACTTGTATAAAGGCATTTCTGGTTATTTTGTAAACATAACTCTGAGGTTAAGATTTGAAATTGAGAACTTGTGTTCTTAATCCGTCCTTATGGTTTTGTTTTGAATGAGCAAGTTTTCCTGGAATAAAATCAAAGTTCAGTCTGACCCATTGCAGTTGTCTAGGGAACGGTAAAAGAATATGGCAAGGGATATTGCTCTGAGGTTTGTAAACAACAGGAAGAGACTTTCAGAAACTTGATTCTTTAACTAAAATAAAATACTCAAGTCCTCAGGACAGTGTTTGATTTTGCTTTATGTGGGCTCATAATGTTGCAAATCTCATGGGTGTTTTAGACACTTTTATGAAAGAAACACAGTCCAGCAGAATGCTGAATATGCATAACTTAAGTTAAAGGAGGTACACCAGTGTCACATAAAGAAAGTGGGTTGCTGTGTAGGAAACAGTGTGGCATAACCAAAACGATACTATACCCCGGTGGTTAAACTTCTGCTAGTTTTCTAGCTTAAAATGCAGTGATGGCTTTCTTTGAACAAAAAACTTTAATACACAGAACCTAAACAAAGTTTGACATGTCAAGGACTGCAATGTAAATTTTTGCATCTGTACTAATGACATAAATGTCTAAGTAAACAGAAGGTCTGAGTTACACCTCAAAGGTAAGGTACACAAGCCTGATTGTTAGAGGTGAGATCAGACTATTGAAGCCAGTTTGGCAGAAAGTCTGTGTGTACAAGGTCTATGTGCTCATGCAGTGGTAGCCAAGGGTGCAGTAGGTAGAAAGTAAAAGCACTGTATCACTATGCTGGAATTGCAAAATGAAGGAAACTGGAAATTATGAGGATATCAAAATGTACTTAGAAACTAAAAAGTCTAACAGCATATAGAAAATTCATTTAAGATGTTTTTTGTGTGACCTCCACTAGGCAGTCTGGCATAGGAACACGACTAAGATGAGAGCTAGTCTTTTGTATGATGTATGTTTTCTGTGGTGGTATTTCCTATTTGCCATCTTTATATATGACAGCTCCTTGTAACTGTTTTGTTTGGGTGGGCTTTTTTGTTTTTTTAATGGCAGATAGTATGTTTTGAAGAAAGAAATGCATTTAAAAATCCATTTACATAGAGGTGTCCCAGTCTACAGAATATTGACATTGTGTTTTGTCTTAACGTTTCACATTTCTGGTTTGATTTGTTGTTCTGTGTCCCTGAGTAGCAGAGCAGCTGTTGAAGTTTTTAATGCTCTGACAACTGGAGCAGAATTAGCATTTTACTACTGCTTGCTTTTGTGATATAGGATTTCTGTGCTTTATAAAACGTTAGATTCTTTGGAACAAGATGACATGTTACTACTAAATTTCTTTATAATACCAGTGGCAGAAAAATCTGAGACCAAATGTTTGAAATAGTGTTTAATTTTGATCTGTTAATCCCCTGTTGTGTCTGTCACTGATAAAAGAATTTGCCATAAGTAAAATAGTCAGACCTGATTAAGGTGATTTAGTTTAAGTTCAAATATGAAATAATTACTTGCTCTCGGTACAGAGATGCATTAGTAATTTTCACATCTTTCTCTAACCAGGAAGTGTTTGAAAAGGAACAGTCTATATGTGCAGCAGAAGAGCAACCAACAGAAGATGGGGTAAGTGAACAGTGAATGTTCCTCTGACTAATTAAAGAGAACTTTCTTTCAGATCTTAAATTGCAAATTGTGCACTTCTCAAGCATTTTTTTCAGAAATGCCTACTGAAGTGTCCTTTGAGCTGTGCTTTCTAATTTTGGTTCTCAGCTTAAAACACTTAAATTACAGTTGAATGACTGAAATTTTATGAACAGAATAAATATTTTAATACTGCTTTCCTGCAGCAAGGAGATGCCAGCAAAGTTAAGAGCAAAGGATGGCAACAAAAGAATAAAGGAACCAAGAAAGCTTCAAAATCAAAGAAAAAGAAGCCATTGAAAAAGAAACCTGTGCCACCTTCATTGCAACCACAGAAACAACAGAAGCAAAAACAAGCTAATGGGGTAGCTCACAGATTCAATTATATTTATAGTTTTATTCAGTTCATCACTTGTAATCTGATGGAGGGTTTTGTATCTGTCTCTTATGTTTCAGTTTATGCTTTTGTGAAGTTTGTCTTCTAAAATAGCATTTGTTTTCTCTACATTTAACAATTACTAGTGAAGTAATCAGGGAACCACTGTGGTAATGTTTACAGTGACCTGCTAAAATTTCTGCTCAACTGCTTCTAAAAATTTGGCTTTGTAATCCCTTCCTACTATTAGTTCTCATTATGCTGCCTTCTTGGAGGTGAATTATTCTGTAACTTCTACTTTTTCTTAAAAACTGAAAAGAGACTTTCTTCTTATAAATTAAGTAGTAGCTTGTATTTTCTTAAGTTCTCTGTAATTCTCTTAAGACCTTATATAATGCAGTCCTGGAATCATAGATGGTTTGGGTTGAAAGATCATTTGGCTTAAGGAGCATTTAGTTCCAACCCCTCTGCCGTGGGCAGGGGTGACTAGATGAGTTTGCCCAGGGCCCCATGCAGTCTGGCCTTGAATTCTTGTGGGGATGGGACATCCAATCTGGGAATCAAATACTGTTTTTTCCTATTCCTGTTGCGAGTGCCACATGGAGAAGTGAAATGGCTTGCATGCTCCTCTTAGCAAATGAGATGACAAGGATTAATCTTCCCTGTAGACATAACTCTGTGACACAAGAAGAGTGCAGATCGTGCGGTGTGTGCATGCAGGTGCTATGAATTCTGCGTACTACAGTAATGCAGACAAACTAAGTTAGGGGTGTTGGGTTTTTGTTTTTCTTTCCCATTAGGAAGTCGTTGTGAAGGAAGAGGAGGAGGAGGTCTCTGATAAAGGAAGTGAATCTGAAGAAGAAGAAGCAAACAGGGACTCTCAAAGTGAAAAAGATGATGGAAGTGACAGAGACTCTGACAGAGAACAAGATGAAAAGCAAAACAAAGATGATGAAGCTGTAAGCCTTACTTTTTCGTAAAGGCTAATGTTGCCTCTGGGGTTGAGAGAAAATGCATTTTAATCCTCTAGCATCCCCTCAGGCTAGGCAGCACTAGGATGAAGGAGTAATACCGGTTCTCCAGAGGTTTTCAGACCTCATTCTGGTATAAGAGCTTTGTCATTGCAAGTTTGTTTCAGAGTGAGTAGTGAAGAGTCTTCTCAGCATGGTCAGAGAACTTAGAAATGACATGAGAAAAATGGCTAAACTTCAGGAGAAAAAAAATTTTTCAGCTGATTACTATCTGCTACAGATTTGTGACTTAAATTCTCTCCTTTGAAATGTGTTCTTTACAGGCAATGGCTGTTGGATGTTGCAAAGTGCATACTAAGCATGCAGTAGTTGAACAGACTTGTACAGGTGCTTACTAAACTCTAGTAACTGTCAGGTTATTCGTTTGAAACTGTAATACTGTAATAGAGAGGGAAACATTGTGGTGGTAGATGATTTCTGCACCACAGGTCTTACAGTAAAAGACTTGAGTGACAGCTGAATGGCCCATACAGGGTGAGATTAAGCTTCTGATGGGAAAGGAATCATCAAACTTGTAATCAGGGCTCTTATGGCTGAGGTAGAGTGTGTTTATAGGTAGTGCTGTAAAAACTGAGTTTTGAAGAGTGTATGCAAACCCTGCAGATCTTCTTTTTTCCTTTATAATGTTTAGTATTACACAAGAACTAGTCACATATACCATTTTCATGGACCATTTTCTGTCTTTTTAATGCAAAAGATGGTTAGTGCACAATAACTTTTTAACCTTATCTTTGACAGGAGTGGCAAGAATTACAGCAAAGTATACAGAGAAAGGAGCGAGCCCTTCTTGAAACGAAGTCAAAGATAACACATCCTGTTTACAGTCTTTTTTTTCCTGAGGTCAGTAATAATGTTACAGTTGTGAAACATGAAACTTAATAATAATATAAATTAATTGATCCTTTTATGTTTTTACTGTAAATATTGGGCTTTTAAAAAGCTTAATGCCTGGGAAAAAGTCTAGTACTAATTTTATAAAGTCTTAACTTACAAAATTAAACACTGTCAGATACTTTTCTAAAACCTTTTTCTTCATTACTCTTTCTACCCAGTTCTCAGAGACTTGCAATCTGTATAAAACTTAAGGTGAAATATTGAGGTGTTTTTAATTCTACATCTAACTGCAAGTGCCTGTGACTGGAGGAGGTCCTGACCCCTCCTATGTTATGAGTAGTCACAGGAGAGTTTGGGAGTCATTTGGATCAGCAGATAGTTTTGGCTTACTGGTTGACTTCAAGTGTCAGTGCAGCAGTCTGGTGGCAGCACAGTGTGCAGCTATGGGAGATGGGGTTGGTTGGCAAAGCTGTCTCTTGCCACCACAGCGTAGTCTGGATGTGTGGAAGCTCAAAAATACAAGTTCAAGTGTGGATGAATGTTAGAGGAAATGATGTATTTGAGAGTGGTGACTCAGTATAAGCTGAGGTGTGTTTAAAGTAACCTTAGGTGTTGAAAGTATTATCTGATATATCAATTGTTACTTGCACTAACAGCTAGCCACTCAGTAGTTATCTGAGAAACCCTTAATAGCAGTGGAATCTTGAAAAAGAGGGGATTTTTCCAAGTAGAGCATTTGTGTTCTGAGCAGCTAAGTCAGATCCTTGGGGTGACCTGACTGGAACCAGGAGGAAGAAGTGTTTGGCCACATTTTCTTTCCTGGCCAATGATTCAGAGGTTTCCTTTGCTTCCTCGAAGTCTGACCAAAGAACCAAGTAGGATCTCTTCTCTGTTGTGCTATGTCAGTAATGGAGGTGGGATGCAAAGCTTATGCTTCCTCTTTTGGTTTAAAGAAGACAACTGAGATGGGAAAGAAGACTAAAACATGAATTGAAAAGGAAGGCACAGTGTATATTTGCTCCCTCTCCTCAGTCCCCGAGGCTCTTTATGCCCATATGTACAGCTTGTTGCATGTGCAAATATGTGCCATTGTCCACATGCTTGTGATCACATTGTTCCTGCTGGTTTTACCTGCTAGCAGCATTACAGAGCAAACTGTGGGACACAAGACCTGTTGCTGAGGTCCCAGAGGGGGACATAAGGTGAATAAATTGTCTTGCTGAAGGCCTTGGCTGACATCTAGTTTTGTAATGGCTGAACTTGAAGCTGTGTTTTCCTGTGTCAGGTGGGTGCACTCCCATCTCTCAGTACAGCTTCCAGCAGTACACCAGCATAATGTTAAAAGGTGTACTGGCATTCTGCTCTTCTGGCTACCTTAGATCATGTCAAATGTGCTGCAGAGTCTTAATACCTCCTTGCTGCAAGGGCAGCTGGCTTTGGTCATCAGTTGAAGCTCTCAGACAGTAAGTGCCATGCCCCAGTGCCTTAGGGGTGCTGAATATTTGTATTTCTGTTTTACTGAAGTGAGGGTCTTTTCAGAGACTTTGCTTATACTAACTCTGTATAAATCTGCATGTGCTTCAGCTGTGTGTAACCAAGTTACATATGGGTTTTGTGATAAAAAACCTAAATACAGCTTGCTGCTAAAAAGAAATCTAGGGCTCATCTGAATGCTTGAACTTGAAAGATACATATCCTCTCCTGGTACTGCAGTTGTAAATTTTCCAACTTCACTGATTTCCTGAGAGTTGAATGCAGCTGTACTTTGTGCTATAGTTGCAGTTGGAGCATGTTCAAATAGAGTTGATCTGCAACTTCTGAAGAACAAAAACCATCATACTCTGGTTTGGTTTTTTTTTTCATCTGTTATTTAGAGTATTATTTGTACTGTGGTCATGGCCAGTTCAGAGATAAAAAAATAGAGATAAAATGCTGTGTTCCAGAATTTAAAGGTGTTTGAGTAGAAGCTGAGCATAATAATACTTGTTCTCAGGAGGCAGCCTTAATGCTGCTTCATCCAAGTTTCGGGGCAGTTGATTACTCTGCCAGAGATGTGTCTTTAATCTGTTCAGGTTCTTAAATAATTATCTTCTGCTCCTGCATCCGTGAGTCCAGAAACTGCACAGATTGTAGCTTTGACATTTTTTAGGTAGAAACTGGCCTTGGTGTTCCAATTTCATGAACATACTGGTTCCCTGGCGTGCCAAACCTTGCACCCATCTGTTAAAGGGCTTTTTGCCCACTTGCCTCTTAGTTTGCCAGATTTTCACAGGCATAAACTTTAAATTCCACCCAATAAGCAAGAGGAAAATCACAGTCTTGCACAGCTGGCCCTTCTGTAAAAAAGTGATAGCACTTTGGGGTCAGGAGCTTTACTTCCAAAATTTTTACTCTATAATAGAGTCCTTTGAGCTTTAGATCAATGATTGTTGTTTGCACTGGTATTTTTTCCCCACTTGGCTGTTATTTTTACTAGTTCTTGTGAAAAGTTGATATTGGTCTGTTTCCATCACTCTCAACAGCAAGGATATTTTTTTATTGTTGTTGTTAAGGAACAATGTATTGTAAATCAGCACAGTGTTTTGGTAAAATCAAAAATAACATATTGATACAACTGGAGGTCGTTTTTATTATGGTCACAGTCCTCATAGGCCCAAAATGGTGATCAGCCATTTCTGTAATGGATCTTGCTTCTGTAGCTCTTGTTCAACTGTACTATTTATACTGTTCATCTTTCTATTCCTAGAGGCCTCTTGGCTAAGAAACACTTTGACTGCCTAAGAGTCTTCTTTGCTACAGCTGTCAAGAAGAGTGACAATATATTTACTATTGAAACTTAACAGATAAAATAACTTACGCCTTGCAATCACATGGGATGGTTTTCCCTAAAGAAAATCACTTGGAATAGTTGTAAGAAGGATTTAGAATTCTGCACATTCTGGTCTTAAATAGTGTATGAATAGGTTTTTGTCCTGTTCTCTGTCCCCATTCCAAAAACATGAGGGAATGCTGCTGCTTCACTGTGGTGCTTTTACTTTTATACACTTCAAAATGGGAAATTCAACATGTTGAGTTAATTTTACAGTTCTCAGTTCAGGAACTCAGGAGTGCTAATCAGTGCTTTTAGTTGTTGGTGTGAGTGTCTTGTTTGTTGTAAATAGTTGAACATTTCAGTGAGGTTGTGATAGTATAACAATTAGTCACTTCAAAAGAAAAAAAGGAGTTAATTGTAATTTTTCAACATGCATGCTTTAAATCTCAGATCACCAAACACTAGCTTCTGAGATGTTAAAAAAACTTAAAACTACTAACTTCTAACTCTTCCAGTAGAGAAAAAAAAATTCTTCAAATTCTGTGTGTTAACAGCATTTGCTTTCCAAGTGTGGAAGTTGCTCATGGGTGGTGTTGAAAGTCCACTTCATCCTTTCATTCAGTTCTTCTAATGCTATTAGGTTAAAATTTAAACAAAACAACCACTTTTTATGGGACACTGAAGCTACTACCTGATTGTTTTTGGTGTAAATGTATAAAACTTTGCTCCCTGGTTTGGAGCTTTGACATGTAACTCCAATAAGATGCACTTTTTAGGGCTCTAGTCTGTTATAAACATAGTAAGTTACCAAACCATCAGGGGTGGATAAAAGTTGGTTTGGAACACAGTTCAACCTTTGGGTTGTCTAAAAAGAATGTGTGTATTCCTCTTTTTTTCCAAGAATGGTAAGGTCATGCTGTTATGACTATTACCTGTCTACTGAAATACTTCTTCATAACCGTGTAGAAGCCTTCACCCTTGTCCCTCACTATTGTCACTTGTTTTAAGAAAGGGCTTTAGGAAGTGTGGAAACAAGAGCGTGCTTTGCAGGACTAAACATGTTTTTTTACAATAAAAAAGGTTTCAGCTTCTATTAAAGCAAAGTGGATTTTGCTTAAAACGAGTGCCAGAGGGTTAACCAAAAAGGTGTAGCATTTAAATGAAGAGGTTGATGTTAAAGAACTGTCTTTACCACTTGAGAATGATTGTCTGTGCTGCTGAGCTGCATCACAGTCCTAAAATTCTGACACCAGTTGAAGGAAAAACTGCTATTTTTGTACAATGTTGCTGTCTTATATGAAGGACTAATTTTGTTAATTTAGGAATTCTGCTTTAGCATCTGCAATGGCAAAACCTTGAGACCTGCAGCTATTTGGAAACCTATGTGTAATAGGGAGCAGTTGTTGGGCTTCTTTTACAAATATTGACTGGTACCGAGTCATTTCCTTAAAGTGAAATCTCAGTGTGTTCAAATGTCATTTCACTTTTGGGAGGGGGAAGCAGTAGGACAGAGCATACTTGCCTGAAAAAGACTTTTCTGTGAAGACTTTTCTTTGTCTGTCTTTACACTTTCCTTGCTGTATATGCTCAGTTTTTTTATCCAGGTTGGATTTGTGTTGCAACACCTAACGTTGTTTTATATTGAATGAAGTTGCTCGTTAATCCTCAGTGGGCACAATTCTTCAGGGTGGTTCCATGTCCCCCACGGTAGCTGAAGTTGAATACAAGGAATGAAAGCCCTTGGAGACCAGCAGTTACTTGTGATGACCTGTTTGCTTTCAGTGTGCAGTGTACACCATGTATTTTATTCATCCAAGAGTTTAAAAAAGCCACCAGACACAAACCTTTCAGTTCTGTCTGTATTACAAAGACTAGTGAATCCTAACTGCCTGTTAAAAAATGTAGGGGTATCTTTTTCTATGACTTCAATAATCCTGGTGGGTTTTTACTTTTGTTTTTTTCCTCTTTCTGAAAGGAAAAACAAGAATGGTGGTGGCTGTATATTGCAGATCGGAAGGAGCAGATGTTAATATGTATGCCATATCACGTTTGTACACTAAAGGATAAAGAAGAGGTAAAGTACTTGGAGAGTTTCTTTCTGGGGTATTACAAAACTCAGTTTTGTATAAGTGTCTTTGGTATGCAAATACATGAGGATTTTAATTTTTTTCATACTTATCTCTTAAGATGGAAAACAAATTTTACTCTCTTGATAAAACAAGAGAAGCGCCTTTTAACTATTGATAGTGGAGAAAGAAAAAGTAATTTAAGACGACTTTGAAGTTTCTTTGTGAAATATGGGGTTTTTTCCTCAATATCAAAAGATGATGAAAAGCAGTATTCATACCCAGTGAAATTCCTACATTTATTCAGATTGTTAGAAATATTAAGTGGTTTTTTTCTGTACAGCAGAGGCTGTGACAAATTAATTACTTTGGCTCATGTGAACTTTACTGAACCTGTAACCTTCAGCAGTGTTCTTCTTGCCACTTTTCTGAAAAATGTGTTTGTTCTTCCAAATTAGATGTTACATTCAATTTCAAATAACAGCAGAGTTACATGAAACTTTCATCAGACTTAATATTTTAACCTGTTTGAGTTTTTGAAGTTTAGCATACAGCAGGGTTAAATTGTGTACTTAACGTAGTTACTTGGCCTAATTCAGAAAAAAAAAGACTGAGTGACTCAATGATTTATTCAGCTTTCATGACATATATTGTGTTTGGATATTGTGACTCTTTAATGCAGGTATTTTATTACATAGAGATATTCAAAGAAGTGTCCCTAGTAAGAATGAAAATTTTCTATTATTCTGTAGTAGTGTTCAGTGGAGGACTCAGGTACTTGTTTCAATGTGTCGTTTGAAAGCATAAGAACTTAATGGTATGAAATCTCTTTTGTAGGTAGAGCTGAAGTTCCCAGCACCAGGCAAGCCTGGAAACTATCAGTACACAGTTTATTTAAGATCAGACTCATATATGGGACTGGACCAGATTAAACCATTGAAGGTGATGTTTGACTATGTTATGTACTTGTATTACATCAAAACCTGCTTCATGTGGTCATTAAAACACCAGAAGTCCCATTTATAAGAATTCAACCTGTCCTTTTAAAACAAGTGGAAAGATGGACTTACAAATGATTTCTGCCTATGTACAGTGGTAGTTTTATGATGGATTAAATGGGACTAAAATTCGAGATGCTTTCTCATGCATGTGTATTTTAATTCATGTTTTTCCAATGTCCATTCAGTTTCTGCAGTATGGTTGTCTGTGGCTTTTTGTACCTTGAGGTTTGCCATGTCATTTCCCTGCCCTTCCTTAGTCCTAGGTTGATCCAGTTAATGGGAAAAATCTGGCATCCCGTATTTCTGGAAGCAGTTCTCGGTTTTGTTTTTTGGTTTGGGGAGTGGGATGAGATTTGTTTTGTCATTTAACTGTTTAAACTGTTCAACAGGTTTTTTAACTGTTCTTTTGTGGGTTGTGTGTGGATTTGTTTGTTTTCCCGAATTGCTGTTTATTGTCTGTAACCTTTTCCTCCCTCCCTTCTCTTTCCTTGTCCAATTACAGCTGGAAGTTCATGAAGCAAAACCAGTGCCAGAAAATCACCCACAATGGGATACAGCAATAGAAGGTGATGAGGACCAGGAAGACAGTGAGGGCTTTGAAGACAGTTTTGAGGAGGAAGAGGAAGAGGAGGAAGATGATGATTAAACTTACTATTGATTGACTACAGTATCTGCACACAGTGCAAGCTCTTAATCTGACTGTGGAACTTGTACAATTAACCAAGAAACACAGTACAGAAGCTTTGAGAAGGCTGAGTTTAAATTTTCTTTACCAATTAAGAGTGCATTATGTAACTTCTCAGTGGAGGTGAAACAAATCTGTTGCCATTGATACACCTTGGAATATGCTTATGGCTCATTATAGCCTTCAAAGTGCAGGATGGTGCATTTGTTTCAATTGAAAATAAAAGCTTTTTTATTATAAATGTCCAAAAGTGTGGGCTATGTATTGTCTGATGAGTTTAGGGTCCAATTTAAATAAAAGGTACTGTTAGCTAGGAGCAAACTTTCAGTCAATTTTTCTGCATTAGGAATTTATTTTAGAAAATGTTTTTGTATATTTGACATTACAAATCTGTTGATTGAAACAACATTTGCTCAACTTTCAAACTTGATTGGTTCTGTGGTATTCATTAACTATTTTGCTGTGATATTGCTCACATCATTCATAGCTTTAAGAATCTGTTTTACTTAACTTGATGATTACAAATTGGCATCGTATCCATTGCCACATTCCATATATTCTGGAGGGCTGCTTTTTTAGGACTGTTGCCTTTTTATGCCCAAGATTATAATGGAAATCATAAACTTTCTTGACTCTGCCATAGGATACTTAATGGCTTAAAACATTTTTAAGCCTTTATTTCATCAGATCAGCAGGAGATCTGAGTTTTGATAAACAGAATGTCTGTAAGTAATTTTGGGACCACGTGTTATGTAAGTCAGTGGCTTTTGTGTAATACCTTTATAAAAGGTACATGCTGAAAGCCGAAGTATATTCTTAATTCTGAATCTACCTGACACCGTCAGAAACATTTTAAGGGTTAAATACAACATGCAGAGAGGGCATGTTTTGTATCAGTTTTGAATTCCCATCAATAAACTGGACAATTTGATGGCTGTTTGCATTTGTAATAGTGTGCATCTTTGTCTGAGTTGGTTTTTTTTGTTTGTTTTTTTTCTACCCATATCTTCTGCAAGGTTGTAAACAAGACAGCGATTCTGTTCCTAACCCTTTTAAAGAAAAAAAAGTCTAATTGGAGAATAAATTCAGGAAGGAGAACATCAGGACTATTAGTGTATTCTATGAAACTTGACAAAAGCCATGGATAGATTCTTCCTTTTCTTCCTCTCATTAAAACAAATGAAATGTTGCATTTCTATACTTCAGAAATATTTAGGAGTGTTCTGCAAGTAGGAATAGAGGCATTTCTGTTCCTGTGTATTGAACTGTGAAAATATAAATGCTGTAAAATGTGACAAATTCTCATGCAGGAAAATTTCCATCCTATAAAAATTTCCCAAAGCCAGAATAGGTGCACACTAATTTGTGACCTTATTTATTAGAAAGGGTTGTCACTTTAAATTAAAATTTACATTGTTATATTCTTTGTAATTACCATAGATGCAAATAAAATTTGAAGGTGTTCTAAGGAGGTTATGGTATTTTTCAAAGTACTTCTAGAGTGCACATTGTGCAGAAAAAAACTTGTAAACCATAAGCAACGTCAGGTATTCAAACTCAAGAATGAAGGCTAGGTTTAAATTAAGTGGCTTGTACACTTGGTGCCTTTTAACTCCAGTTTTAACTTGCAAAATAAAGCAAAGTAATAGCAACGCGAAAGCTCTAGTTGTATTCCATTGGCTTTTGAGCCAAATACTGCTCTGGTGAGAGAAATTGTAACAAAGAGTCTAATAACTCTTCCTCAAGCAATAGGCAAGGTGAATGCTAAGATGACTGAACAACTGATTGTGAAAGTCTGCAGTTTTTAAAAGCAGGAGAATGGTGAGTCAGGAGGTAGAATTGATAATAACAGAATTCTGGATAGGTTGGGCTGCACTCTGACCCCTGATCCCTAAATTTTGCTGTTAACAGTCAAGGCGTATATACTGGGAAGATGTAGATGCATCAAAATTAATTTTAAAAAGAAAAAAAATAGAAAAGAGTCATGTCCCTGGTCTGAATACTGAACTGGCTTCTTCTTGAAGATAGAAGGTGACAGTTGGGATAATACTTTAAGTCTGCAAACGGGATAATTCTGTTGAGCCAACAAAGGCTAAATATGATACTTCAAAGTTGTGTCTCTTGTATAGTCAAGGTAACTTAGTAAAAAATGTGAGGAGAAAAATTGTGGTGGTGTTGGAAATCTTGATGATGTGAGAAAGGCATGCTGATCCTTTTTCTCATGGCAATACCACCCCTGTAGTTGGGCATGGTTTTACAACCCCTCCCAAGAGATGCAGAAGCGTGCCAAGGAGGTATTGAAGAGCTTCACCCAACTAAAACCACCCAACTGCACCTGCCCAACATTATTGAGTTGTTTGTCTTCTGTTGCATGGTGTGTCCATTGATAACTATTTTTTATGAACAATGTGAATTGTCATTCAAACACTGATCAACTCCGTCCTGAATAAGAGTTACCAGGATAGGTAAAACTTTACAAGAAGAAGCAGAATTTTGCATTCACTGTTGTATAAGCTTTACTTTTTGATAGGGTTTAGGAATCAGTCTATGCAATTTTCTACCTAAGTGTTCTGAAATTCTGGGCTAGTAAACTGAAGGTCTGGAAATGAAATCTGCTTCACTCCCTGGGCAAAAGTGACTCAATCATAACTAGGAAGTAGCTACTGTTTTTTCAGCATGAACAGATATGTTTCTGCCCTTTTGCTGTCGTGCTTCTTTTTGTAGGCCCTTGTTCTAGACCAGAGGACACAACTGTGCAGAGCCCAATTGTCCTCCCAACCAGAAATGCTGCAAATACCTTCATGGCTGTGGCCCTTCCAAGGGGTACAAATGGGACTTTGCTGGGACAGGCAGGAGGGTGATGCAGTGTGACTGGCCCTGCTCCTGGTCCTGCTCAAGGATGGCTGCAGGATGCTGTGGCTGCAGTTTGTAGAGGCATCATGAGTCAGATTTAGGCTTCTAAGTGCTGCTTGTTGAAGTAGGTAAGTGTAGCTAAAAGGAAGAAGTTATAAAAATGAGGGTTTCCCTTGGGTGTTTTGTAATATGATTTAGACTTCTGCCTCCCCCTCCCACCAAGCGTTGACGATGGTTGATTAATATTAAGTTAGGTAGTTGAATAACTGGCAGGTGTCTGTGAGTGGGAAAACCCTTGAGCTGTAGTGGAGGAGGAGGTGCTTTTCTGAAGGAGCGCAGCTCCCGCCCGCGCTCAGCAGGGGGAGACAGGGGAATGGATTTCTTCAGGAAACCCTAGGATTCTTCCAGGGCATACCTGTCGTATTTGAGCCGTAGCTTTACTTTTGCCCTCCCCCTTTCTGGAAGGGAAGAGGCATTAATTGGAAGTTTCTTTGACCAATTTTTTTTCTTTTCAAGAAACTACTGATTTCTATATATGTTTTCCTGTGATTTGTTTTCCCCCAGCCCCGTTGCTGACCATTTAAAGCCTGCTGAAGGTGACTCATTTAAGTATTGGTATTAGTGTATTATTGTTATTGAATTGATTTTAAAATAAAAACTTGAGGAAACCAGAGCTTCCTTTCTTAGCAGTAACTGGGGTGTTAATGGGTCCATTTTGAGCTTTAAACTTTGCTTTGCGTTAGTTTTTGGGAAAGTGTGTGCAGAGGATGATGTTTGTGAGGGTATCTGCACTTCAGTTGTGTTTTAAGCTCTGCAAAGGGAGGTACATGAGGTGGTTCCACCATGGGGATGCCCCTACCTTGAAAATCTGATTATGGGGTACCTGGGGTGCCTTGTGGGCACCCACAGCACGCTGTGATCATTCCAGTTTTATATGATGTGCAGAGAAACATGTAGAAATGCCCCTGGCAGCAGCATCTTTTAAATCTCTTTTCTAAGGGTTTGTTGAGGGCTTAGCAGAGCACTCACGTGCTGGATAAAAGCCGGTGCTTGTTTGGAAGGCAGAGAAGAGGGAATGGATGGCTTGTGCTCAGTATTGAACCCTAGCTGAGATATCCAATTTGTTCACGCTACATCTATTGGTATTCATGGTTGCACCTGATTTCTTTCATGCAATGATTTGTTTTAAGATGCAGGTTGAGCCAGCAGACAATATTGAGTTGGTAGAAATAATATTGTACCAAAATTGTTTATATTTTTCATTCAGCTCAATAACAGAACTATCGCTGGCAAAGAAACCTATTAATAAATCTAATTAGCACCATGGATTGTAAAGCTAATGATAATATTTTAAAGCCAAATTGTGTACACTCTACCTAGAATTTGATTTCTAATGTGTGCTGAATCAGGAAGCACTGAATAATTTTCAACCTTTCACTGTGTGTAAGCCTTCCACATACAAACCCTAATCATTAAACAGGGAAGACATTACATTTATATTGCATGTGTGGAATTTACCAGCACAAAGGAAGCTGCATGGACCACCTTGAGCAGCTGTTTTTAATTCCATTTAAAATAAGGTGTGAGTGCTTTTCTTTTTATGCAAGCAACATAGCTAGATGTTTCATGGCACGGAGGCATTCAGGGAAGAGACCCAGGAAGAGCTGGACAAGTTGTAGGTACCTCCTGTAGTCCCTGAGCTGGAAGAGCCCTTACCCCTCTGGGGTATTCCTGGTCCCTCATGGACCAGTGAGGATAAGCCAGGAATTGCTTTTGGCTTTGCTGAGATGTGGTTATTAGGTCCTCCAAAGTCCAGGCTGGTATGAGGTCACCTTTAACTTAAGGCAGCTGAAAATGCAATGCTGCCTTTGCTGTGAAAGCTTGTCCTGGTTTTTAGGCATGGTTTTCCTTCACTGGAGTTGTTCATGTGTATGCCACAGACACAGCACCTTTTTTAGCCTTTAGATCCTGCACCACTGAACTCCATCAAGCCACTCTCCCCTCTCTGATGGAAACACCCCCAAACATAAGCAGGGATCAGAATGAGGACATACTCACCAGTATGCCAGGGTGATGCTTCCTGCAGCTGGGAAATGTGACAGCAGTGACAGAGAGGCTTTGCCTTCCACCTCCAAGTGTCCAAACTGAGATGCCCAGGTTTATTTGTGTGTCATGCTCCCTTCGAGGAGAGACTTGCAGAGCAGGAGTTGCGAAAGGCCAGTGGTGAATTGTTTACTGGGTGTTTTATTTTTTTCCTTCCCAGCACTCAGCCCTTTCTCTGTGCCCAGATCACAGCTATGGAATTTGTGCTTCCTAATGTATGCACATGCAGTAAATTAAACTCAAATTGAATGACCAATTTCCTCACCACTGAAGCTCCATTAATTACTGTGTGTAAATCACACTGGCTGAGATTAGATTATAATGGCTGTGAAATAGACACGGACCATGACAGGGTGGTGAGGTTTGGAGGCCCAGATGACAATCAGTTTTGTCCCTTGAAATGAGACAGCTCCTGCTTCATTTTGCAGCCAGCTGTTGGTGCACCCATATGGCCCAGCTGTGCAGGTCCCTCTGGATCAGCTCAGATTCCGGAGAGCCTGTTGCTCTCTTGGCCTCACGTTCAAGGCAGGGGGTCCCAGCCTCATTTACATCATTAGCTTGCTGTAACATCCTGGGGCAGAAGGAGCTGCTGCATACAGGTGCTTCTTCCTGAAGTTATGAGGATTTACTCTCTGCAGTTAACTTTCCCACATAAGGTTTTATCTTGGTTGTATCTTTTTATGGTTCCCTCCTGATGTAGATTTGTTAGGTGTATTTAATCTCTCTCTTTTTTTTAAAACCTCCTTCATTCAATCGGGACTGAAGAATTCATTCAAAAGATGAAAAGCTGCCCCATTATATTTTACACTCAAATTCATATTTAATCTATAGCAAGTACACTA
The DNA here is from genome assembly GCA_013400215.1 of Cisticola juncidis. Classification (NCBI taxonomy): domain Eukaryota; kingdom Metazoa; phylum Chordata; class Aves; order Passeriformes; family Cisticolidae; genus Cisticola; species Cisticola juncidis. The sequence goes on along the minus strand of VXBR01001004.1, from coordinate 1,381,020 downwards.
AAAGTTACTGTTTTTTTAAAATATGAAGATGACTGTACATGGGCTCTTCATTCTTTTTCTGCCCCACCTCTCAGCAAGCTTGTAAGACTTGGAGGTGATCAGGCAGGGCAGCCGGGGCTGGACCTCACAGTGGGGTGCAAGTAGTCTGTGTCAGCTGCTTGTCCCCAGCCCATCCCTGTCCTAAGAACCAGTCACAGCAGGGGTCAGGCTCTTAGAGATGAGTGAAGAACCTCTTCTGCCCATTGTTGTTCTTGTCTGGTAGCCATGAAAGTCAGGATGGTGGCCCGCACCACGTGAAGGATTGTCTCTTGGGAAGGGGGTGTTGGATGGGGGTGCTGGGTGCTGGTGCTAGGATGATGTGCCCCTTGCAGTGACACTGGAGCTGGCTCTGCCAGGCACACAGCAACAGGCAGGGTGCTGCACTGAGCACTGTGGGAACAATGAGACAGGAACAAGGAGAGAGGGATGGGTGGCAAGGTCAGGTGGATCATCTTTGTTATGAGCTCAGAGAAGCAGAAGGCTTAAAAGAGAAATAATTGGGATGAAAGCAGTTTAGCTTGTCCAGTCCATTGCCTCCTTGTAACATCAGTGCTGACACAGCGTGCCTCTAACCTCTTCTTGCAAATCTGCTGCCTGGAGTGGTGCCTGTGGGATGTCACAGGGGTGTCAGTGCCTGTGGGATGTCACAGGGGTGTCAGTGCCCAGCAGCAGCTGTGGGTCACCTCCATCTGGCTGCACACTCCCGGCAGTGCTGCCCAGCGCAGCATCTCCCGCACTCCCTGCTAAAAGCCCATTAGAACAAAAAATAGAGCAACATTCCTCAAACCCCACTGTGTCTTAAAAAGGAAGCATGGACCTCTTGGTCAAATGTGAGCCCGGGAGACTCGCAGGAGTGACAGCAATTAATCACCACGCTGCTTTGAATCTTTATGTTAGTGCTCAGTGTTAAACATTACAGCAGCACTGATGTGGAAGCTGACACCAGCCTTTGTAAGCCAGGTCTCTGTAGATGCGAGGTTGCAGGCTAGGCAATAATAAAATAGTTCAGCTTGTTAGACACAGGCAAGGCTTTTTGGTATGCACATCATGCCAGCCTCAAAAATTATGTTTGTGTCGAAACAGCAGAGGGAAAATAGGAGGAAAACCCTAAAATTAAGCCTTTTATTTGGAAGATACCACTACTAAAATTAGTTTAGTTTTATAACCACGATATGATTTTTGAAGTTTAGCATGCAAGCAATTAATAAGCTATCTCAGAATACCACTGGGAAGTATATTTTGGTTCTGTTTTTTTTTTTTTTTTTCTTTTTTTTTTCTTTTTTTTCTATTGGCAGTTATTTCACATCTGAAAAAAAGAAGAAGCCTTCTCTGGCATACAGCAGAGGCCACTTGAGGTTCAAATTGCCTTTGCAAGTTCATCTATCCACTCACCTGTGACAGGATCCAGCAGATCATGTCTCTGCAGAGGTATGTGTGGATGGAGGACAACAGAATCTGTCCTGGGATGTTGAATTTCATGCGACTTTGGGGTGATTTAGGGCTAAACTATACTAAAGTACTTCCCTACCACTCAGTAAAATAAAGTCCAGATACAGATTACCCTCTGAAGCTGAGTGCTGAAATCTTGGTGTATTTCTGATCTCTGCTAGTGTTATTTTTTGTTAAAGGAAGTGAGTGTATGGCTAAGAGATGGTGTCATTTTCCTTAGTGATGCAAACATCTGTAGGCACCAGAGCTGCCTGGGCAGCTGCAGGGCTGCATTTCAGCCCTGCTGCCTGGCTCTGCTCACAGGTATCACACCCCCTGTGCTGGGGCACCCTGTGCCTCTCCCCACCACCGCTGACCTCCCGTGTGTTTGTGCAGAGGGGTCTCTGTGTTCCCTCCTGGGACATGCAGGTGCACCCCGAGCAGAAGATGGCCCTTGTGACTGCTGTCGGAGGCGGTGCTTTGACCTGTCCCCTGTGACCATCTGTCAGATTTTTGGTAACTGTAGCACTGCCTTTCTGTTCCTAAATCCGTGCTCATTACTGTTGTACCCCCTTCAACCCAGGCTCCCCTTCCCTCGTCCAAGAGCCGTGACATTTGAGCCCTTGGTTCAACAGGCTCTGACCTATCCCGAGGTTTGGCTGCCGGCAGGGTCTGCCCCTCCTCGGTTGTACGAGCAGATACCGGGTGGGGAAGTTTCTTGACTGAGTTTGTATGCAAACAACACACAGCTCCTCGCTGCTGATGGCTATCCAACTCCCTGGCAAATTAAAATCTATAAACTATGCTGGCATATGTAATCTAAAAAATAGCTATGCTATAGTATGGCTGTGCATGCGTATTGACTAAAAATAGCACTTGCTGAGAGAAAAACAGAGATAATTACAGTGAATTTGGATTGCAACTGATTTTATTTTTTATTGAATTAGGAAAAAGAGTATGCAAACAGAGCTTATCTGGAGACATATATCTTTACTGCTCTTTTTGCTGTGGAGGAAAATAAAACCTACTCGACTTGGACATTTGATAAAATTTTATTATATGAAATTACTACTAATGTCTCTCTCTCTGATGAGCTTTGCTTGAAGGTGGCAGCTGAGCCCATCCTGCTAATGAGATGCAGTGCTCCTCTGGCAGGAGGCAGGAGATGGCACCATCACACCTTGTCTTTCCTGTCTCTCTGGTGTGGAAGCAAGTGTTTAGTCTGGGGAAGAACAGCTTTCCCTGTGACATGGCTGGGCAGTGGCTGCTGTGGAGGATTCTGAAGGAAGCATAGTTCCCTCTTTGCAGGAGTCTTAATGACAGACTTTTGGGACTGAATCCCCGGCTGGGAATGGTTTTCTTGGCCTTCAGTACCCTCAGGTGTGACATGCATGGCCCATTAGCATTACCTGCCTACATCTGCGACACTATTTCTTTCAGAATATCTGTGCTGACTTGCTCTCAGAAATGTCATATTTTGGGGGGAGGAATAACATCTGCTTTCCTAGAGTCAGACCAGTTTTCCAAGCCTAAAGGAAGGGAGGAGGCTGGAGAGGGTGTAACCCTGCCCTAACGTGAGGGAAAAGAGTTCTCTCAAGGGCATGGCATGCACTGTGACAGCTGCTGGGGAGGGAGAACGCCTCTCTCCCCCCACCTCCTCTGCTGAACAGCAGTTTGCCACTTCTCTTTTATTCACATCCACACAGCAAGGGCATCCCAGCATCTCGGGCTTTGCATCTGTAAGGCAGGGCCAGGCACAGAGGGAAGCAGAGCACAGGCATCTGTGCTGCCCTCCTGCTGAAGTGGGGGTTGATCAGAGAAATCCAGAGGGACTTCACGCAGGAATGGTCCTTGCTGGCCGGGGCCTCCTGCTGCAGAGCAGGGAGCTGCCGGCAGCTCAGACTGTGGGTGTTTAATTGGTTAAGTGCCTGGGGAGGCTCTGAGATGGAAATGACTGCAGAAACAGAAGAGTAATTCAAGGAACAAACCCCCTCACCTGGAGGAATTTTTTTTTAATTACTGCTCAGACCCAGTTATCTCTGGTGCAGAAAGTGAGACTATTTGTGACAAATTATTTGAGAGAGATGCTCAAAGATGGGCCCATGAGAGGCCATCCCTCTGCCATCTCAGCCCCTCTAGAGGGGGTTTTGCCAGGCTTCCCATAGCACGGGGGAAGCTATGTCCAGGTGCTGGATGGCTGATCCCCCGTGGTGACATGTACAAGAGGTACAAGGGGGGGAAGTGGGCCCAAGGTTGGAGGGGAGAGTTGGGATCCTACATATTTTCAGATAAGTAAGTTAGCATTTTACACCCTAGCAAGCATTGATGGGAGCTCCTTGCTCTGGACCTGGCTCACTTCTGTTTTAGCATCATTGCTGACACTGGCCAGAGGGAGATGGTCTGTGGGAAGTCACCTCAGTTGAATAAACAAACATTTAATGAATGACTGCGTGTGTCAAGCACCTTAAACTCGGGGCTGAATAAGGTTTCTTTGTTTTTTATCTGCAGTAGGTTGCTCTAAAAATGCAGCAGGTTGCTGTTCTGGCTACAGCTTATTTTACTTTGTTCTACCTACACACTCTGGGTGCATGGGATTTTGCCCAGGCACTTGCCCTTTTGGTTGTGGTTCCTCTCAGGGTGTGGTGGTTTTTTTGTTGTTGTTATTAGGGGTTTTTTTGTTTGTTTGTTTGGGTGGGTTTTTTTTGTTTGTTTGTTTTGTTTGTTTGGGGTTTTGTTTGTTTGTTTTTGTTTGGGTTTTTGTTTGTTTGTTTGTTTTTTGTTTTTTTTTTTTGTTTGGGGTTTTTTTTTTTTTTTTTTTTTTGGGTTTTTTTTTTTTTTTTTTTTTTTTTTTTTTTTTTTTTTCCTTGAAAGAAGCTCAGAGGGGAAGGAGAAGACACAATTTCGGCAGCTCAAGGGATTATTTCTTTTATCACTAAGGATGCTGTGTGACTTTATTGCCTTTCTGAGCTCTTTAACTCAGCAATAAACGAGCCGTTAAAATATTTTAAAATCAATAAATGTAATAAAGAGCCAAGCAAATTACAAAGCCGCTCCTGATGTTTAGTGATTTGGGGAATAATCATGTCCTCAAGCGAGCAGAGGGCTGGGGTAGGGAGTAGCCGGGTGACCTTGCAGGGGCTGCTGCGCGGGTGGAGGAGCCAGGGCCGGTCCGGAGCCCGTCCCGGGGGCGAAGGGGGCTGTGGGTGGTCAGTGGGCACGGGCTGGCCTGGCTGGGGGTCTGAGCAGGATGGCACCGCTGTTTCCTGCCACCTCTTGCCCATCTCGGCTGCTGTCGGGCTCAGATCTGGGGTTTCTCGTTGCCTCAGGCGTGTGCTCAGTTTTCAGCTCTTCCTCCTCAGCTGACTGCCGGAGCGCACCCGGAGCCTCTGCGGCTTCACTCCCGCTCAGCGGCGAGCCCAGACAAAAGGCGACCTCCAGGGCCGGGCTGGCTAGGGCGGGACCGCGGGGTCCCGGCAGCCTGCGGGTCTCTTGATTGCCCCGGCGCTGCCACCCCGCATCGCCTCCGCTGCTGGGCGAGTTGGAAGGAGCTGGGCTGGGAGGAGGGAGGATTACAGCCGGGGCAGGAGCGGCAGCTCCTCTCACCGCTGTTTTCAAAGGTTCATGCGCCTAAATGACTTCTCAGCATCTGTCCTCCCTGGAGACCCCCTCTCTTGAAAGATGATACTGCTCTTGTAATTAAGGTAATTGTTTAAATTCATTCCCTTAAACCGGACTCCATCATAACTTAACCAACGGTGTCTGTGCAAGCGTGTCAGGGTTGAAGAGGGTCGGGGCGGGTGTCACGGGATTGATTCATCATCTGGAAAGATTTATAGGTAAAGATCTTGTTAAGCTGAAATGCCTAATAAAGAGCCAGGGAAAAATCACGTACTGGGCATCACCTGGGCAGGCAGCTGCCCGAAAATACCTGCTGATATCTTCAGTGCTGCAATGACTGACAGGGTGAATGTCACCCCTGCAGCCAGGTGCAAAGACATGCTCCAAGCTCCATCCCACCCCGATCATCTGCCCAAATAGCAAAAGAACACATTTATGTTGTTTTGGAATATTTAATTTCCTTTCTCACTTACTCTGAATGCTTTCTGATTTCATGGAAGTCTGAAGGTAATTGAATGTAATTGTTTAAAGAATCAAATTATTTAAATTATGGGGTAATGCTTGAAATAAAATGAGAGTCTGTGGGAGTTTATTAATGTTGGTGGTGGATGGAGAGTGGCAGAGTGATGTGGCAGAGTCATTGTGCCCAGCACAGGGCAACTGAGCTGGCTGTGCCAGGGAGACACAGGCTGGCAAGGGGCAATGGCTCAAGGTTAGGATCCAGCATGGTCCTGAGTGGGCGGCAACCCTGTGTGATAATCGTCTCTCCCTGACAGAGCCCAGACTATGGCCAGGTTTGACTTCTTTCTGAAATGACTTGGGCAAGAGCTGGTGGCTCAGTCCCTCTTTTAGGCTCTTCCAAGGTGTCTTGGAGTGGGGAGTGGCAGAGATTACCCCGGGGATAAGGGCTTTTCCCCAGTAACACATGTATTTCCCCAGTGCCCAGGATCTCAGCCTGCCACCTGGCTGATCATTAAAGCCCTGGTCCTTTGTCCCTCACCATGCTATCACCTGCCCTAAAAGCTTCACTTCCATGTCAGGGATCTGTTCCTCCTCAGAGAAGGCTGTGAAGACAAACAGTAGAAGAAAGGGCTGAAATACAATCAGTATAAAATAGGCAAAATACAAATATCAGGACACTGGCGAAAAGACTGTGAATAGGATTTGCATTAAAAATAGTATAATTTTGGAGAGTGTTGGTGGCCTGTGGCTCAAATAGTTGGGGAAGCAGTAACAGGAGGCAGGAGGCTTCAGTTGTGCTCCTTGCCCTGCTACTGCCTGCCTCTCTGTGCAGAGATCCTTAATATTTCTGTGCAATGCCATCTTCATCTGAAACCCTTACACCTACAGAATAAAGTGTTTCAATGGTTTTGAGGCGGGGTGACAACCAGTGCCTCATGCAAACATCTCCTTCTCTTTTCCCCACAGCCACTTTATCACCTTTTTCGCTTTCATTTGAAAATGAGGCAAGTGACAGTGCTACACAGCCACATTTCTAGTGTTTGGTAGGCAGATTTACTTGGGCAGCAATTGAAAGCTCCCCTAGCTCCTCCATCCACTCTTCCCCTCACCCCACAGTCAGGCATGCCCGTGGGAGAGTGGTGTGAACCAGCTCTCTGTGGAAAGGCCAGCTTTGGGTTGAAGCCACCTGCGGGTGGCCGTGGCTGCTCAGGTGGCCATGACATTTGTGTGAACCTGCCACAGGAACACAGGCAGGTAAAAGTTCGCCTGCACCATCCAGGGCACAACTTTCCCCTCAGCTCCATCTCTGGCTCAACCCTCTTCACCCCTCTTGGGAAGCCTGAGATCAGGGAATGAGCCTTGCATTTGACTCCACAGCAGATGTAAACACTTCGAACTATTCCCCCAACACTACCTCATCCACCCTTGCTTTTAGCTGTGATTTAAGCTGCTCTCCAGACCAGCTGAATATTTTAAACGAAAATTCAACCCTTTAAATTAAACTTTAAATTCAAGGCTGTCGAACAAGCCCTGGAAAGACCATATTCCAAGGAACTCTGCAATCCTTCACCATGCAACATTTGCTCCCGAAGCAGTGGGGAATTGGCTGGTTTGAGGTCTGGTTTGGTTTTTGGCTGCAAAATTATACACGGCATTAATAGCAGCAGTGATGGGAAAGCAAAATTCTCAATCGCCCCCAACATTTTGCTCTTGTGTTGCCTTGTATCAATATGATATTTTTTGTGAGAGGCCACAGCTGATGCCTCCATGCTGTGAGGCTGTGCCAGCCTGCCGTGCTAGATGACATTGGTAACGTGGTGTGACACCAACAACAGCAGCGATGGATCTGCAGAGGCAGTGGGAAATGACAGGGATGGCTAAGACCCATGCTTAAAATTTTAAATGGCTTACAAGAGGAGAGAGGCTTTTTAAAGGATTTTGTCACAATTTCTCATAATTACTAGTACTTTTCCCCATTTATCCTATTAGGGAACTTAAAACAGGAATTTGCATGGTGGTCCAGTCCTCTCCATTTTACTCTGGTAAGGGCATCCATGAGTGCTGGCCCAATAACCCTGATTTTGTAAAAAGAAGAAAAAAAAAAAGAAGAAAGAAAAAAAGGAAAGAGAAGAGAAGAGGGAAAATATGGGATTACAGGTCTTTGCTGGAATGAAGAGCATTTTTGTACTTTGTTATTTTAGCATGTTTGTGAGCACCACGGGTTTCATACACCAGTTACACAAGACAGAAAACAGTTGTTTCAGTTCTGTGCTGATAAAATATTTTTCACACCTACAATATCTGTCAAGCTTGTAGCACTGCAAGCAAAAAAATTTAAAAAAAACCAAAAACAAAAACAAAAAAGAGACTTAATGCCACCTTGTTTCTCCTGAATCTACCAGACAGCATTTTTTTCTTTAAATGCAGAGACCATGACTCTAAGAAACAAATAATACTGTGGCCATCCTCCAGAACTGGTGCTTGCAAGGGACTCTTGGAATGAGCTTGAGCATCTCAGCTTGCTCACAGTCACTAGTGGGCAGGTGCTTGCCCTTCTCCCCACTGACAGGGAAGGGGACCAGCAAAGCCCTGGCTCTCATCGGTACAAAGAACCCAGGATCTCTGCTTTCCTGCTTTTCCTCTTCTTTCTTGGTAAATAAAACAGGCTTAATGTTTTGTGGGGGCAAGTAAGAAGTGACTCCCCTAAACCCCAGAAAGCCCAACTATCACAAAACCAGCGTGCAGGGACCACAAAACCAGCACGAATGATGGCCCCGACTGCAAGCCTGTCTGGTGAGGCATTCATGGGACTGGAAAGAGAGAGAAGTGAGGAGCACATTTGGCTTGCCATGAACACTGAGTAACAGTGTATGTAAGTGTGTGAAGTGGGCAGGGGGGAGCTGTGCAACACTCACAAACAACTGTGACAAGCCCCTTTGCTGGGATAATTTGATACGGCGCAGTCAGTGGAGCATGGCAGGATTATTACGACCATTATTTATCATGTGTACTACAGAATTTTGTTGTTGTGGTTTTTGGTTTTATTGGGGTTTTTTTGTTGGTTTGGGTTTTTTTTTTTTTTTTTTTGTCGTTGTTTGTTTAGGTGTTTTTGTTTTTGGGTTGTTTTTTTTTTTGGAGATAAGAGCTACTAATGCTTTGCTAAACAAGGGAAGAATTAGTACTTTTTGTGATGAGTGACTGGAAATTCAACTAAAAGCCTCTCCTGCATTCTGCCCAAGTGGCACAACATGGCAGCCATAATTGGTTATATAATTTCTCTATATTATGAATACCTTTGCCTGGCCATACCTGTAAGATTCTCCACAGAGCTGACTTGGTGAGTTTATGTACAGGTGCATGTGTGTGTGTCACCAACACCATTCACACCCCCTCAGTGTTACTGGCAGGAAGATGCCAGGCACCATTCCCTCAATTTCCATGTAAATTATCAAAACCGAAGTGACTGGTCCTTCCCATCCGTGGCACATCACGTAAGCTCAGCATCGGGCCAGGCTGCTGCAGGAGTGGGACAAAGGGCTGATGCTACAATCCGGTTTCCATGGCAACAGAGGAGGGGTAGTGAGACCAGAAATGTTGCAAACACCCCTTCTTCTCACTGCAGCCCAACGCTGTACTGCAAAGACAGTGCTGTTTTGAGGGGGGGTAGGGGGGCAGGAAGAGCCCAAATGTATTTACCTTTCAGGCTGCAGAATTTCCAAAACAAAAAGAAATGGCAATTTTTCTTCTCGATGTAGTTGCAAAGGGAAAGGAAACCCGCCAGGCAGGCCTCGTTTTCTGCGTGTGAAATGCGTGTGTTCTTTAAAAGGCAGTGGTTGGCTGCTTATCCGGACATGATGTGGTTGAAGCTGTCATCGTAATGGAAATTCATTGCTGTAGCTATGGTAAATTGAGTTTTCTGCCTGTGCTGAATGCATTAGTCTAATGAGATGTTTGCAGCTGTAGAGCAGAGCTGCTGGAGACTTACACTGCTAAAAGACAGGGAGAAGATGGCTTTGGCTGGGTCCTTGTGCCTGTGCTGAAAGTCCTTTGGGTCCCAATGCCCAGGCTCTCTAAAGATTCTGCTCAGTGTCTTAGCCTAAGCAATAGGTAAGGGGAAAGCATTCTTCTTCTTCGTCTTCTTCATTTCTTCTTCTCCTTCTTCTTCATCTTCTTCTTCTCTTCTTCATCTTCTTCTTCACCTGGTGTTTGTCGCTGAGCCTTGTCAGAGCAGCTCTTTTTCTGCTTGTCTGTGTGTGGTACCTTTGCAGCTCCTCAGGTGCAGACTCTCTTCCCAAAGCAGATCCTTCCTGAGCCCTGGGAGCAGTGCCCGTGGGGAGAGGCAGAGATCAGCTGGAGCTGTTGGTGTGCGCTGCGCGGCAGCAGGAGCGTGTCTCTGTGTCTGTGTGGGGGGGTGTGAGTTAGTGAAGACTTCTGACTACAGAGCACTCTGCATGCAGTGGGGCTTCAGGCTTTTCCAAACCTGAATATAAGTGGTCTTTTTTTTTTTTTTTTTTTTTTTTTTGTCAAGGGAAAATGTTCTTTTTTTTTTTTTTTCTGCCAAGGTAAATGTCTCTTCTATTTTAAAAGCAACTTATATTGCAATATATGTTGCAGACAATATATATGTCACGTGTTCTGGGGGTTTAGTATAGTTCATAGAGCAATGAGTTTAATTACAATCTCCTCGCATCTTCAAACCAGATGTTAAGTTGAATTTTTATGCCTAACTGAAAACTGGAGGGAGCAATACTGTTTGCAGGCTGGGTTTTTCCTTGGAGACCAACAGGCTTCTAGCTTCTGAGAGACACTGAGGAGCACGCTTGGGCAGAGTTGTTCGTGTTTGTCTTTCCAGGTGTTTTAAGGCCAACTCTGAGGGAGGGCGGAGCGCGGGGCTGCGATGCCTGCGGGCACCTGGCTGGCCCTGCTGGTCCCTCCGTAGCCCTCCAGCCCCGCTGCCGCCCCAGCCCGCACCCAGCGTTTGCTGACAGAGGGTGAAGCCCGCGTGGTTCAGTGAGTAATTTCACTTTTCCGTCGCTGCTTAATGGCTGGGGGGGTTGGTTGCTTTGCCTGGGGCTCGTCTGACGGCAGCGGTCTGGCAGAAAGAAGTTGCTTTTGGATTTGGTGCATGCGGGGCTTGTGGCAGGAATAAAGTTAACCCGGGGAGCTGCAGAAGGAAAGTTGTTTGAATGCTCTGCTTGGAGGGGGATTGCTGTTTAATCCCGGGTTTATGTCAAAGAGGCTTCTGAAGACGTTTTCCTCAAGGACAGACCAAGGGCATTTCAAATTGAATAAAGGCACAACGGGAGAAGTAAAGCAAAGAAAGGGACGTTGTTTTTTGTGGGAGCAGGGCTTGAATCTAAAGTGTCTTTGTGCTACAGAAGTACTTACAGCATCCTCCACCCCACGGTGCTGCCGGTCCCTGGTGCAGCTCAGCACACCAGGTTCAATCAGCCACCGGTGTAAATCAGCATAACTTCCCTGGCTCCAGCCTCATCTGACACCAGCTGAGAACAAGGCTTGGAGATATGCAAGTTCAGGTTTTGTAATTTTGTTTAGATGAGGTTCCTCCCAGTTCTCTCCAGCTGCAGGTGACTTTGTATTTTAATTCAGATGTCACGGTGATTTTCCGGGTCAGGCAGAGCTCCTCGGTCTCATCATAAAAGTTAGTTAGCTGATGTACCTGTCCTTTAGATTAGAAAGACTGCCAGGAGCACGAGTTTTTCAGTGATTGAGTGTGAAAGAGGGACTGGGAAAAAAATCTACCAACAGGAAAAGTACATGTGCTGAATTAAATCAGAATACTGCAGAAGGTATACCTTGAGAAATGCTTTGTTGATGAGAGCAGTAACTCTGATGTTTCTGTTATTATGTCTGTTGGAAATGTTTGAGTCAAATACTTCCTGATGTTTTGTGGAAAAGGGTGGGTAGAAAGTGGGCATTTTTGGGGCATTCAGTGACTTGCTATGAGTTTTCTCATCTTCAGGGTTGAAAAATGATTGCACAGGTGCTTGGCAGGGGCTATGGGACCTAGAGAGAAGAAACTGCAATAGGATGCTTTTCTCTCAGCCACTGCCTTAGTTCCACGCATGACACAAAGATTTGGGGGTTTGTTAAACATTTTATTTTTTAAGAGAAACTCAATATAGCACCCGATCATGGTACCAGAGGTGCAGTAGCCTGAGATATGATCTTACACAGATGTCTCCTCACCACCTTTCCCTCCCTCAAATTTAGGTAATATTAAAGAAAAGGAAAAAAGCAAGGGAGGTCAGGTTGTGGGGTGAATGTGGAAGGGGAGTGTGGGGCAGTGATCTGTTCACCTCCCCATAGCAGGAGACGGGCAAGCCCTGTCAGCTGGGCTCCTGCCCGCTCCCCCAGCCAGGCAAGGGCCTCTCTGCTGGGACATGGGCTGGCCTCAGTGGGGATGCACCCATCCTCCTCATCCCTGGCCCTGGTTAACATCATTGCACCTGTCAGCACCCTAGGACACCCAGCTCTGGTGGGAGCCAGCTCAAACCCAATAGTAAAATATGGGATAATTTATCTCATTTAGGTTGAATCATAGAAGCTGGACTTCAGTGATCCTGCAGGTCCCTTTCAACACAGGATATTCCATGACCCTATGATTTGAATTTGCCAGCATCCCCACTTCTCGGTGGGTTCCTTCCCTGCAGAGAACTGAACTCACATCACTAAGGCTAGCCCCTGTTCCTGGCACTATCTTGGAAACACCCAGCATGCTTCCAGCTGGAGGCAGAGGCATGCTCTCCTCCTGCGCGTGGCAGGGAACCCACACACACCTGGCAAGTAAATTAAAAGGATAAAAGCACATTTTGGGGTAAGGAAGACCTTCAGGAAATAGTTGATGAGAGCAAACCAGCAATGATTTCTGTTGCAAATTGAAAGAAATGAAATGTTTATATTTGGTAATACTGAAATCAGCAAAGCCCTGTTTTCTTCAGGGGGTTTAGTTCATTTTCATAAACTATACTTGATGGCATGTGGTATCTCTAAAAAAAAAGTAACAATGAGAAAATATACCCCAAGACCCTAAAATCCTATCCTACTTCTTTCTCTACAGCTTTAAAATGGTGCAAAGGAGGAGTCAGCTTTATTTATATAAAACACTCCCAGCTGAGTTCTCCAGCTGACCATTAAGAGCAGCTACAGCGTTTAACAGGTGCTGGCTCTCTATAGCGAGAATGAACAATAATTGCTTTTCTTATGCAAAGAAAAGATGCAAAGAAAAATATTCAAGGCTTACCTTGGAGGGAAGAATTAATTACATGTATTAATTCTGTCATAACAAGTTGCCTCACGAGGAATTGGTTTCCTGTACAAAGGAGGCAAAGTTTTCTCTTTATTTTGCTGTATATTAGACAAGAAACTTGATTCAAAATTGTGTGTCAGGAGATTACACATTGCTTTGCTGAACACAATCATGATATATGGGCGTGCTAAAGGTACTGGCTGATTTGCTATTGACTAATAAAATTAAGAAGAATTTATAACCTAAGTTAGCATCATTGCACCAAGCTCTTCTGTTGATGAGAATGAAGAAATTAGCAAAAGAAAAGGTGATGTGCAGTGAAGGTGGAGTTAAAATTTATTAAACTTCCAAAGTTCTGATGTTATTTTTTTAATAAAGCCTTATTAAAGATGATGAACCTGTAAGTCATTAATTAAGATTGACTGTTCTCTTTAGGAAATTGTGTAAATTTGGCTTGAATAAAGGATTGCCCAGAGAGAATCTGGATGTGTAATTATATTCCACTGAAGGATGAATTATTCCTCTTGAACAGAACAGTTGGCTGTAGCCCTGCGGTGTATACCGACCTCCTCTTTAAGGGTGATTCTCATCGTACAGAAGAAATGGTGCTATAAATGCTAACCTTTCCCTTTCCCCTGTAAGATTTTGTTACCTTGTTCCCTTTGGGTGTGAGGTGCACAGGATGGGGTTTCCCTGGTCAGCTGGCAGTGCAGCCAGGAATATGGGTCTGGTTTCTTGTCCCCTTCCCTGGCAGTGCAGCAGTACCGGTGTGCTCGGCACCTGAAATGTCACACTGACAAAAGCTTTCACAGGGGCCAGCTGCTGCTCTCATTCTTCAAGTATTTTCACACCCGGGGCTCCCAGGAGTAATCGCTGGCATTTTCTGTATTTGTGACAGGTGTGACTGAGCTGGAGCATCCAGAGCTGTGCCCCAAACTGCTTGGAGTGCTTTAGTTACCCTGCTCCTCACAGAGGGCTGCTCCTCACCTGCCCCACACGCAGATGCTGGGTGCCCTCACAGCTCTGCTGCAGCTGGAGCAGCAGGGAAGGGGCTGCACCTGGCACAGGGAGAGGGAGGCCCAAGGTCTCACTCCTCTGTTGTCCTGCCCTGGCACGCAGGCACTGCCCACCTTCCTGCCACTGCAGCTCCGAGGCCCTGGCTCAGGAGATGGGCAACTGGCTAAGGCCACCTGCAGCTCTACCCCAGATACACGCTGGTGGAGATGTGCTTTCCTTGACAGCTGGAACTGGTGCTGCACCTGAAGCAGTGTCTGGCTCTGTACACTGCTCCCACCTCAGCACAGGGTGCCAGGGAGTGGCAGCTGCTCAGTTGCTGGACTTCTGCTGGCACCTGTGCAAGCCTTGCTTTCTCAGGGAGAGCTGCAGAAAGTTCATCCCACAGCATGTGCTGTGATAGGTTATTCCTTGTGGCATCCTGTGATCTCAAGTAGTTTGAAAAGATCAGCTGTGTTTCTCTGTGACACTCCTCGGACACGAGCAGCACGTGTGCACGTGCTGCCTTTTGCTGAGGGATGAGTCTCTGAGAGCTGTCTCGCCTCTCTCTTGTGTAAACACCTTTTCATGATGCTTGCCTCCATCTCTCTGTGCTTCCACTTGTGTGTCAATGGTCTGAGGGAGCTCCCACAACATGTATTGTATTTTACTTGGTGGGAGGTGCAGGGGAGGTATGAGAAGCTTTCTTGTTTCAGCCCATCTTCCTGCAGGTGTCACACACCTGAGGTTTCAATGAAGGAGCTAAATAGGAGTAACATGTAAACCACCATGTCCCCAAAATGCATGGTAAGTCCTTGTTGGCCTGGAAGCCTGTAAGCAGCATTTCCCCCCAGTGATTTCTTCCTGCCAGGAAAGACACCACAGACAGGTAGGTTTTTAACCCAAGACTTCGTCTTGCACCACAGGCAGATTTATGGAGAATTATGGTAGTGGTCATCCTGAGAGGCTCCAGTGAGTGTTTAGGCACTCCATGAACTCACAGTCGGAGGGAAGGTGTCACACAGACATTCAGTCTATCAAGGCAAGAGAAAGGAAAGGTGGGAATGGGGGATCACCTCTGGTCTTGTTAGCTGGGTGTCCTACTGCCACCTCCTGTCCCCTTGCCAAAGTCATCTCTTGGGCACTGGCTGCTCCCTGACCCCACAGAGCAGCCTGGATTTGGGGCAGAATGGGCAGACCTGAGCCATGAGATCAGCACTGCACCTTGCAAGCAGCCGTGGAGTCTCTCCTGGGGAGGCAGCAAGGGGACACGAGCTGCTTTCTTGTGAATCCCCTGTTTTACGGAATCAGTGTGTAAAATAATCCAGTTTCCAAAGTACCCAAGTGGTTTGCAGCCATTGAGACGCTCTGGGGAGAGAAATGTGACTGGAGGCAGGAGTAAAGGTTTGGGAGAGGTCTTCAAACCTGGCCAGAGATGGTACTCAGAAGAGATCTTGAAAGGAGAGACAGGCACAGAACAGGGCAAAAGAAACTCTGGGGTTTTAGCTAAGGACAAATCCAAAGGGCAACATTATAAGTAGGAGTTCCATACTAAAGCACTTGAGAGATGGTCAGGTTTTTTTTTGTCTCTGCTATAATTTTTGTTTTGGGCTGAGCTGCCACTGTGCCTGAGCCTGTCTCTGGAGGGAAATGCCTGCTCACACTCTTTGCTGTGCTCTAAAGCTTGGACAGATCCACCAGCCCAGAGTCAACACAGGGATTCCAGGATCACTTCAGGGGTTTGTTGGTGACTCCTATGAAAAACCCCACAGCATCAATAAGATTGCAGCCCAGCAGACGCTGTGGAGTCTAATGGTAGGTAAGGCTTTTTAATATATGTATCTGCATATTTCCATGAGCTTGTATGTGCATGGGAACTATCCTATTGAGCTGTGCAATAGAGATAGAGAATTTTTCCTTGCTCTTCATCAGAAAGAATAAAGCAAATCAGTGTCACTTCATTCATTATCCCTAGGAAGAAGTATCTTGTGGAGGACACATCCCTTTGACATGGCATCTTAAAAATCATGCAGAGGGAACTGGAGGACTTTGGTAATACTGTATATGATGCATTTTTAAGATCTGTTTCCCACAGAAGATGTCTGCCTCAGAAAAGCACAGACCTGGTGAGGGCTCTTGTTTTGCAAATGCCCAGTGCAGATTCTCAAGAGAACATCTGTGAGAATAAATGGCACAAGAAGTCTCACCTCTCTTTCCTGCACTAGTAAAGCAAGGGCTCACACTTTGGTGCTGGGAAAAAGGGAGCTGTAGTGGGTGGCCCATCTTTTCAAGGTGAGAAGGTTCCCTTCCTGCAGCTTGTGCAGCTGCTAAGGAAATGGTGAGTGAATAAGCAGGGATGCTTCTCTGTCCCTTAGGGACAGAAGAGACTCCAGTGCCACTGTCAGGCAACAGCAATGCAATAGATAGCGCTTCAGTGCAGATGTGTAGTATAGACACTCACAGAGTAAAAACAAACAGAAGAGGGGATGTCTTCAAGAAACTGTTTATGATCACTATTTATGTATATGTGGAGACTCAGTACCCTGTTGCCTCAAAAAAATGTTTATAGCATTTATCTCCCAATTTAATCTGGCAGCCTCCATCTATTTTCCTGTAAACGATGAATGAGATGTGCCTAGTAACTATCTCTTATGGCTCAGTAAATACTTGAATTTATTTGCATATTAACTTGGCCACGTTTATGTCGCGCTCGCTAAATGCAGCAACACGAACGACTACACAGGGGAGGCTCATGGGCCATTAATGTGCTGAGGATTTATGTGAATGACTCCCCCTAACATTAATGGAAGGTATCTGCACAAATCGCCTTCCACTGGGGGAATAGACCATAATGTGTGTAAATACATATTACTCACCGCTGTCTCGTTATTCAAGAGGACGCTCAGCAGTCTGAAACACCGTGCTGGTGCTGATATATGAGCAGCTTTCCTTAAAATGGGAAGAGAGGGTGCTGCTTGTTGTGTGGGTTGTTGTGTCACCTCTGAGCTGGCACATATTTGGAGGTGGTTGCAGTCCCTCAGGCTTCAGTGGGACACACAGGAGGAAAGCTTTGCAGGGTTAAGTCCTGGCTGAACCAGTATTTTGCATATTCTGCTCAGTGGGATGCAAGAGCCAGGAGAAGATGGGTTCCCCTGTGCCTGTCGAGATCCCAGTGTGGCTGGGAGTGCTCCCTGTTTCCCATCCAAAGGTTCTGCTCTCTGTCCCAGTGCTGCTGCCTTTCAGGAGGGGCTGCAGTGACCCTTCTGGTTTTGTAGGCTTGGCTCTCCTTCCTTCACTCACTCACCTGGGAGATCCCATTCATGTAGGTCAGTGAGCAGCATGTCTGGGCTCTACCCACGTGTGTGGTGTAGAATGTCTCCCTTCCCACAGAAATGGATGTCCCCCTGCACACTGGGAGCTTTGCTGCCGCCTGCCTGGAGACCCTGGGCTGCTCCTGCCTCACTGCGGGGGCTGCAGGCATGGGCAGGGGGTGCTCTGGCAAAAAACCTGTTGTTGTTGTTCCCCCTCTGCATGGCTTTTCCCCACCTTTTCCATGTGTGTGAAAGTCACCAGTGTGCCCGGGGGATGCAAATCCTGCTGTGCCCTCGGCTTGGCTCAAAAACCTTTGGACACACGATAATATGTTTTGTTCCTCTTGGGATTGCTGTGGAGGTATCAGGTCACTAAAGTTAAGACTGCGCAAATATCCTTGCCTCTCACAACATGGATTTCTTGGGTGATGCTAAAAAAATAGAAAATGTAGCTCTTGTCTTGTTCACAGCTGACTAGATGAAGGCAAATTTGCTCTGGAATGGAAAAGTATCGCGTGCTTAGGCTGATGGGACTGACCACGGTGTCGCCATTTCAGCCTGCTCCTGACCCTGCACTGCCACAGGTCTGTGTGCTCTCCACACCTGCCCTCGTGAGCTTGGGTGTGTCAGGGCACCCTGCAGCAGACACAGAAATGTGCTGGTGGCCTGTGCCAGTCCTCTGAGATGGTTAGAGTGGGATGGAGCTGTGTGGTGTGGGGAGAGACATCTGGCAGAAACCTGCAACTTCAGGGAGATTTTTCTTAACAAGATTATTAGAGATGGTGAAATTCCTTCACTCTCAGATGTTTTGGAATTTATATTAAATTTACCTGCCATGGTTGTTACCTCTGATTTCTAATTAAATGGAGTTATTAAACTGGGAGATAATACTGCAAAATCATGACTGATTTTTTTCTTTGCACAATATTTTTATATGCTTAGCACTGGCAGCCTCTGCTGACAGCAGGGACTGACACTGAGATGGCAAAGAAGCTCAAGGATCTGTCTTTGTCAAAAAGAAAGATCTGCTCAGGTCAGCTACCATTAACCTCGTGCCAGGGCTTTTGTCTCTGTGAACTTTGAACACATGGAGCAAGAGGGTCTGTCCAGGGAAGGGCTGATGTTTAGTGGTGGACTTGGCAGTGCTGGGTTAGCAGTTGGACTCAATGACCTCTGGGGTCCTTTCCAACCTCAGTGTTTCTATGGTTCTATGCTGCAGTATTTACTTACCTGGGTAGACAGTAGGCTGCCATGTGATGAGGAGAAAATGAAGGGAGGTTGGGGTGTGTGATGGGACGTAGGCATGCAGAAACATCTTTCTCTGTGAAATGGGGAGAGCAGGGCTGATTGAGACTTCTGGTGGGTGATTTATTCTAATTAATCTGGAAGCTGGTGTGTTCTCTCAAACTTATTAATATCCAGCTCTGCAGATACAGAGGTCTCATGCAGAGGGACATACGGGAGGGGATGAAGAGCACACAGAAGCCCATCCTCCTGGCTGGGTGAAAGCTTCAGAGCAGGCAGGGAGCTAGGAGAAGAAAGAAGTGAGGCTCCAACCCCGCTCAAGTACGCTCAGGGGCGACTTCAGCACGACTCAAAGAGCGTGGCTGACAGCAAGCCCTGTGGGAGGCTGTGCCAAGGGAAATGGTCCCTGAGGCCAAAGAGGGAGAGAGCTTTCCAGACCAGGCAAAAACCTGCCATGCATGTCCATCTGTGTGCTTTAAGACCTCACACAAGCTGGTTTTCCCCCAAATAAAGTGAGGTTATAGAAACATGTGATGTAGAGGTCCAATGGCAAACAGGGCCGTGTGTGCCACTCAGTTTTTCTCCCATCAATGCCAGCATGCACAAACATGTACAGCCACGGGGGAGCTTGTGGCTGGCACTTTACCAGCTAAATGGAAGTGCAGAGGAACTGGAAATGCTAATGATGATCTTACTGTGTAGTCAGCCTGTGTCCCAGGCTGTGGCTGCAATCTTAATTACTATTCAATGAAGAAGTGTTGCTAGTCAGAGGTATGGTAATTATTTATTATTAGTAGGTCCAGGAGACAGTGCACTGCCATGCCCCTGACTTTTTTTTGTTTGTTTGTTTTAACATAGAAATAAATGGCAGCAGAATAAATAAATAAAGTCAGCCTCTGAAAAGGTCACATTTGCCTACAGTCACAGTCCATATGCCAGTTTCTTATGCTAATTTTGGGACAGTGAAAAGCCTGACACTCTGGTCATGCTGCCTGTGATTGCTAGAGGGGGCAGCTCAGGCTGGTCAGTGCAGGTGCCTTTAAGCACCAAAAGAGAAAAGATGGGTAGGAAGGCCAGAAGACTGTGCCCCATAAGGGAGGGAATGTTAAATTAGAGGAAAATGGGAGGAAAATGGGAGGAAAATTATACCAATTAAGTCTGAAATTTTTCAAGGTACTCAGGAGGCTTCAGCTATCATGTGCTATGGATGGCACCATGCCACAGCCCCCTGATAAGGGAGAAGAGAAACTTGCAGGGAAAATAGGATAAACTCTGACTAGAGAAAATAGCTTCCAACAAAGAATTTGGGGGATGATGACATTGATTCTGTTGGATCCTGTGTGAATTACATCACAAGAGAGTAAATCTGATTTTGGACTTTAAGGTGCAGAGAGAGGAGTTTGCAGTGGGTCACTTTGCCTGTTCTACTGTGGGCATCTGAAACACACACAATTCACATTTAGAGACCAATTTGGATTTCCAAGAGAGACACAAGAAAGTTTTCAATCTGCCTTTTCATTTTCTTTGCAGTATCACAGAGATTTCATGAAGAGAGGCATATTAGTTGTCTCAAACGCTGCCACAAAGAGGTTATAATCTTTCCATGAGTGATGTGGTCCCACATACAAACAATAAAATAGGATGACTTAGTTCCATCCAATGTGACCATCCCCTACAGAGGGGCAGGCAGAAAGAACTGTGACCTGCAGATATTTTATTTGTCTCATAATAATTTGTGCTTTCTCACAGGCAGAAGAAAAAGGTTAAAAGCTGAAATGTTTTATCAAACGATTTTGAAATTACTTTGCATGGAAGGAGTGTGTGCATGGGGCATGGAGGGGCTTTATGAAGGCTTTGGACTAAGGGGATTCAGGCAATGGGAGAGCAGAACAGTTCACCCTTCTGTGTAGGCACCCTGAGCCCTTCTCACCAAGTGCCCACTGTGCTTGGCAGGTGTTGGAGGGAGGTCTCCCTAGGGAGGGCAGGTGCCACCAGTCATTCTGTGCGTTGCTGCTCTGGTGATTATTCATAGAGTGGGACAGCCCTCAGACCCCGAGCATATCCCAGAGCCCCTGCTGCCCCTCAGTTCAGAAACCTCTGTGGTACATTGGAATATACTGCCCTGGGTGGCTCCTGCCAGCCTCAGGCTGCTGTGTGCCCCAGCCTGTGCACGAAGACATTTCTTCCTTGGCAGCCCCTGGTATGTCCATGGAACTGTGAGGAGTTGTCTTTGCTGCCTGAGTTGTTGTCCCAATTTGCTAGAAGAAATGTAGCCAGGAATGGAAGACATTGCCATTCTAGAAATCTCTTGCCAATTCTGTGATACAGACATAGGAAATATGAAAACAGTGACACCTTGAGAGCCAGTAAACAATTCAATGCACGGTGGGGAAAAAAATCCCTGTGCACAGGGACTGAGCATGCGATGCAAGTTCTCAGGTCTCAGAGAACCCTGGTGCAGAGGTTTAAGCTGCACTGCAAGAGCACATATGACTTCTGCTAGTGCTCTGTGCTTGCACTCTCCAGCCACTGTCAGCATTACCCAGGGGCCAGGCTCTGGTTCCATAAAATGTCTGAAAGCTTTCTGCTGGTTGCCTTCGGATCAAGTTTGGAAGTGTGCCGTCTACTGACAGGCCCTCGCAAGCACAAACCAACTGAAAATTCATTCAGAGGGACCTCTCATCTGGGGTGTGTTTTTTAAAATAGTAGCAAAAGCAGACCTTTAATCAGTACAGTTTTGCAGATTCTATTGCTGAAGGTATGCAGACTCTGACACATGAGCCAGCTGGAGAGGTTTTGCTCTGAATATTGAGTTTCTAGGTGATGAAAACAGGGTTGTTGCCAAACACAATGTAAAAATCATTGAGAAAATAGAAAATGGTGGTTAGCTGGATGAGGAAATGGATCAAAACAGTTCTGAAAAGTGAAGGTTATATGTTTATTTAGAAAATTAATTACAGATATAGTCAAACAGGGATGAACTTTAGAGTGCTGTGTCCTTTAATAATCAGCCCCAGTCAGCAAAGCTTTGCTCCCTAGTCACAGTGAGCTGCTCCTTGCTAACTTGCTGCATTCCCATGGTTCAGTCTTAGGTTCAGAATATTTTGCAGTTTCCCAGCATACTTTTATTCCAGATGTATCTAATCTGCATTTTGAGAGCCATCTGCAGCCTTCTCCAGAGACAGATCCAGTGTCCAGGCAGACAGCAAGCCTGTGAGTGGCCCGAATTCACCTTCCCGAGAGGGGTGTGCCACCAAAAAAATCACAACTGATGGTCTCAAACTTCTCCACGACCCTGCCTGCCTAGTGACTGCTGAAGCACCAGAGTTTTTCTGCTGGAGTGGGAAGCAGCAGCACTGGGGTGACCATCTGGTTCCCAAGCAATCCAGGTTAACATAGCAGGCTCTAGTGAGTAACGCACATACTTTTCTTATTCCTGAACTTAATTATTAAATTAATATCCTTTCATTCATGCTGTCCAATTAAAATGTTAAAATGTGACCTGGATATAAATGTATCTCTTGTGTGGAAGTGGAAGCTGTCAGCATCTCCAGAATCCGTGGTCCCTGAAATCTCTGAAGACAGAAACATAAGAGCTACTCCAGTTTATGCCAGAAAAGGATGAATCTTTTATAAGTATTATTTCTCAAAATGTAATATAAAAGTGCATCAGATCCCTAAGGAATAATGTTAACTTTATGTGAGAAATGTGTGAAATCTCTGCCCTCTGTCCAAAAAAAAAGATATTTCCCTATTGACTTTTGTAATATCAGTTCTTCATGTTTAGGGGGCTGATTTATTTCTTGGGACAGATGTCTGTGGTAGGCACATCAGCTCCAGTATGCCTGACCCAGTCGGGTTGGTTGGTGAGAAACCCTTGGGGAGTGGGTGGCTCTCACTGGTGGCGGGGTGGGAGGCAGCACAGGGGCTGGGGCAGGAGCAGGGGGCTGGACACGGCAGCCAAGCAGCCCAGGGCCCCCAGCATGCTGCTGGGATATCATCTGTGGGCAACTGGAGAAGCAATGGACTGCTGCTTCAGTGCTCAGACTGCCTGCAAAGCGTATTTCAATGGGAAAGAGGGGAGAGCTCCACATCCTTGTCCCAAAACAGGCACATTAGCCCTGGTGATCTCACATAGTAGATATAATCTGTCAAGGAAGGAAAAATGGGAATTTTATCCCATATTGTGGGCTCAAGAAAGGTGAGGGATGATGGCAGCTGTACTCAGGACAGGGGCTGTCTCTGTATTAGAAATGTACTTACTTGGCAAGGTAACTTAGGATGGCAGTGTGTGAGCCTTGATGAAACACTGAGAGTAGCACAGGAGGCAATAAACGCCAACACAAAACACCCAGACCACCTCAAGCTGTTCATCATGACAATCTTCTCTTTTACCACATAAAAGTTTGCTTATCATTCTTATTAGACTGAATCTGGGGAAGAGAGGGAGTTTTTAACTTGACTCCAGTTTCTCTTCTAGGGATTCTTTCTCTTAATTACAGATGATTTCAGGGACTGGGCCAGTTTAAATTAAATTAAAATCACAACCATATAGTCAATTAATTGATTAATATCAGACTGTCAGACATACTGGGCATCTTTGCATCTCCAGCACTTGGGGTTCGAGTGGGGGAAACTGAAACTTGAGGATCTTGTTGTTGGAAATCACACCTGGTAGGTCAGGGAGGGAGGAATGATATGCTCTGTGTTACAGACCTCCCTCCCAGTCACTGGAAAATTCCCTCAGTCCCAGACTGCAGATAGTCAAAGGCATGGTGGCAGAGAAGCAGATGGAGGCTGATTGCAGCCTGGAAAGGGAGCAGCCCTCCATTACACATCCCTGCATCCAGAGGGATGCTGGGGAGGGATGCAGGGTCTCATGAGCCACCTAAGCAGGAGTATAATGGCTGTGCAGAGACTGGGGGAGAGGACCCGTCTCCTTTGGAGACTTTGCAGCCTGTCAGCACCAAGGGGAGGATGCTCCAGTGTGGCAGGGGAGGTGAAGAAATGAGGTGGAGGTAGGCTGATGGGAAGGCTTGGCAAGCAGAGCTTGGAAGTCTGCAGGAGCATCTACTTGTCTAATAAATACCAAACTTATAATACTCAGCCCTTGGCCTTAGCTCTCCATCCTGCCTCCCCAAGATCCCAGAGAGAGTTCTGCACAGCTCCTGCACAAGTCCCCAGCAGCCCATTTTACCACCCTCAGGATTTCAGGACAGGAGATTTTAGAAAGGTCTTTTTAGCGAAACAAATTGTCCCCTGTGCATAAACAGAAGCTGAGGCAGGAGGTCTTGGGACAGCGAAGGGAGGGATGCAAGTTTTTTTTCTGGTACCTTGTCTTGTAAATGGTAAGCCACAGTGTGAGGCAAAGGTCTGCAAGTGGAACCCCACCCACCCCTGCATCTCGCCAAGGCTGGACACTAAGTCCACTTAGTATTTTTGTTTCTCTGCAATATCAGAAGTGGGGCACTAATTCCACATAAGACAGAGAGGGAAGGAAGGAATTGCCTTTGCTTTGTCCCTTCTTTGTGCACATTTGCCCTACCACCTCTGCAGGGTGACCCTTGCCACTGACACGGCCTCGCTCGTCCATTTTTCACATCTTTCCTTTGGCTCTCTGCCTGTGCTCACTCAGTCTCCATAAAGTTTCATTCCCTCATCTCCCTGCTACAGGCTACACATCTGCAACAAAAACGTCAGGCCAAATGAAGAAAGGTAAGATCAGGAAGCAAGGCTGGCCTCGGCTGCTCCTGGGGGTCCCATTCTCGCCAGGGTTTTCAAGTTCTTCTGGCTCATTAAGCAAACCTGAGTGAGAAGGGCCATGCAGCTACTGCTCTACCTGCTGTCACCAGGGTGCTATCCTTCAAAAGAACACCTCCTCAAGGACAGCATTGTCATTGCTGATGAATTTAACTAAAAAAAAAAAAAAATCAGGCTCCAAGAACCTGGGAATCGTTTTCGCTCTCTTTTGCTCTTAGTAACTCTCAAAGTTGGTTTTCTTTGAGATTCTCCTCGGGGTTGCTGTTCCCCGAGGTAATACGGTTTTCAGTCTTCTCCTTGCCCTAAGTGTTCCACACCAGAGCCAGAGACAACAAGCTGAGTCCGCCAGTCCGTGTTTCCAAGGTTGTTTATTCTTAATTATCTCTCACTTTTCTCCCAGCTCTGCGAGGCATCCCCAGCAGAGCAGGGCACGCGTCGGGACTGGGGCGGATCAGAGAGCCCCGCACCTTATGTACAGTACCCCTGACCCAACCACCATCCAAAACAAACTTTTTATTTACAAAGTTTTACCAATGCCTACTACCTATGCTAACATGTCATTTCTACTCTAAACCAATCTCTAAAATCCAGCTCAGCAAAAGATGGGGGACAAGAGCAAGAACAAGGAGCACAGAGGCCACTCCCCAATTATTCCGTCTTGTCTCTTCAGCCCCATATACTAAAAATCCTAACTTCTATATTTACATCCTATAATAAACTAGCTACTACTTATTTTAAATTCTCTCAGCTGGTGATTCTTCCTGCATGTGAGTATTCACTCCCATGGACAGGGATCAGAGGCAGTGTCCTCCTGGGCTGTGTGTGAGGCTGATTGAACCCCTTGTACAGATCCCAGATCCCCCTGTCCAGTCTCCAAACCCTCCAGGGCAGCCAGAGGGGAGATCCTGGACTCCCAACAAGTAACAACAAAATGTGCAGATGCCATCAACAATTTTTGTCTGGATTTTGAAGAATCCTGTGTTTTTTCTACCAGCTCCCTGTCTTTTCATTAAGGCACCCAGATGGTGAGAGGGAGAAGAGGGCAGGATACAGCACAGACCCTGTTTGTGTGACACCCAGTTCTTTCCCACTCCAGTGCAGTGACTGAAAACACCAGGACCTGCTCTCAGCATCTGGAGAGCAAGCCTGCTGCAGGACCCCTTCTACCACTCCTGAGCCTGGAGCAGCCAACAAAACATCTGTGGCAGACACACTGATGAGTTTCTGCTGCACTGAGACACGTTTGCAAGTGTAAAAGGATGTTTCCTTGCTTTAACTCTGATTTAGATCTTCTGGCAAATTATTTAATGAAGCACTGTTCAATTGCAATTACAGGGTAATCTTAAGCACAGGCTGGAGACATGCAGGTGGAAAGGCCTGAAACCACCTGCAAAGAGAAATGTGCCATTTTCCAAGATGTGAAAGCCAACCAGCAGAGTGCCACCCATGCCCAGACTGACTGCTGCACCTCCTTCAGCTCTCATGGGGCAGGGCACAAAGTCAGTCACAGCATTTATAGGAACAGCCTCAGGAAGTTTCCTGAGCAGAAGAGACAAGGATGCTTGGTTTTCTATAGACTGGTGACATTGGTGACCTGTGACTAACTGCCTGATTCTGGTGTCTGAGAGGGTGTCAGGTCTCATAAGATTTTTTCCCAATATCAAAAATTTTATATTGTGTATTCTGCTCTCATTGGCTTATAAGAGCACAACTAGGGTCTCACATCTCTGTCTTTTACACATTTCCATTACACCTGCAAGGCTTTGCACCCCTTGCTCTTGTGCTCCATCAGGCCTGTTTGAAACAAGCCAACAAGTTCAAAAGTCATATGAGGAGTGGAGGAGAGCATGTGAGTGGAGGAGATTCTGTGAATACAGGAACTCTTACTCTGCAGGAAAGCAGACTAAATAAATGAACCAACTTTTTGCCATGCATGTCTCAGGTACCAAGTGATGTCCCTGAAGGAAAACTCTCATCTCCCACAGTGTCCCTGGCTGACACAGTGGCTCCAGGGCAAGGTACACAAAGTCTGTGCAGTGACAGATGCCACTAAATGCTCTTTTGGATGATGCAACTACCTTCAGTTCTGTCAAGGAGAGTTAAATTTCTTCTGTGCTTCAAGGGGGTGATGATATGGGGCTACCACCTCTCATTGGAAATCCATGTTTTTACAGTCCAGAACATAAACACGTTCACCCCCTCTTGTGTATGTATGACTTCACTGTACCACTGCTCCACATAGGGAAAACTCACAAATCTGTCTTTGAGGACTTCAGAATCAATCTTCTTGGGAGTCCCTTCAGGCAGCAAATGTGCTGGCATTTTCTTCAGCTTTTCTAAGCTGCTTCTGAAAATGCCTAAAACATAAAATAGCTGGCAAAAGTAAACCTCTCAAGGACCTATGGGTGGAAATATTAATTTATTCAAATGAGAGTTACTGAAATATTTTGCTCACTTTTCCTTGAGAACCAACATGTGGTAGTGGTTGGGTATGGGTGATGGGAATGTGGGGAGCCTGTATCCTGCCATCAGCTGGCCTTATCCCAGGAAATTTGCTTTGCATGTCTAGTTGTCTTCTGGCCCCTGGAGGGGATACTGTGGGACATTTGGGAGAAGTGAGACACTGAAAGGATAGTAAGTTCCTAATTTGGAACAAGGAGGCTGAAACAAGCCCAGGAATCTCATCTTTCTTACCCAGGAAGCTTGAGTTTTCACTTTCAGAAAGGCAAGTCTTTCCTGTGCAATGTAATGTACTATTAACCAGGAACACAGGACAACACAGAACTGGCCAATGCAAACAGGCATGAGCAACCAAGTGTGGGATTCACAAGGACATTGCAGATATCTACGCATGAGTTTGTTTGCCCGACTCATATTATAATCAGAAGAAGCAGCTACACATAGGACATGATAAACTTCATTCTAGTGTTGTGTATAAAATAGACAAGTCAAACCTAACTTTCAGAAACGAGACAAAATTTGTTTTAAGACACATAAATGCAGATGTCTACAAGGAAGGGACAAACTGGACCTGATCAGTGGACCCTAGAGCCACTGAACATCACAAACTATATTTCTATCTGGACACTTTTAACCATTTATATCTGGAGACATCTCCACACCTTCAACCATACTGGCCACATCTCTCCTGACACCATGGGACCTCAGATATCCAGCACCCATAGAGACACCTGTGTCTAAGTGTTTGAATCTAGGTATTTAGGTATCTTCATCTGTTACTGAATTACTCCCTACACCTAAGTCTGGTTGTCTAAAATAGTCATCTAGTGCCACCTTAGATGACCTGAAGTATGTGAGATATTTCAGCAGATGTAACACAGGAGAGCACATTAAAATGACCAGAGGCACCTATAATGAGGTGAAGATAAACTGGGGTTTGAAATTAGGTGGGATGAATCCCATTTTTTGTTCCCACAGCTATTAGTGGTGGTATTTTTCTTGAATGATTGATTTTGGAAAGTAGGCCTATCTACTTATATCCTGTTGGCTAGACAGTCTCAAGAGCTCTATATAGAAATATTCTTCCTGGGGTCAAAATGGGCAAAAGAGTCCCTAAGAGAAGCAGCTTCTCATTTCAATCCCCAAAGCAATAGGCAGGAAAAGAGAAGAAGTTTGCAAATTGCTGTAAAAGAACTTTGTGCCACAGATAAAAATTATCCTGACCTTTCTTTGAGCAATGGTGGAATGGGTGTTCACTGTGAGAGGTCATTAGGCAATCACATACAGACATGCAGAGAATATTGGCTCAATGCTTTTATTAGCAAAAAATTCCTACTGTCTGCTTCACTAAACTCTTACCTTTCATGTACTCTGCGGTGCTGCTTTGGTATTCACAATGAAGAGATGTGTAATGTCTCATGTCTCTGAATGCTCCCCAGGAGGAGCAGGCAGGTTTAAAGCTTGGCTTCCAGATCTGACAATAATTTTCTTTTTGCTCACCTGCTCCTCAGACCATCATCTCTGAGCGGTCACAGTCAAAGGACTGCCCTGCTGTGCACAGAGAAAGAGGGGAAAATACTTATGTTACTGACTGAAAGATATCCCCTCCCTCTTGTTTAACCATGTGATATTCCCAAACAAACGTCCTTTCCTGAACAACATCTGAAGATAAGACAGACAAGATCACAAGACATTTACCTCTTTTCCACATTCCTTTCCACATTGGGGATGTAGATCAGTGAGACACAAAGCTCTGCAGGAGTCAAGAACTGGAAGCAGGACTGCAAATGCTGACAGGTCAGAGTCTTTCTGCAGCAGGGAGCAATGGGTGTAGGGGAGGGAAGGGCAATCTCCTTCAGCTGCTGGGGAACGGGTACATTTTCTAACTGACTGCATCCCTGCACGTTCCTTTGGCTTACAGCAGGAATTGCTCATTCCTTCCCTGTGTGTCATCCCTGTGCCTGTCCAGGTACAGGTTTGCATGAGACCTGGTATAAACCGAGTTTAAATGATCATCCTGTGGAATTACTGATATAAAATTTAATGTGGTATTTTTACCTCCGGTCCTTGCAGTTACTGGAGTGCAGGTTAAAAGCTGCATTTATTGCAGACATTTACTTTTATTAAGAATGGATCTTTGCAGTCCATCAAAAACGCTCAGCTTGGGAGGAAATGCACTGTAGCTCCCTCTGCTCCCAGCTGTGGCTTCCAGCACGGTATTCTGTGCTGCTAAAGGTACAGCATACACACCAACACAAGGTGCAAGGTGTGGATGGTGCAAAGCATGTTAGAAACGTCCTGCATCTCACCAGTGTTGGCCGAGGGAATGTTTTCTCCCCACCCCTGGCATCCCATGGGGTGGACTGCTGTGCACAGGGTGCTCCTCAGGATCCTCTGAAGTCATGGCTGAACCTCTGCTGCCAGAGGCGATGGGACTTCTCTCTTCCTGCAGTGCTTGCCTAGCTGTCAGGGTGGGAAGAGATGTTTCCCTGCTGCCTCCTCTCTGGGATCTGATGGGCCAGTGTGGAAGGCAGGGTTAGAAATTGTGTTTCCAAATGACAGTGTTTTGAGAGACAAGTCAGGAGAGGTTACCCTGTGCCTAACCCTGCATTTAGTGATGAGAAGCCATAAACGTAGTTTCCTGCTGTTATTTTTATACTAAGAATACAAAAGTGAAAGACCCAGGTCAGACTGAAGCTGCACCATCCTTGGCCATCCAAAGCTCATGCCTTTGGAAAAGTACAAGGACAAGGCAAACATATACTGATTTCCCTCCTAGAGCATTCTCCCGAGCTATTTGTGCCACAGTGATTTCCTGAGCTGGGGCCATGCCTTTGTTAGTAGCCTGTAATTTGCTTCCTTGAATTTGCCCTTAAACTCCATCAAACTCTCATAACTTGCCTTGAACCCACCAAACTTTCCAGCACTGAGCTGTGGGTCAAGCCCAGGCTGTGGCAGCAGTCAGAGCTGCCCTAGGAAAATCATTCCAAGGTTCCACCCTGACTTTGTTGGGGGACAGTCAGACAAGCCCCTGTGTCCCTCTGACCTCTCTGGCCAACCTGCAATTGGACTGTGTGTTTTTCCAGCCCGCCCAAGAGCTTCCTCCTGGCTGTCAGGGAGGGCTGTGCTGTGACCCCTCACTGCCTCAGGCAGAAGCAGTTTTTGTGTGTCTGCTGCCCTTCCCTGCTGCTGGGGAGCACCTTTGCCTCACAGGATCTTCAGCAGCATGACAATAAATGCCACCAAAAGCACTCCCATTTCCCTTAGCACACAAGAAAGAAGAATCAAGTCACGGTTGGACTTGTAATAAAATGTAATTACAACAGCTTGTATGCTGAAGTTGACAATGTCTTAGCTGTAACAAATCAAGTGTGTCACACTAAGATCCTTTTGTGTACAGTTCATCTGGGTCTTGTGTGTCAGCACGTGTGGTGAGGAGCTCTAAGAGGTTATGCCAAAGCACAGTGTCACGAGTATTGGGAGCACAGAAACAATACAAAAACCTGTGATTGTTAAAATTTAGTTTTTCCTGACCACCACGTGTTTAATACTTCATCAGCTGCAAAAGAAAGCAACATTTCAGACAAAGAAGTGCTCTGGGTCAGTACCTCTTGTTTTGGGGGTTGATAACTCTGAGTTTCTTTTACCATCAGAGGAGAGTATGATACAGACAATCCAGTGTGGTGTTCTGTGCAGGTGCCCACCCTCTCTCTCACAGCCCCATGGCCACCAGTGGCCCCTTCTGCAGGAACCACTCCCCTCCTCAAGCAGTGAGCAAACCTGGGCTGGGTTTGCCCTCTTCAGCCTCTGCCAAGCTCCTCTGCAAAGGTTTATCTTGCCAGGTTTTGTTCAAAGCAGAATAAAATGCAGAGCCTGCAGCACTGGGCTTTCAGTGTGTTTTGGTGCCAAATCCAGTGTAATTGTTGCATTTCCTTTCCCTGCTGAACTCCCTGTCTACAGACAGCCTGTAATGGAAGATCCTGGGAATGTTTTGTTTTGGGAGGTGGAAGAGGCACTGAGAGTGTCAGTCAGAAAGCACTACAGGGAGGAAAGTGAGCACTGCTGAGGACAGAAGGAAAACAGTGATGTTCAGGGTAAACTGAAACTTTCCATTTTACTCCTGCTGTGGCAAGCCTGATGATTTTAACCCTGAAAGGACACTGTCTGCAGTCACATGAGACTTTTCTTTGGTAAAAATCAGAGCCCCATGGGAGGCTTTCATGGGGTTCCCAAGCCACCTGAACATGCCTGGAGCATGAGTGCAACCACAGCGCCTCTGGACAATATGGTAAATCAGGCACTGCAAATTTGCTCTTCTCTGGTGTTTGACATTCAGTATGTGCATGAGAGTTTTAAGCAGGTGGGGTTGAAGACTGGAAATGTTATAATCTATCTATAAGTCCCATTGTATATAGTGAATCTATCTGAACAGAGCAGATACCCCTAACATAACTGAAAACACACAGGTTTTAACATATTGCAAATAAATGCATTAACTGGAAGGTAGGGCTAGGAGATCTCTGATATTTTTATTGTAGAAGAGACTGTGTAAACTACAGACTGGGTAATATTATAGAAATGGGTTTCTTTTTGGTTAGTCACCCTTACAGAGTTTTAAGTAGGCGTGACATACTTGCCTTTGAAAGAAGACCCCAGCTGCAGATACTTGTCACCAGAGGACCCCTTTCAAATGCAACCCTTCCCACCAGGTGAGCAAGCAATCCCGGATTCGTTCCCAGCAACATCAGCTCTGATCACACTGAGTTCTGAAACTGAAATTTGAAGTGTTCTGAGAAATTTGTAGGTTTTATAGTTTACAGATGTTGAAAAAAAATTGTAGTTGTTTGTAGTAATAAATAAACCTTTATTTTCTTTATGTAGAGGATGCTCTTGAACCATGCCTTGAGGTTTTTTCTCTGAAGCTGAGAGAGCTATGAGCCTGCTCTGTGAAAAAAAGCCCAGGAAACAGGGAGTTTTCCATTATCACTGGCCTGAGGGAGCAGAATTTTGACAACATTAGCCATGGCAAGGCTTATTATAAAAGCATGAGAATTGCTTAGACCTTCGTTTCTAGCAGCACTGTGTGCAGGCAGGACTGGGACTACTATTCTGCCCATATGCAGGAAATCAAATGCCTGGACAAAACAACATTTGAAAACATATTTCTAAAGCTGGGAGATTTTTTAATTAACCGTTGTTCGTAGGTGACCCTTACTAGAAGCTGTGAAGGATGCTGCATATTCTCTTGGTAGGGTGTGTATGGTTGTATATTTGTTTTTTTTTTTAATAAAATCTGGGCAGAGAAAAATGGACCAGATTCCACTCCATTAGCCCTGCTCAACCTCAGCAGCTGCATGGAGTTGTGGTGAAGTAACTGCTTTAATGGAGTACATCCAAAAGCCCACTCCTAACATGCGTGGTAACAGATGTTATGAAATTGCAGAGAGGAAATGTTTGGCAATTACCCTCTAACATGGCTACCTTGTGCTGGCAGCCTCATGGCCCAGCCCACCCTCCCCACTCAGGAGTGCTGCTGATGAAGAGGAGCTCTGGAAGTCCATTTTGGTACTTGAGGCAAGGCAGGATGTGCAGAACCACAGAATTTGTGAAAAAAAATCGTGTTGGCAGGGACTTGAAGAGATGATCTACTCCAAACCCCATGTGAAAGCAGGCACTGACTGATGGCTGCAAGATCAAGCCTTCATCACACTTATCTGCAGGAACCAGGGTCAAGGTGGTTGTTGTGGGATTGGATATCTGTGATAGAAGCCTCACCACCTGAGCAACTCCCTCTACAGCACTCATGATCAGGAGAGAAAACAGGAAAGATCAGGGTTTTGGCCAGCTTTGGAGAAGCTGGACCAGCTGTGCTCAGGTGAATCCCACCCAGGGTGAAACACACCCATTCAGGTGTGTTTCTTGCTGCTTTATGATTCATGGTAGCAGGGAGAATGATAGCATTGAGCAATCTGCTTTTGGATCAAAAAGGACTAAAATGAAAATTAAATAAAGAGCTGGTTTGCTTTTTTTTTTTCCTCTCCCTAGGGCAGATGAGCCACCCACCGTGTCTGGACCCCAGCCTGGCTGCTGGGGAGATGCAGTCCCCCAGGACGGCAGGGAAGAAGCGAGGGCGGCCCCCGCTGCAGCCAGCGCCCATCAAAGCGGCTGTTCACAACCTCTGCCCAGCGCCAGCCGGTGCCCTGCCCGTCCTGAAGATCCCAAAGAAGAGAGGCAGAAAACCTGGCCACAAGGTAGATCCTTGTCCACCTCCTGTTGGTCTTCATACCTTCTCTTCTAAAATTTCAGCTGAAATGCAGGAGCAGAGGAAAAGTTGTACAAGTCCGGAGCAGAGTAATGCAAAGAAAAAAAAAAAAAAGAGAAGATGGTTTCTCTTCTATCTGAGTTGGTGAACAAAAATCACAGAATCATAGCGTATTCTAAGTTGAAGGGGACACATCAGGATCATTGAGTCCAGCTCCTGGTCTTGCACAGGACACTCTAAGAAACACACAATGTATATTTTCCCAAAGGTTAAAGTTATTTTTATTTCATCTGTTTGAAAGTGTTTTCACAATGTTGTGAGGGATGGCTGCACACCTCCAGGGATGTGTTTCTCATTTGTCACTTTCTTTTCTCTCACTAACAGTGATTAGAAATTGAACAAACAGAACAGAGGAGGAAAGGAATACAGGAGAGTGGAAATAAAGGGAGAGGGGTGGGGAAAGCTACTTTCCAAAGGAAAAAAAAGAGCTGCATTTGAGAAAAATAACTGGATTTCTCTGTATTTGTCTGCTCACTGCCCAGCCCTCCGTGCAATCCTGGGGCAAAGGCAGAACTAAAGAAAGACAGGAACCCTTAGTGCCTTAAGCCCTTCTGATGCTGCTGCTGGGCTGGGTCTCTCCCACCACACCACTGGCAGTGGGCTCAGCAGCAGTGGGAGCGGTGCCACTGTGATGCCTCACACTGTGATGCTGAGGGAAGGAGAATTTGATATGGGGAGTGAAATGGGGCTACAGCTTAGTAAGGGGTCTGACATTCAACAGATAGCTCTGTTAATCTCTCTGTCTCTGTCCCCTGCCAGCTTGGGACACTGTACATGTTTGCCATGCCCATTCCATGTTTTGAGGGGACACTGGTACAGACATGCAGATTGTGCCACAACAAAGGCAAATTACTGACTGCTCAAAAATCAGAGCTGCTTGAGTCAGTGGTGTCAAGACAGAAAAGTGAATAAAACTATCAGGGTATGCCCAAGGCTGACCCAGCCTTTCCTGCAGGAGGTCTTGTCCAGGTGTTGCCTGGCTCTTCCATGGGTCTCTCCTGGTTCACAAGAGGCAACAACATCCCATGCATGGTGCTGCTGGCTGAGCTCTGGACACAGGGACCAATTGTTTGATTTCTGTGATCCTTGGATTTGAGGTTAATCTGGAACAGGCTACCCTCATTCTTACTTTCCCCTCCTTTTCACCTCCTGCCAGACCTTCTTCCTCACATCCCCTAACCTTTGGCTAAGAGCAGTTCAAAATAGAGCTCCAAGCTAAGAATGGGGCAAGTATTCAAGTGTTTTGTAAAATGTGGAAATACTTTTTATTTTTTTTTCATGTCCATATCAGGATAAAACTCCAGGGCGGAAGCATCTGAATTGCTTTACTTGAGGTGTTTCTTATTTCAAGTTCATTATTTATAATGTATTTTTTATTTCAAGTAATTTAGTTGTTATCAGCAAAGCAGGGTGATTTGTAGACTCTTCAGATCAAAACCATCCAATCTGGACAATAATACTTTGGAGATGTGCTGAAATTGGGTCTTTGAGATTTGGGATCGAGTGATTTGCCAAATACCACAATGACCTTGTATGCAGGGTTTTTCAGACCCCCTCCCTTCTGTCCCTGCTTGTTTTGCTGACCCCTATTTCTTGCTCATGCATTTACATTTGACTTGTAATTTGACAAAAAAGAAAAAGTTGGGGAATATGTTCTGTTCTACACCAAATGCTCCCATCCACTTGGAAAAAAGTCTTTCACCAACATATATATAAATGGGAGAAGTGATAGATTTAAATTCTGGGAAATGCTGCAGTAACATTGTGCTTTGGACCCATGTGGCCAAGCATTTGATGGCTGTGTCCCCCTCTTCTTCCAAAGGGACACTTTATCCTTAGCTGAGTACCCCACACTCCTCTTTGTCCCCAGGCACTCAGCAAGGAGGCAACAGTGTCCTTCCTTTGGCATACAAATAAGATCTGAGATGGGGTCCCTCCTTGGTGAGTGAGGCACATAACAAGGCATCCTTTTACAGCCAGTGGCTCAGGTGGATGGAGCTGACACTCCCGAGCTGCAGCACCTGTGGCCTCTGGCCTGGTGCTGTCGATTTGCGCTGTAGGATTCGTACACTGAAGCGACGTTTTCCGTGCTGCCCCTTTGTGCACTGTGCACCCAGCTGAGGTGAGCCCCTCTCCATCCAAAGCACTTCCCCAGAGTCAGTCAGAGATTGCATTTTTTGATGGGGAACTCTAGCTTGATTTAATTATCTCAGTAATTGTATGACTTGCAGATACCACGAGACTTAAATGCATTGTAAAAAATGTCTCCCTGCCCAAATGGCAGACGACCAAATTCTTTATAGCAACCAGAGAGCTGAATTATTACAGAACAGATGGAAAAATACTCCTGAATTTTTAAGAAACTAGGAATTTACAACCTAGATTTAAATTTATTTTGACTGAGATGTGAATAACAGACATTTTCAATCACATGCTCTTTACAGGCAGGTGACCCATTGCCTGTTTTCACTGATATTAAAGCAAATACCTCTGTCTTCCTGAAATGGCATTTCATCACACTTCATCACCAAGAAAGGTCTTTTCCTTGCTATACTGTTTATTTTTTCACAGCTTTGGCTATAAAATTTCATCAGCTGTTTTTCCAGAAACTGTTTTGTACCTTATGTGGAGCTATTTGCCATAAAACGTTACATTTCCCCAAAATACAATATCCTTTCTGATTGTCTAAATCTCTGGGAAAAAGCCTATTCTGGCAGCAGGGGGGGAGGTTAGTAGATGGATGGGTTTTATTTCTCTGGCTGTGAGTGAGAGCAGCCCTGAAGAGCTGCCTAGGAAGCCTGTACAAGGGAAGGGTTTAGCAGCCTGCAGGGATTCGCCGTGTCAGAGGACATCGGAGGGATGCACGTGTGGGGCAGCGCTGCAACACAGACCATCACGTGCCTCCCAGTGGGCAACAAAGCCATGGCCCCCTTTGAGCAGCTCGAGGGCAGCTTGTCCCTCTGTGCAACCAAAGCAGCTCCCACCCAGGGAGGTGGCCCCGACTCAGACCTTGCAAGCTCCTTCCAGGTGGGATGGGCAGCAAGAGTCACCCGTGTGGAGTGACAGTTCCCATTATGGGGCATAGGCTCCCCTGCTGCCCTAGAAGTCAATACTAATGATGACAAATAAGCAGTCAGGATTTGGACACATTGGGAATGAGATTGCACAGACAACCTTAAAGTGTCCTGTTTACTCACCTGTCCTATGATACAGCCTTGGGTTTCAGGGTTGAGTATACTCCTGTCAAGGTTACCTGCCTTATTCACTGTGAAGCACTGATGGGATGTAGGAGGCTGTGTGCAGACTCACTTGCATCATTTGCTGTGCAGAAGAAAGTTATTGCATGACACCAGAAGGTGAAAAAGACCTTGGGCTGTGTTTCCCTCTGCCAGCTGACCTCCCCTCTCACCCTCAGATACTGAGCTTGTGTTATGCTGAGTGTCCTGACTCACAGCCAAATGCACAGAGCTACAGACCCCAAAACATGTACTCGGAAGCTCTGTGCTTCCCTGACATAGGCTTAAAGGCAACCTTCTGCCCAGCCATCAGAAGTCCATATGGCAGGACCAGGCTGGCTCAGACACTCACCTTACTGCAGATTTGCAGGGGCTGGAGAAGGTTCTGTCTCCAGCAGCAAAAGTTCTCATTTTCAGAAGGTGCCTCTGCCCTCCTGACTGGAAGGACAAAGGCCCATGGGGATCAGGTGGATCCCAGCCTTTTCTAGCATTTTTTTTTTTTGGGACAAGTGACAACTGGTACAGGGGAACAGGGAGACATAAAAATGAGAACCTGCATCTGAGTGGTTTAAGAAAACTGCAGGGAAAGATTGTATTGTGGTTCATTGTGTTTCTTTCATGTGTATTTTATTATACAAGCTGGCAGAGATCTTCAGAAATAAAAAAGTTGCCTGGCAAATGTTCTTCACCCTCTTTCATTTTTTTTTGGTGGGGGATGACATATATACCAGTTAGATGAATCCTGGCTTCTCTGACGAGGTGTGCAGATTGTAATAAAAACTCCAGGACTCAGCATAGTCATCCCCAGCCACTGCATACTCAAAGAAAGTTGTAGCCAGCATCAGTGGCACAAAAGCCCATTCTCTCTGCATCTAATGCATGGTGACTTTGATAATGTAGACACAGTTATTTCCTACCTAAATAGGAATGATGAGCTTCCTCTGATCTCATTTCCATGGTAGAAAGTCCATAAGAATGGGGGGTTGTTTGTAGATCTTGTTTTAAAGCAACCACTTCTATATTTCATGATGCACATATTAAAACTTACAACATTTGATAGTCAAAAGCTGATTCCTTAGCACAAGGATTTCCCAGCGTGCTCTGACACATCTTCTCCGTCTCCTTTTCTCTTTCTGTT
Organism: Cisticola juncidis; assembly: GCA_013400215.1. Taxonomy (NCBI): domain Eukaryota; kingdom Metazoa; phylum Chordata; class Aves; order Passeriformes; family Cisticolidae; genus Cisticola; species Cisticola juncidis. The sequence continues at coordinate 1,343,738 of VXBR01001004.1, read as the reverse complement.
TCTCTCTTCTTCACTGCTTTTTTTGACTCTCACGCGTATGTGCTTTCTACTGGCAAGCTCTCAGTCAGTCAGCTGGCCGGTTGGGTTGGCTTTTCGATAGAGAAGACTCAGTCCAAGAAAAGACATCTTTAAATGGAATACTTGGAGATTTACACTTTGTTATATTCAGGGACTACTCAGGGTTTCAGTAGCCAGGAGGTAGCTAAGCTCTTGTTTGCTTAGTGTACTGTATCTTACACTAATCAGGTATTGTTTTATTTTGATCTAACAAAGGCCATTTCTCTATTAGCCCTAATAAAATGACATTTATCTGTACCCACAGGCTGTAGAGCACATTTTGCTGCAATTAATTTTGCAGGAAATTGTTGACTACAACAGGAAACTGCCAAGAAGTGTCTTCCACATGACATGAGTTTACACAGGCCTTGCCCTCTGTTTATTTGCTCTTGAGCATAAGCTCTCCTGGGCCTCCAAGATCTAGAAAGAGAAAAAGGTCTGATGGTGCTGGTGAGGCAGTGCACAGTGTTGGTGGGGCAGCCCACATGAGCCTCGGGGGCTGAAGAAGGGATTTTTGTGCCTCTGTTTGAGACCACAGGAATGTGAGCCAGTGAGGATATTAAGGAGCCAAGACACAAGTGAAGCAAAATTGGTCAGGTGTACTGTCTCAAAAATAATATCTATGTAGAGAAATGTAAGTGTGAGAGCATACATGAGTTGCTAGAACCTGTCTGGAGAAGAACAATAAAGCCAGCGAAAGGTCTGGAGCATCACTCTTGTGAGGAGTGGCTGAGGGATCTGGGGTTGTTTAGCCTGAAAAGGAGGCTTGGGGGAGACCTTGCTTTTGTTCCCTACAACCACCTGACAGGAGGCTGTAGCCAGGTGGGGATGATCTCCCAGACAACAAGCAAGAGGGAAAAGGGAATCGGCCTCAAGTTGTGCTAGGGGAAGTTTAGATGTCATGTTTGGAAAAATTTCTTCACTAAAAGGGTGATCAAGCATTGGAACAAGGGAAGTGGTGGAATCATTGTTCCTGGAATTGTTCAAAAGATGTGTAGGTGTTTAGGGACATGGTGTTGTAGTGGTCCTGGCAATGTTAGGGAATAATTGGACAATGCTATCAGGCACAGGGTGTGACTGTTGGGGGATGGTTCCATGCAGGGCCTTGATGGTCCTTGTGGGTCCTTTCCCACTCAGCATAGTTGGTGATTCTGTGCAAACAAACTGACAGCTCTTTGTTGGTGGTCATTCTTGATCCCAATCTGAAAGCAAGACAACTCTACAGAAACAGGACAACACAGGCAAGTGAGAAATGGCACTAGCCAGGGATCAGCTCAGGATTCCTCATACTCTACAACTGCCATACAACAGGAGGTCAAATATTTTTCCCCCTTTCAGACTTAAAATTAAAGGATTTAGCCTGCCCCAGGGGAGGTAGTGGTAAAAACTCACTAGGATGTCCCTAAGTCCTATGTACTTCCCTCTTCTTTCCCCAGCTTTTTGGTTTTACCATTATACTGAAACAGTGACTATTATTTTAGACAGTTGTAATTCATAGTCAGGGACAACAAAAATCTTCATCCAAAACAACTTCTACTCTCCACCAGGGATTGCTCAAGGTTTGGTTTGCAGGCAGTGGTCTGACTTCCTTTCTGCTTAAAATATGCTTTGTACATTGTCCACTGAAAAACAACAAAAGGAAGAAATATCTGTCAGAAAAACGCTTTGGTGTAGGACATGTAAATATATAAACCAGCAAGCTGCTTTCTCTGCTTTGTCCCTACTTCCCTTCTTGGCAAAAGGCAGAGTGGTACCTTCAGGTCACATCCATCACGTCAGTCCTTTTTAAATATGAGGACCTGATCATCGTTTGACTGGTGAGATGTTGCCAGGTACTGACAGCATAAAGGCATAGTGATATTGCCATAATTTCACATCATGTTTCTCTTCCCCAAGCTGGGCTGCAGGTCACAAAGATCACTGGGTGCAAAGGTGCAGCAGTTTGTATTTACTAGCTGGTAATAACACAATCTGGACCACAGTGTGAGCTTATTTACATGGGTGTCAGCCTGGAGTATCCTCTTGGTGCTGCTGGATTTATACCAGATTTACACCCCTGCAACCAAGAGCAGAATTTGGCCCTAAATTATGATGCAGTTAAAGACCCCATGTTTCTGAGTTGTGGAGCATTGTTTACACCCACATGAAATGGGTCGTAAAATGCCATTGCACTGATTTGTTGGAGTGTTAGGCTCAATTTGCTCAGGTGTAAATAACTACCGGGTGGGTGGCATAATATTTGCATCCTGTAGCTTAAGGCGTTGCTGTCTGCTGCAAATCAGTCAGGCTTCAGGCTCCAGTATCCTCCTGGGAGCAGGATGGATCTTCTGGCCTGGAGAAAGTGATGCAATAGCAGATTGCTAATGAGTGGGAGTTCATGGGGCGTGACATACATAGAATAAAATGGGAATATCTTGTGTATACTTTCATTACCTTTTGCAGCTGAAATCCCGTGTCCTGATGACTCCTCTAGCAATCTCTCCGCCGAGAAGCACGCCGGAGCCGGATATTAGCTCAATCCCCCAGGATGCAGCTACAGTACCCAACTCGGACACCCCACAGGCTGTCACAGGTACTCAGCCTCAAGTGCTCCTTGACCAAGGGGTGAGCAGGAGCCACGGGCTGACAGCCAGATGTCAGAGCCAGATGCTGGGCTTTCCAGAGCAGGGGGGAGCTCGTGGAAATGGGATGTTTGCAGATTTGTCTAGTGACCAGTGACAAAGAGCAGAGTTATCCTGCAAGACTGTATTTTGACTGCCATGTGTTGAGTTTAGTGGAGATGTTAGTTCCATTCCTCTTGAAATGTGAACATCAAAACCCCATGAATACTCCATTTTATACCTAACATTTTCACCCCACCTAATATGTTGCAATGACCAACCTAAATCCCTGTGTGAACATGAAGCACCTGTTACAGCTGTGGGGAGAGGAATGGAGGAGCCGTGGTCTGACTGTAGGCAGGGCTACCAGCACAAAAACCCCAATGCCTTATCACAGCAGCAGGTGTGGTCATTTCCAAATGCAGTCAGAAAACACAGCCTTACATTTTTTTTGCTTATATTACCAGAAATAGCATAGGTCAAGGTTTTTAAACTGATGTAAATGAGAAAAAAAATCAACAAGACAGCTGATTTACCCTGAGATTTCATCAGAGAAATTGATTAGATAACATTAGAATCTAAACACAACACATAAATCCCATTATTTCTTAGCTGGGATGCACAGAGGAGAAGTTTTCCATCTGCTCTCATGGCACAATGATACTAAACCTAGTGACAATGACAATAATATATTTTATTCTCGTTTATCCCTTCACATGCAAAGTCTGCAAGGCACTTGGCAAACACCAGCTAGAAGGGTGGAAATGCCCTGAGAGGTGTGCCCAGGGCTGCTTTTGGAGTGGGACAGGGAGGCTCAGTCCACCAGCCCTGCCAGATCACCAGGGTGGCTGCAAAGGCAGGGGCTCCATGGGTCATTTCAGGCTCAGTAGATGCAGAGCCCCACACCTCTGTCTGCCCATCTTCATGCCACTGCCATCTCCCAGCATCCTCCCAACAGTGTGTGCAGGTTCCCGGCAGAGCAGGGCTGGCAGGAGATGAAGGAAAGCTCAAGCCAGCTTTTACCTCCCTCTCTGCTTCAAAAGGACTTGAGGGATGTGCAAGCTGCGGAGTCCCTCCCACAGCTGAGCCCAAACAAAACCAGTGGAATTGTCATAGAGAAGCCACACTCTGCAGATTTGTCAAGGTGTGGCACTCTGAGAAAGCTGCACTCTGATCCCCCTGCAATTCCTGCATGCTGCTGTATTCTCAGTGCACTATCCTTTTGTTTGTTTGGCACTTAGAAGATGTGAAGTGGTATCATGATAAGTATGATTGCTATTATCCTCCTGTTTACCCAGGATGTACTGCTCGAGCCCCTTCTGCTGGCCCCTGCGAGATGGGGGAGCAGAGTGCACTGTGACAGTTGCACTACATTTTCATTATGGTGATGCAAACTGTAAATTATATCCAACTTTACACAGCTGTCATCATGTCCTCCACTCTGCTTGATGGGTTTTTTTTGTCACATATCTGATTTCTGTCAGAAGATAATGTTATATTGTTTGAGAGATGACAGCTCAAGCACACTCAGCCAGCTATTATAATATGTCTCACTTTAGCCTGACTTTAGGCTGTGTCTTAGTCGCCCTTAGTTACCGCAGAGCTATCCCTGCTTCTCCTGAGATGCAGTTAGCCTCAGCCATGCTTAAAATAAGTTCATGGTAGTGAGGAGAACGCTCATTCTTTTGGCTATTGCTGACAGACCTGATGGCACGTAGAAAAACTGCCCTTGCAGCTTAGGAGAGGAGGCATGCAGGGCTTGGCTGTGGAGAGGCTGGGGCAGACTCCCTCACAGACCCCTGTGTCCACAGTCACGTTGTTTGAGTCCCAAAATGTTGCACTGCACACCACATACAGCTTCCCTCAACTTGATGCCCTTTGTAGAGTTTGAACATGGAGGGCGAGGAAGCTCCCAAAGACCAGATTCTCCTCCATGGCACTGTGCAGCACAGCCCTCCAGAAATTACACCTGCATTAGAGTCAGAGGAAGCGAGCATCCAAAGCCTTTCCAAAAGTCATCTCAGAGCAGTGCTTCCCACAGCAGCTCTCAATGAACCAGTCTAAAAATAGAGGAAACTTTAAACAATCTGAAAACACACCTCAGGCTGGCATGCCCTCCTTGCTGTGAAGTCACTGCTGGCAGTCAGTGTTCCGCAATCCTAGTACATTTTTCTGGTCACAAGTTGCATGGACGAAGTAGAGTCAAGAGAGCAGACCTCAGGCACATATAGGAGTTTTTTAGATGTGTGTAGCTTATCCTAGCCTGTGACACTGAGCTAGACCTAAACTCAGCTTGCTCTGCTCTGGCAATGGGTAATTAGCACAAGGAAGTCTGGCTCTGCCATCACAAATAGCAACAATTCACCAGTGAAGGAAAACCTTGGGAAATGAATAGAAATGTAGAATGCTAGCATTTCCTGGGATGCTCTCTGGGCTGTTTTGTAATAACCTTGTTGGGATTTTATGTCTACAGTCTGCATTTATGTCAACAAACAAGCGAACCTGGGGCCATACCTTGACAGAAAAAAGGTGCAGCAGCTGCCGGAGCACTTTGGCCCGGAGCGGCCGGCGGCGGCCCTGCGGCAAGCGGTGCAAGCCTGCATCGACTGTGCACTCCAGCAGAAGGTGGTCTTCTCCCTCATCAGGCAGGGCTATGGAGGAGAGATGGTGTCAGGTAAAGCATTGTTGTGAGGGGTTTGTGGCCAGCAGGGAAGCCCTTGAAGTCTTAACATGTTCCCCCAGTCCCGTCTGCCCTGGATGTCCTGTTCTCATCAGTGGGATGGCAACCAGCTTTGAGTGCCATTTATGCCTTTGTAAAATGACCTGCTGCAGGAATCACCTTGCTGTCAGATGAAGAACTACTGGTAAGGGGTATTGCAGTAGTGACTCAGGTGAGAAACATGCACTCCAGAGTCTGCCTCTTACCACTCTTTGGAGCAGTGCTGAGGCCAGGGCTGGGAGCTGTTTTCATGCAGCTGTTTAAGGATGGGCAGCTCTGCCAGCCCACTTCATGACACACTTTGCCACCACAAGTACACAGCATGCCTGGTGTGATGAGGATGGCAAAACTCTGGAACAGAGGTGGTGGATGCCCCAAACTCAGATATATTCAAGGTCAGGTTGGATGGCTTTGGAGCAATCTGAGCTAGCTGAAGATGTCCCTGGTCATTGCAGGAGAGTTGGACTAAGTTACTTGTAAATGTCCTTCCAGCCAAAATCTTTCAATAATTCTACAATTCCATGTTTCTTGAAAGGACAACTTTTATGGAGTTTGCCTGCTGGTGTGTCCTTCGCCTGCAGCTCATGAGCCAAACCCGCTCTCCGCTGCAGGAATTGCAAAAGTCCCACAGCAATTCCCCATGCAGCAAGACTGCACCTAGTCTACCCAAATATATCAGAGACAATCAAAGACCAAAGGAAACTTCCCAGCAGCTCCTCATCTTCCCAGTGGCACTTCTGGCTGTGTCCTGATGAACCTCCCATGTCCCATGATGAATCCCCTGGCCTGTTCTCAGTCTGAGCATGAACTCTTCTTCTGTCCTAGCAAGAGTTTTGTGTCACAACATCTTTTTGGCATATGGGGAATGCAGTGGGAATGAAACGACAGTGGGAATATGGGAACAGCACTCTCCAATGAGCTGCTGCAGATGAGTCAGGCACGAACACAAAGCCAAGCATTGCAAGTCCAATCAGTTTCACAGGGACTGCAGATGCTCAGCTGTGCCACTGAGACCTTCCTGTGTGAGAGCCCAAGCTCTGTCCCTCTGTGCAGCATATAAATCGTGCTTCTTCCCTATCCTCAAGTTCTCTGTAATCACAGGTGTGCCTTCCCTAAGGGACATCAGAAATACTCTGAGAATGATCCAGGCTTGTTCACAGAAACACAAAACTGAAGCAATTCAGTGCGAATCTTCATTTTTGCATAGTTCTGTGCTGCATATATGATTTTCATTACCATCAGGAGAGTTATATTATGCACCAAGCCTGCCAAACTCTTTGGTCTTAGTTCCTCTGAGCTGGCTCAGCTTCAGCTTCACCTGAACTAAAAGCACCTGGTCAACATTTCTCCCAATTTCATGCTTTTTCTCGTCATCAAAGAGGGGTGAATGGCCTCCTAGTCATGGCGTGGCTCTGCAATTGCAGCTCACTCCCAGCAGCATAGATGAGTTTTGTCAGGGGCTTTCCAGTCCTCCCATGGCTTGGCTCACAGATGCTCAACCAGCTGTGGAGCATGATCCCTCACAGCAGCTCAGGAAATCCCTCAAGTTATCCCCAAAATTATAAGTCTAAAGTTGCAATTTTTTCTTGTTAGTAGTGATGGGAGACTGTAGGATAGGGAAAGAACCTTCCAGGTGGAAGAGTTCAGGCAGCCATATAATGTTGTCCTCCCTGCAAACCTGCTGAAATTGAATGTCTTGCTTCAGCTGATCCTGGACCCCTCCACCCCTCCCATGGCTGAGACCTTATGCCTGTTTCATTTCCTGGCTAAATATGTCCCTTGACAGGTTTAAGCAGGAATTTTAATTGCTCTGTTCTTACCCTTAGATGTATTTCTAAGAGAGCCACTCTTACCCTGCTAGGCTGAAGTACACAATTCCTTTCAGGTGAGGAAGATCACTGGACCAGTGAAAGGAGTGCAGGTGTCTTGCCACAATCCCACATAGCAGCATGGTGGTGGCTGCAGTGCCACAGGGAAAATTTCTGTTCCCCAAACATCAATGCAGTCTGCCTGTGCACTTCTGCAAGTGTGAATTCACCCTTCTTCAGCATGTATGACCAGAATGATGCCCATCAGGTTTCTCCAGAACTTTGTATAGTGACTTTAACACTCCATTTTCTCTCCTGGAAATATTTTGTTCCACACCTTCTGGAAATATATCTGAGTTTTTCATGACTGCATCACCTTGCTGTTTTATGGGCATCTGGTAAGCTAGTATTATCATTTCTTCTCCTCTCAGGTTGTTTTGAGCGTCTTCAAAGAGTTAATGGATTTCTGTTTATTTTCCGGGGTGTTTTTTCACTCATTTTTGGTATCACAAAAGTCAAAATAAGTCAATTCTTTCTGTGCAATCTCCCAGGCCTCTTCTCCATTGATGATGTCTGCCATCAATGCCAGCTTACAGCATCCACAAAATCTTTTTGTGCCAGCACAGGCTGCTGGTTTCTCTCTGGGACTTGGGGTCTCCTACCAGCAGACCCTGTTGTCATTTCTTGACCCACTTCTCGAATGCAATCATTTCCATTTAATGAAAGATTTCTCATACTTTACTGAATTCTGGATAGACCACAACTGCCAATATTCCCTTGCCTATAAATGGAGTTAACTCAGTAAATAAAGATCAGCGACGAAGCTGCTACCTCTCTCTTCAGTACAATCCTGGTACCTTCCATTTGTTACCAACCATGCCTTTAATTCTTATCTCCCCGTTATCTTTTAAAACCTTGGGTACTGCTGAAGCCAGCCTAACAGCCCATCACTATTGGTGATCACTGCAGATCGCTTTCTTTCCCCTTCCTTACACCAGGGTATCATAATTGCCTCCTTCTAATCACACAATACAATTTTCAGATGGATGCATATATTAGAAAACCCTGCACTGCTGGCCATGCCAGTCAGCATCTTTCAGCTCTCCAGGGGGAAGGTGATCTGGGTCACACAAACTCAGCTACTTAAGCTCCTCCAGTTTGTTATGTGCCTCAGGTAGGGTAATTTTACAAAATATTTTAAGACATGCAAATACTCGAGTAAAATTATTTCCCCTGCTCTCATTCTCCCTTCTGCCATGCATCCACGAGTATTGAATTGCTCCTGTTCTGCTTTCCAGTTTCAGCTTCCTTTGAGGGGAAGCAGCATGTGCAGAGCCTGCTGGTGGTGAACAGCATCGGGTACGTCCTGCGCTTCCTGAAGAAGCTGTGCCGCAGCCTGCAGTGCGCCAGCCTCTTCAGCAACCAGCCCTTCCCGCAGGGCGGCGCCGCGGCCGACAGCGCCCAGGGCTACCAAAGCACGCGCATGGAGGCAGGTAGGCTCCTTGGGCTCAGGGTTTATAGAGCTGAGGAAATGACTGTCTTCTTTTGGTGCTGTGCTGTGTAGGATAGGGAGCTGCAGGCCTCTGTGGGACCCTTCCAGAGGGAAGCAGTGAGCCTCCTTGGGGGATTCACCAGTGGCTGTAGAGGAGGTTCAGGTGAGAACCTCAGTGTTGAGGTGCCCCAGCTGAGCATTTTTGGGCCAGCATGTTATGTTAGCACAAACCTAAGGTACATTCTATTAGCTGTAGCACAGACAGCCTGGATCCCCATCTGCCACCTCCACCCGTGAGTATAAACCTAAATGAGCTGTGACTGCTGAGTGGTTTGCTTTGCTACTTGCAAGGATGTTTCTCCTAGCTTAAAACCCTCTGGGACCAGCAATATCCCTGTCTTAGTGCTTGACCATGTGGGGCACAGCCTGGAGGAGCTGTGGCATGAGGCAGATGCATCCAAGGATGGTGGTGGTCCTGAGGAGCACCTGCCCTGAGCAGCACTGGGCTACCAGATGGATGGCACTCCTGAGCTTCCTTCTTGTTCGTATTCAGGACAGGGTGCTGGCCCCACGCAGCCCCCATGGAGCTGGGAATGCAGCTCCGTGCCTGCAGGCCCATCTGCAATCAGAGGCTGGAAATGACCTGGGGCCTTATATGGCATAGCAAAAGCTAGTTTAGAAAAAAATAAAGATGTAAATTATGGGCATGAGTCTTCATTTCACTTGCAGGCTTCCTCCTGACTTAAATTATTTTTCCTTTTCTTTTATTAACAACACTGTGGGTGTTTGGGGAGCACACTGTCTCTCATGCATTCAATTTAATGGCAGACACATGCTGGCAGATGAGAGAAAGGTGTTCTAGTGTCCACAATCATGATTTTTGAATCACTTGTTCACCAAGAACATTCTCAGTGTGCACTTTGCTCACCAAAGCTGGGAGAGGGCTGTGCACACGGTGCAGAAATCATCTTTTTGTAAAAAGAAGTCCAGGTCCTACTCTTACACATAGGGGAAGAAAGGCAGGAGCCCAGACAGAAAAGCAGTATTTTTCTCTCCTCTGCACTAGGAAGGACATTTTTAGCAAGCTGAATGCTTCTGAGAGGTCAATGGGTTTCTGTAGCACTGAGAGAGTGCAGCCCAGGAGGCCTGGCATTTGCTTTTGCATTTGCACTTTAATTTGCATGCACATTTGCATTTAGTTTCTCACAGCAGAGCTGTGTGTGAGAAAAGGCAATTCCACAACCAGAGTTTTTACAGTTGCTGTTACACTCTGAGCATCTCCCTCCCCACAAAATTCCAATGCAGATGTCCGTGACACCACCCTCACTGGATCTTCCTAGACACTGAGGATGGGCAAAACATTATTTTTCCCTCAGACTAGACAAGAGATGTGGGTGTAGGCAAGGCTTCTTTTCTGGCTCTCCCACTGTGGGGTGTGTATGTGTGCAGTCAATAGCCCCCCAGAAGCAGCATGGGCTGGGCAGCCTGGACTAGTCAGGTAGCTTAGATTAGATATGAGGAAGAAATTTTTTACTGTGAGAGTGGTGAGGGACTGAAATAGGTTGCCCACAGAAGCTGTGGGTGCTCCATCCATGGAAGTGTTCAAGGCCAGGTTGGATTGAAGCACTGAGTCTATGTTTCATGCTGCATTGCCTAAATCTCTTTCCACCTGCCCAAGAGCCAGCATTTCTCTGCAACAAGGTCTGCACCAGGGTTCCTCTGCTATGCAGAGCAGAGACAGGGTTTCCCCACAGAGCAGTGATAAGGAGGGCTGTAGGAGCTCTGCTGCAGATGGGTCTGTGAGGGCACCTATTGGGATAAAGCTCACATGGAAGGAGCAGGGCCATGAAAAAGCACCACAAGAAGCCATGCAAAGCAGCCACATGTTTCATTGTTTCTGTTCCCCATCTTGTAATCAAGACGTCCTTTCCTTTAAAATCACGTGCTTTTCAGCCCCTTTTTACCAATGAATCTAATCCATGTATTGACTTTGGTGCAGTTACTTTTGATTTACACTGTCAGAAGGGAGAGGAGAAGCCAGCATCGTGTCCAGTCATATCAATCCACTTACCCCATACAGGAGTCACCTTTTAACCTTGCCCCAAAGCACATGCCCCTAAGCCATAATTCACCTGTGCTCACAGCAAGCTGCCAGATGCTAATGGCTGCTTACAGGCCAGGTGGGATTTGTTGACATATGCATATATCACTTACAACTATGTTTTACATGCCTAGGAAGTGCACACTCATCAGGCTGTGCCTGGAGCTGGCCTCTGCAATGAGTCTTGTTGGCTCTGCATTGCCCTCCCTGCACCTGAGCCCCACGCTCTGCCTGCCTCGCCAAGGCCCCTCACCTGTCTCATGTCTCACACAGGACATTCCCCAGGGCTCCTTCTCAACTGTGAAGGAACTTTCTGCCTAATGAGAGTGATTTGTGGGGAGAAGTTGTGGGCTAACTCCCAGACCTTCATCTGGGAAATGCCCAGCTTCAGGTCTGTATTACAGCAAATCCTGAGTGGCCACAGCACCTGGGTTCAAAGCACCTCTGGATCTGCATCCCAAAATTTTCCATGGGAGGGGTAGAGCAGTTTGAGCAAAAATGATGTCAAGACCTGGGTGACCTGTGCAGAAAATTCTGTGAAGTGGGGCAGGGGCTAGGTGATGGGAAGTCAACAGAGTTGACCTGTAAAGTGCCTCCACTCTGCATTCAGAGTTCATCATTTATCTCATGCTCAGGTAATGAAGGCTTGGATGGGAGCACGTGAAATGTCCATTTCTAGGACATCTACATACTGTTCACATGCACCTGTGAAATATTAGATTATTCTAATAATAAGAGGAAACCATGTTTGCCAAAAACCTTCTGTCTACCCTGATGGTGTGCACAGAAATGGAAGAAGTTTCTCTTATGTGGGAAGCATGAAGCTTGATAAACTTCTATTTTGCATTTCAGTCAATCCTTTCCTTGCTCTTTGTGTCCCAGATCTTGAATTTTGACTATTTTGTCCTCTTAGACAATTGATGTCTCCACATGGAGCATGGCTACATATGGCTGCAGCAAAACTTTATGTATGAACTTTGGTGGCCACCCTGTATTATTCTTATCACAGAGGAAGACGGGAAGGTCTGTGAATAAGGTCCCCAACTTTGCTGTTCTCTCCAAGGCCAACTCCAATTTGGAAACACAGATACCATGTGGAGTTCCCTACCACTATCCACTAGAGAACAGCTTCTCTTCTTGTGGCGCTGGCTGGAAGTAGGGATCTATGTGGAGCAGAAGCACAGCAAGTCACCAATGCTTCTGTCTGTAGGAAGGTGGGCTCTTCCTATCCACAAGCCCTTGAAAAGCTGGTATGACAAGCACAGCAGCAATGCACAATAGGAGTGTGACTAAGTAGGCAAGACACTGGCCTGGGAACTGGATTTTTAAAAGAGACTTTCCCATTGACTATGTGGACAAGCCACTCTTCCCTGCTGTGTCTTTATTTGAGTATGTGTAAAAGGAGGGCAATAATTCTTGCCAAGATGTGCAATGCCCTTCTAAAACAGCTAGATAAAAAGGAATAATATGATAGAAAGCCACATATTATTACAATCAATATTTTCTGTTGCGAGCACCAAATAAACAGCAGCTCAGAAGTTTCAAGCCCTGAGAGGGTAAGAAAAATGTTGTCTTTCTCCTTTCTAGTAGCATGGCTTGTTTAATCTTGTCTTGTTGCATGCTATGAGGAACAGTGCTCCTGGCTTCTCAGCACACTCTGAATAAATGGCTTTTATGGCTATCAATAGCTTCAGCGCTCCTCAGCATTTAATTACCTCCAAAGGCCATTTATTGCCTCATATATTGCTCTACCATGATCATTATCCTTTAAACAATAAATAAAACATTAAGGTCACTCTTAAAGAGGGAGCAGAGCGATCCAGCCACAACAAAGTATAATATAAAAAGTTTATATGGTCTTTGAGGCTTTTGGATTGATGGCAGAGCCTGCAGTACAATTGAGAAAGGCTGGGATGTCCCCTTCCCTTCCCTTCCCTTCCCTTCCCTTCT
>VXBR01001004.1:1315730-1330790 GCA_013400215.1 Cisticola juncidis | reverse complement strand
AAACCTTCCCTTCCCTTCCCTTCCCTTCCCTTCCCTTCCCTTCCCTTCCCTTCCCCTCCCCCTGACTGCAGGGCAGGAATCCAAAACTGGCTGCAGGGCAAGGAATCCAACCAGGGACCCTCATGCTGAGGTGGCAGAGCTGAAGGAGAGGCAACTGCAGCTGGGGCTGCATGTTGCAGCCCAGAGGAGGGTCAGGAACAGGTTAGGATGGTCCAAAGGACAGGAAGTAAAGGCAGAGGGTTGAAAGAAAGGAGAGAGTGGGTCACTGCTCCTGTGGAGGGTTTCATGGGGGTGGTAGCCGAGGCTTTAGCACTCAGACCCTTTAAGGCTATATCAGAAGAAATGAATCAAATGTACACTAAGGAGCAAATCCTGGCAAGAAAAATAAGAGATGGATGGAAGAGAGAAGATTCAGCTGTGATGTATTTTGCCTGGACTCTATAGAATTGGCAGAATTGGATAAGTTGAACTTTCTGACCTTTCAGCTGTGAAATTACTGTTTGCTAACTCACGAATGAAGACTCTCTTCCTGTAAGCTTATGAAATTGTACCTCTTTGTGGATGCTAAGCAATGAAGCTGTAAGCAGACATCCCTTCAGCAGCCAGCCCAAGGGAAATCCTCCTTCCCACATTTGGCTGGGCTGTTTTACCTCCACTGACTTGTGGGGGTGCAAGAAAGTTTGTCCCTCTTGAAAAGTTACCCCTGGGGGGTAGGCACTCTGCTCTCAGTAGTGAATAAGGAAAAGCCCAAAGGCTCTTCTGTCCTTCAGCCCAAGATGTGCTCAGTGCCACGGCACAGACACCAACAGTGCTGGATATTGCCTGGGCTGCAGCCATGGGGGCTGGAAAAGAGAGACAAGCTATGAAATAGCATTTAAGGATGCTTTATTTCTCCATATCAAAGGGTATGCATAAGGAAAGTGGATGAAATGATGGGCATAAATGCACGAACCATGATGGATGAGATCATATCCACTACAGAAAAGGATGCCCCTGGGTATATGCATTTAATTCAAGCTTTACAAGCAGAGTCATGTGGAGGAAGCACGAACACTTTCAGAGCCCTAGTCAGGTAAATCATGTGGTTGTTACTCTGGTTTAGCTCCAGGTTTAGCTTTAACTTTGTTTTAGCTGCTTAAGACCTCCTTTCCCTATGGCAATATGATTCCTTTAGGAGAGATCTGAAGTTCGTAGTTCAGGTTTTTATTTTAAATAGCTTAAATTAATGTTGAAACAGGAATGTCCATTCCTAAACTTTTAAAATATTGATCCAAATACCTATAATCCAATATACCAGTACTTCAAACAGTCAGATGAGTGGGCCACAAGCCAGAACTGGTGATGGGAAACCTATGCAAGTGCTGCAAGCATAAGCCAATATGACTCACCTGGTTTTTCAAAGGTGTGAGTGGGAAAAAAAGTGAACCTCAAGATCCAGCACTTACTACGTAAAAGGTAACACAAGAAACATTTTGGAAGAAAGGGGATTTTTTGCTTGTGAATCTGGATGAGAGGGCCCTTGTTTCTGGGAGTGCCTGGTATGTGGTACCTACGGCAAGGCCTGGGCTTGCACCTCCATGGCAGGAAGCAGAGACAGCTGAGAGTGGGGAAAGGGAATTTGGTATTCAGGCTGTTTCAATATGATGGGTTTCAAACAAGAGTCCAAATTCTTTTCATGGGAAGTTACTGATTTTTGCTTGGATGTTCTTCAGTTTTTCAGCTCAGTTTTTCACCTTCTTCATGTTGCTCTGTTGTTTAGCCTTTTAGGATACTCCCTTCCTTACCTATCTTTATCGACCTTCTGTTTCTTTCTATCCTTTCCCAGTTCACTACAAAACAAATGGAAACCCACACACAGTGGCGTTTCCACTTCCATGGAAATAAAACATCCACTGCTTTTTCTTTTAAAGTCATGGCCACTGTTTAATCAACAGCGCTCCCCAGTTCCTTAGGATTTATTTGTTTGCAGTAATTACACAGAGTACATCAAAATGCCTTTTGGAAAGTAGTAACACACAGCATCTGCCTGAAGTACATCAATCTGTTGGCAAAATGAGTGCAAAACAGGGGATTAAAGAAATTAGGAGAGTACCAGAAGCAAACTGTAGGTGGTCATGTGCAGTTTGGTGTTTGTGCTGGCTGTGGGCAGCAGTGAGCAAGGTAAGGGTGCAAGGCAAGGGGTTGCACCACCAGCAGCTGGTCAAGAGAAGTGCATCCTCTGACTGAAAATACGCTGCAAATGGTGGCTTGGGGAATCTGGTACTTTATGGTGGGTTTGTTCATGGAAAAGGTCACAGAAGTGACTTAAAAAGGTGGCAGTGGCTTGATGGTCTTCATCAGAGAAGCTGGATTTAAGGAAAATGCAGTGAGGCTGGGGATGAGTCCTAGGGTGGGGTCCCAGAGTAAGGCCAGCTCCCAGCAGCATGGCACAGTGCAGCACAGCGATGTGGAGGGAAACTGGCTCTGTAGGATCATGGAAAGAGGAGGGGATAAAAAGGCTCAGCAAAGGGGGATTGGTGAGTTCCTAGCTGCTGGGATTGAGGTCAGCCAGGGATGTCAGAAGCAGAAGCAGACATGACAGGAAAACAAAGGTTTTGTGAAGGGAATCTAAGACTTCAGGGCTCATATATGTTGTACTTATATGGAAGAAGAACTATCAGAAAGTTCAGTAGAGCAGCAACGCTGGGCAGGGAGAAATGAAGCCAAAACCTTATAAAAGATCTTATACCTGCAAGCTAACACATGCATAGGTTCCTACTTTATAAGTACTATTATACCTAATTTCTGGATGAGATTATTAATGAGTAACTGCATTTTGCCGTAGACATCTCACTTCTTGTATCTCAAATTATTTGTTTTACAAACACTAAAAAAATTACTGTTAAATATTTTAGGCCAGTACTGAGCAATATGATTCAGGGACATTCATCATGGTGGTAGCAAAACAGAAATACACTAAGTACCTCATCTGCTAAGAATCCCAGTACATAATATCTTGAAATTTTCAAATAACACAGTAATTTTCATCTGGTCTATTCTGTATACAGCTTTTTTGTGACTTCTATCAATGCTGATTTATAGGGATATGGAGTGCATTATAAACTACCTCGACAGAACAGCCCCTCTAGCTACTGCTAGAAGCTGGAAACTGAAAAGATCGATCGCAGCCTCTCCCATCTCCCTCTGCCATTGCAGAACCATTGTTGTGCTAAGACACGAAATTATACAACCCTGGTAAATCTCCTTTTCATGATGTACAGTTTGGTATAACATAAAAGCAAAGGAGAAGGGAAGAGAAGGGAGGAGCAGGTCTGAAAACAGGTGCAAGAGACGAAAGGAAGACTTTTTCTACAACCTAGACCCCTGTGTCATTGAAATCCCTTTGCCTTCACTCGTGCGTGTGCCTAAACAATTTGCCCGTGCTGTAACATAGGACTAAAACCCCTCTATTGTAACAAAATACATTCACTCAATCCTCCCCAAGCACTTTAAAATGGAAAAAATTCCTCAAAGGGTTATTTATTCACACAAGCACCTTTTATTATCAAATTTAATATATTTGTCACCAGCTAGCTTTTGAATTTACTCTACCTTTTTATTCAGTTTGGACAATAAAACCATGTTGATCAGTTCCCAGCTGGTTTCATTCCCTGGTTCTACTGCATTAAACACAATGTGGCTGTTGTCTGGGCTGCAAACACTCAAGGGAAATTGTTTAAATAATGAAAAAAAATTGCTTATGCTGAAGACCTAATCAGGACAACATTGGATTTTGGAAAATTCTCTGAAAAAATTTAGATTCTTGATGTTAACTGACTGGCAGCTTCTCCTTTGGGGACTCAGTATTTCAGTTGCTGCAAAATATTTCCTAGCAGCTAGGACACAGCTAGATGATACACGGCGCAGTAAAGCCTCAGACTAAACCCTGGAGAATTCATTGCAGGTTTTATCTCCACAGTGTGACCATAGTTTCAGTGTTCATAATATCTGCATTCACAAGTGAATGAGGCATATTTACATTTTTCTGTTCTGACTGACTACTATGCCCCCCTTTTTTTCCCCTGTGGTTGCAACTGTGTGTTCCTACACCCCATGCAAATGTTCTCCCATAGACTGCAAACCATAGGCGTGCCAGCCCCGGCCCGCTGCTGGCAGATGCCCTGGGCTGCCTGCTCTCTCTGTGCCTCTCTGCAGCAGCCTCAGGGATGCTGTGCTCCCTGGGGAGGTGCCTCCGTGGCACTCCGCCGTGGCGAGCAGCGAGCGGCTCAGGGATGCTGCCACAAACCAGATGTCACTCCCCGGAATGCTTTCCCTGTCCAGCCAAACCGTGGCAGCCACGGGTTGGTGTGGAAAAGGCCTGGTCCTTGCCCAGCTGTGCAAAGGGCAGAAGCATGCACCAGAGAGTGGTGTTGACACGATAAAGAAACATCTGCTAAGGGGTGACATCATATTTTCATTGTGCTGCATGTCTGGACGGGCAATGGAGCTAAAAGGAATGGGCTGGTGCTGTAATCCCAGAGTAAATCTCAGCAGCCAGAGCTGG
This sequence comes from Cisticola juncidis, assembly GCA_013400215.1. Lineage (NCBI taxonomy): Eukaryota > Metazoa > Chordata > Aves > Passeriformes > Cisticolidae > Cisticola > Cisticola juncidis. The sequence goes on along the minus strand of VXBR01001004.1, from coordinate 1,326,247 downwards.
AAAGTCTTAATCTATCACAGGAGACTCTTATCTGTAGACACATGAATGCAGGCTCAAACTCCAGGGAAGATAAGGGCCGTGGTACATTCCTGACTGGACAGAAATGTGTGAGGCTGTTTGGAAGACATGGAAAATTTTCTTTTAAAATCTTTTAAGAGTTGATGTTTAAAACAGAAGATAGCAGTTCCGAGCCAAGGCATATCTCTCACAATCTTAAATACTGTTTATACCTTTATGCTTTCTTTCTCTCTGGCTTATGCTAGATTGAACTGATGGTTAAATTCATCTGAAGGATTTCCTCCTGTGTTTCAGCATTTGCTTTTTGTGTTTCCCCACTTCTGTTTTTCCTTTCCTGAAAGCTGAGATGTGGGGTTTCTAAGGTCCTGCTTAAAACTGTCCCCTCCCCTCCCCTTCCCCTCCCACCCCACACCCTTTCCACTTCCCTAACATGGCAAATGCCATCCTTGTGCAGGGAGCAGGAGCCAGGCTCAGGAACTATAGAATACAGGCAAAGATAAAACCATACAAAGAAGGAGCCTCTCGACAGGATTTTGACACTGTGGCTGGCTCCTCTCAAAATGACTGGGAGATGAAAAAATGCTGTCCCTGGCTGGGAGAAAGGAGAGGTCTGAGGAAGCTATGATATCATGCTGCGTAAAATATGTAGTTCACATCTGGTCAACCCATTATAGGCAATATATGGTAGCACTTTAAAAGGTACAGGGAAGGGTCAGAGGGCAAAGCTCATCACTAAATGATATGAGGAATAGGAGACGACACAAGAAAAGGAATAGTGGGGGCAGAGAAAAGAAAGACAGAAATAAATCTGTATTGACTGTGAGGAATAGAAATTAATGGGGAATTTAATTAAAGCAAAACCAAATGATTGAGCATTGCAAGTGGTAAAGGTTATGAAATGACATGAAATTATTGTCCTAGAAGGAAGGGCAGTTGTCCTGAGAAGCCACTGGTGTGTAAAAAAGAACCTCCCTGGCTTGGTGATCAGTGTCCAGCACGCTCAGAGCAGGGATGTGGGTGTCCAGCAGTGCCCCATGCAGCTTCACCCAGATGCAGCCACTTGATGGCTGTGGAGGTTATAGCCTGCCAACTGGGAAAAGGGACTCTGGTCCCAGTTCACTGCCCTGGCCTTGGGCTCTGCTGTCCAAGAAGCAGTCTGGGGATGAACCCAGAAAAATGCATGGGCTGGATCAGTGAAAGTGTGAGATGGGTGGAAGTGGAACAGCCTGTGGAGAAAACAGCTGTGAAAATCATGTGTGGGAGGAGAGGAAATAGAAAAGAGAGATAGGGAAATAACTGGCAAAATGGGAAAACGGTGATGTAGGTGCAGGAAAGTAAAGTTAGAGCAAGGTTGAGACAGTGGTAATATGACAGAAGTAGGAAGAGGTGACAGGGAAGAACAGAGGGAGAAGCATGTGGGGGTAGAAGGGAATGGAGCCTGAGAGAGGTAAAGGGAGAAAAAGATATAACATGAGCAGTGATGTGGGAGGAGCAGCATCAGGTGAGGAAAGCAGTGCAAGACATGCTTGGCCTGGGAGCAGAGAAGGCAGAATAGTGTCTCTGGAGTGTACAAGGAGATTTTGCCTATAGGAGAGATTCTAACAAACTAAGTTTGGGCTTTTTTTTTAAGATGTAGAAGAAAAGTAAGATTAGATTTGCTCAGGAAAAGGTCAGCTAGGGATCATCTTTCCTGTATATATACTATTCTTCATTTCCTGCTTGTCTTGAAATTGATTTTCATTTGCTTTCCTAATGTACAATGAGAGTAAATTCTTTTGTCCTTCTGGAGTGTCTCTATTCCCAGATGCTGCCAAAGGCCCACAGTTTGTGTTCTGCATTCACACGTGCAGTATGCATCCATGTGGCACTCAGCAGTGCCAAATGAGTACTGCTGGGGCAAAGAACTCAATGTGTTGCAGAAGTGAGAGACAACACAAGTGTTTTCCTTCATCCTAATGGAGAACTGAGGTCCAGAGATGACAGGTAACCTGACCAAGGTGATTCCAAGGGTTTGCAGCAGAGCTGGGATGTTAGCTGCAGATTCTTGGGCTCTTTCAACTCTCAGCTGACCCATCTTGAGGAAATTGTCTAGGAATCTTACAGACTGCTACTTTTAAGAAGCTCGGCTAAAGAAATGCACATTTTTAAATTGGAAAGGCAATTGTGGCTTCTTTCTCTCCTTCTTCATTGCATTTTAGGTGTGCTGGATGTAACAGCTTTGGGTTTTTCAATCCAGATGCCTGTGGACCATTCATGGAAAGGAAAACTATGCCCAAATGGCTTAAGCATCTCAGGGTGGTGAGCAGTTGTAATGGAGACTACTGTGCTCAGAGCAAAAGCTCAAAGCAGCTTTCTCATAAATCCTGCTTTAAAGCATTGTGTACTAGTTTCTCACTAATATGTGGAACTGACTACCTATAAAATAAAATATGAAAGTGAGTCAGAATACAGAAGGGCTAAGCTACAGATTTATGAACTGTTGCATTTTCAACCCCAACAGAGACTTACATTTTCTTCTATTGTCTTAGAAAAGATGTTTTATTCCTAATTGGCTAAAGTGGGATTAGAAGCTGCCGTGGCCATACATTTTACAATGCCTTCTGTGAGTTTACAAAATGCAGATATTTTCATGCACATCATCAGTGGAAACTCAACTCATGCAGCTTCTCTGTGTTACAAACTAACAGAGAGCTAGAAAAATAGGAACACAAAGAGCTTCCACAGGGTTTTTTAGTTTTTGGGCAGTGGGCCGCTTGAGACGATCCCTGCTCCCACCCAGTCCAATGAAGACATTATGGTGACTTTTCAAGTTCCCAGAGCACCTTCCACTGGGGAATGTTTCATACAGTAATGAATGGAGGATCTGGCTTGTTCCATGGCAATAGGCATCATTACTCTCATTTTGGAGCCCAAAGTAGAGATGTGGAATAAATTGATCTAGAGCAAGAAAAGAGTCTTAGGCAAGGTTAGGAACAGAAGTGACAGAGATTGGCTCCTCATTATATCTTGTACACAATTTGTGGGTGTCCTTCCACGGGGAGATTATATCTGTACATGTCTTATTTCACACAGACTGTTGAGACAGTCTGACACCCATCAAAAAATCCCTGGTGTCTGCTCAAAAATTTTGGAGTAATTTACATCCATGGCGATAAAAGCTGTATGCTGTTTATTTAGCAGGGCTCTTTTAATGTGCTGTTTGTTGTTTTGATAGTCTATGTCTTCTTCATATTGTAATCATATTAAAGGAGCATTCTTTTCCTGGAATAAAGAGGTAATGATTCACAAGAGGCATAATTATTCCATGCAGTGCAGGCAGGATGCTGCAGAAAGAGGCATCTTCTTTATGCGTAAGAGGCTTTTATTACAAGTGTTCTACACAGTAATTAAATTCCTTTGAATGAGGAGGCTTGATTGGATTTTCTTTGGTTTATTGGGAGGAGTTTGAAAAGCAAGGTATTTAGCTCAATCGCTGCATAATTTTGGCATCTGTTGGAGGTTAGGGAGAAAGGTTCACAGTGTCTGATTCCCATTTCTCTTATGTGTTACGTTATCTGAACTCCCTTGAATTCAATTGAATTACACCCTATCTGTATTTGTATGAGAATCAAGCTCAGAAATTCCTAGCAGAAAGCAGCAGGACACCTGAATGCATGCTGTAAGGATCCAAATCATCTAAGGGAAAAAAGCCTTGCTGAAGGAAAGTTACTTGCTGCTGCAAAGGCAAATGCTGAAAAAAGGAAATTTCACATTTGCAGCTTTCCTTCGAATCTGATGCTTGCCTTATGGTGAGTCCAGCCTTGGCCCTGAATGGGACAAAATTTTAAAAGACAGAAGCAATAAAATAGAGCAATGTAACAAAAATCTGTGTTATGGCCTGACACGCAAGCCAAGATAATGGCATGGCACAACTCTTGAGTATTTGAGTTGTCGAAATAAATCATGTTCATTTCACATCAAACACTGATCACAGCTGCCAAGTAAAGTTTTTAGGTTTTTTCAAGGAAAAGAGTGAAAATGTAAATTAAAAAGAATACTCTGTTATACAGAGCCCAAACATCTATTAGCAAGGAGTTTGTGTCTTATGGCATAAATTCTTGTTACTCAATAAGGCTGCACAATCCATCAGGAGGAGAGTGTTGCTCTGGCCAGGAAATTGATGTGTGACACCATGGGGGAAATTTCACCCTGCTCAGATGCCTCTGGATGGAGAGTACACATGATGAGGAAAGTGGCCTTTTCAACAGCTCAGAAAAATGTTATGGGGCAATGGAAGGCACTTACCTAATCTAGGGGCTCCCTGCCTGCCAGGAGTTAACCCCCAGTGGGAGTGGGAATCTCCAAAGTGAAGGATGCTAGCAGGGTTCTGTGAAGGTTGGGATGTCATAGAGATTTCCAAGGGCTCTGCTTCTGTCCCAGTGGTGACACTGGGGCTGGGTGACAGGAGGGCTGGTTTTGCAGGGATAATGGCAGTGGGAAAAAGGAGGTTCTTCAAAAGACAAACAGGACAGATTTGGATGTGAGGAGACTGGAGGAAGAAGACAGTGACATAGGCATGGAAGTGTCAGTCCAGACAGCTACAAACCTGAGCCTAATCTGGGGGGAAATAACAAAAAAAATCTGTATACAGCACACCTGGAGCTAGACCTGCCTCATGCCTGTGCATGAGATCCCCAAGCACAGGGGAGTGTAAGTCTGCAGTGTAAGTCTTGAAGTGTAAAATTTGGTTTATTGCCAGGAATCTGAAAAGCAAAGTATTTAGCTCCTACAAAGTGTGAAAATTGCAATGGAGAGGACAGGAACCGTAGGGATGGTTTGCACTTGTCTGTGATGTTGGCACGTTTGAACCTGAGTCAGGTCCAAGTGACTCACACATAACACATAACTGTCCATGATAAACCTTGGTGTGCTCATCAGTCATCAAGCCTGTATCCTTGCAGGACACCGGGCCTGATGGATGTCTGCAGCTGAGGGTACTTCTGATTAATTTTGGTAATTGCAGCCAGAATGCTTTGGTTTATTACCTTCACTCCATCCTACTGGCTGCCAGGCCTTATGAACTCATCAAACTGCCTGTCCTATTGGCCCCCTCTGCCTCCTTCCTTTCAGTCTCCTAGTCTTGGTGTATTTGAGGAGCACCATGGGTCCAATCACACCTGGGCCGAGTGGCCCAGGACTTTACGGAAAACAATATTGTAAGCTGACATGGATGACTCATATCAAGCCATGGTTTCCCTCTTGTGACTTTACTGACTTTGAATGGTTGGGTTTCCCTTCACTGTTTATTAATTCTCAGCGAGGATCTCTGCTGGGGCCAGCTGTCTGTACAGAAAATTGGAAACAGTGTTACACTTTGTGAACAAAAAAATAGGAATTTTGGCCAAAATTTTTTTAAGGGTTGATTAAAAAAGTTTCTGTTTTACTGATGTTTATTTTGTGTCTGGGCTTCCTGAGCAGAGACAGTTATACCTGAGGACTATCTGGCTGGTGCTCCAAACAGGAAGCAGTACAGTGTGGATCCTGCCGATGCTGCCTTGGGTTCCATGGGCTCCATGTACACCGTGCGTCCCAGTCCTGCAGATGGACACTCTGCTGGAGGCTCCTCTCCCTCCCGTGGCCATCATCCTGCCCAGATGTCTTCAGGGGGGTCCTCATCTACTGGCCTGCGGCATCAGACCTCCAGCCCAACAAGGAATGGGGCCTATCCTGAAGGAAACAGAAGTGGTAATGTAACATCTTCCATTTCACAATGTGTGCTGCTGTACTGGTGCTGTGCTGGAGTCTTAGCTCATTCCCAGACTCCCAAGAAAATTAATAAGGTGGTTCTGAGATGGAATCCATCCAGACCACTCTTGCTTCCATTTAGAACGGGAAATAATAACCTGTGTCCTCACAAAATCAATCTGTTCACCATTAAGTAAAAAGGTGAAGGTTTTCTAATGCTGCTGTTATGTAAACATATGTATTACATATAATTGTGTGACAATCACACCTGTTATTATCAGCTCAGACATATAGACATTAATATATAAGGCATTCCTCCCAAGATTTATACTGCCTACAGGCAGGTACCTGTTATTTGTTTGACATCAACTGTGTACAAGACGTGATGCAGAGCAAACCCAAATATTAGTGCCTACCTCAAAAAATTTTAGCCAAAGCTTTTGCTTCCTAGCTGTGTGCCCATCCTGTCCCTTTAATTACACAAAACATATGTTTTTAAAAATCATTCAGCTCACTGCTCAAGGCTCTTGTATTCTTCAGGAAGCAAAGAAATTTATCTGCAAATTCAAGACATGCCATGGGAACCACTGCATTCAATGATTTTTTTCCCTTTCTTTGTATTTTTGTTCAGTTACCATTTGCTGGGTCAGTTGCTCTACTCATCCACAACAATTCCTACTGGCCATGATTTTTTCCTCTAGGAATTACCCAAGTTCATCAGAAGGGTTAGCTATTTCACTGAAGTGCAGTTAACTTTGTTTGCATTTTCCAAATCCTCAGTCAACAGGTCTTTATCAGTAGTGATGCCAACAGTGTCTTCACCCCTTACTAATTATACAAACTTCGTGTCTGCATTTTTCATTCTGATGATAGATCTAACAAAGGAGTTGAATGTCTCAGCCATTTTAAAGTCATTAATTTTTTCCCTTCCTCATTTATTAATGGAATCTACTGCCACTCTAGTACTATTTTTTTTTAATCTTGATATATTTGCAGAAGATTACTGGTTCCCCTAGCTCCTTTGTCTGCCATTAGCTCATTACACTGTCTTTTGCCCTTGCATTTCCCTTGGAAACTTCAATTGATTCCGCATATTCTTGCTTGGAAACCATTCCAGAGCTTTCCTGTATCCTTTGCTTAATCTTTCCTTAATTCCTTCACATTCCTCACCTCCCCAACACTGGTATTATTTCTTGTTTCTGAACTTTCACTATTTAATATTTCAGAACTTTGTTCTTCCAAAATATGTATTACAAGTATTTATGCTTGTAATTTTTTTATCTATGCTTGTAATTTATTTATCTAACTTTGCCTTCTTAGATATTCCACACCTCCCACTCCAAAACTATCACTGAATTTGCTATTATTTTCACACACCTGCTTCTCTGGTTTAGCCCTGTGTTACCCTACTGTAGATGAGTATTCAGTTCTCATAATTGTCTCACTCTTTAGTTAGAGTCAACTTTACTCAAAGCAAAGTGGATAGTACAGAAATACACTGCGAACAACTTGTAGAAATTTGTCACTACAAACTGGTGGCCTCAGTTACAAAGAAAAGGAAATGAAAACCCATTTTCTTGCAGATCTTGCTCAGTGTGTCTCAGGCTGCCATAATCAGGTGCTGGAAAGACAAGAGGCTCACTGTGGCAGAGGATTCATTTACCTCCCTCCCACCACTTCCTTAGAGCCTCTAAGCAGAACTGGGACCATTTCACCAAGCTTTATAGTTGGCTGCTCTGAGGACCCAAGACTTAACAATGTCGTTAACTTACTTGCCTTAAAACTCCTGATCATTCTTCTTGGGATCAGTCATTGTCTCTTTGTAGCACAGAGGAGTCAAGGCAGCTCAGAGCAAAGGTTTGTCTAGCTACCATCTTGTCTCCAGCATGAAACAGCAGCATGCCCCAAGGAAAGGGATAAATGCAGAGGTGGTAGAGCATCCCCACTACTCTCTCTGCCTTCACAAATTTGTGGCTGAAAGACATCCTCAATCAGAGGTGGTAGATTCATACTTAGTAACCCTGCACAGATTTTTCTTATTTGAATCACTCGGTGGATTACTGAATACTTTGTGCATTTTCAGAATATACAAAACTTCCTGCACAAGAATGTGTTGTGTGCAGAAAACCCTTGGTATCAGCAGACAGAAACTATGTTCAATGGACTGAAGCTTAAAATCAGAGCTTCTTAAGCTTGTTCAGCTGCATTGTTTTCCCTTTTTTGTTTTTGACTTTGAATGTCACTGTTTCCCTGTCTTGGCCAATGTTTTGTGAAACCTCCATGTAGTCCCGAGCAGGAAGCTAAGCTTCAGGAGACACCTCCATCTCTCTTTTCATGACTTCCCACAAAATCCACAGTCTTTACAAAATGAAAGGCTGAAATACAGCTCATGTTTTTCTCCAGAACTGAACCAACAAAAAAGTCATTGAGTGGTCATGCAATAGGTTTTACAGATTCCTGAATTTTTCTGGCTTAAAACCATTAAAAACACTTTGAGGAGCAAAGAGGGAGATATTGCTTTAGAACCAGGCATGAGTGCCTCTGAAGCTGTCACAAGTCACTTGAAACTGCTACATATAATACTTGGGGTTAACAGAACTCATCTCAAAACAGCTTAGTATTTTTTATGGGGCAATCATTTGACACTTGCATAGCCTAGTTCCTCTGAGGTCTCTGGGTCATTTGGCCAGCTCAACAGTAAAGGCTTCCTAAAACAGAAATTAAAGTGGTTATGGATTCATTGATATTGTTGGGTGTTTCCTAATTTTTAGGCATTTATTAGTCCTGGTATCACCTGTAGTAGATTAGGGTCTCCCAGAGAGGCACGTGCAAACCCCCACAATGTTTGGTGCCAAGGCCCCTATAGCAATCCCCTGTGCTCCCCCAGTGCATGGCAGACAGACAGCCAGTGCATGTTTGTGCCACCACCATCCATCACACTTTCTCTAAGCCTCTCTGCTGCTTTCTGGAGACTCCAGCAGTCTCCCACAGTCCACAGCACAAGCTGGGTGCCTTTGCCTGAGGCAAAGGAGAGACATTTGCTCTCAGCATGGCCCGGCAGTTTTCTGTGGCTGTGGTGGACAATACAGTGACATCCATGAAGTCAAGGTGCCCACACGTTCATTACAATATCACTTCAAGTGTGAAGACACTGTGTTGTTTGCAGTCACAGCCTGGTTTCATCTCTTACACTATTTCCCATAGTGTCAGCTCTGTAACACTGGCATTCTCACCCAAGTCCTACAAAGCATTACCCACTCCTCCTTAAAATTAGAGATTCTAGTATTTCACAGAAAGAAATCATATTTTTCACCCACCACATCGCTTCCACTTCTACTGGCAAACCCAGACGTTAAAAATACACATTTCTGCAATTGCCCTAGTGCAGCCACACTGGAGTTTTAACACCATCTTCACAAATTCTCTCTTGCAAAGGTCTTTGGAATCTGTGCATGTGTTTTTCTTCTTTCTAGGCATAATTTATATGTTGCTGAATCATAAGTAAGCAAAGATGAGTAAGTGGTGTATGTCAGTCCTTATCCTCTTCTTATCCTCTTCAGTTTGTATACTTATGAGGTAGAGATGGGCTCATTAAAAGGAGGAAGAATTTATCTCTGAAACCTCAAACAAATCCTGTTTATTTGGATAGTTTTGAAAAATAGCTTGCCTTATTTATCATGGTGGGCAAATACCATGGAAAAAGCCATAATCATAAAACATATCTCAGTGCATAGCAGAACATGTCTTTCAAGCAGAATGGATGAGATTAAACCTCAAAGCTCTCATTAATGCGATCGGAAGCTTGATGCCTAATTCTCCCTGATTATGCTAAAAAATTCTGAAAAAAAAAAAGTTAAAAAAATCTCATTTCAAAAAGCCAGTTGGGGCAGCAAACAGATAAACATGCACTTTCCTGTCATCATTTGCCAAAATGAAGCTTTTAAATTAGGGAAGGAATAGTCAAGGACATCATAAACCTTTCCAAGCCTGCTTTACATAATAGACAAAGCCTTTATCCCAAGTATGAAGAATTGTGTGTTCAACCACAATATAATAACCCTAACCTTGCCCTGTAGCTTGTTATATTTATGGAGATTTTATTATCCAGTATTAGCAGTTAATTATTATCACCTGAGGGTCTTTGTTGAAGAGGCAGTCCTGCTTATTAGTACACATATTTTCTGAAAACATTTGGGGGCATGGGGGTTGAAATTTCTCTTTTTCCAGAATAACGCTGCAAGCAGCTCATGGGGGACAGATCCACCACCTGCCCAAGGCAAAGGAGCTGCTGAGGCATTGTGAGTCTCAGCACTGTATTCAGCAAATACAGCCTGCCTGCTGATTTTTGAGGACATTTCAGCCTGAAAGTTTCAGTGCTTCCAGTGAGCCGCCTTTGTGTTTCCCCTGCAAAGGAAAAAGCAAGAAAAGTCCGGATAAATATTTGATGTCCGCGGCCACGTCTCATGCAGCTAGCGCTGGTCTGCACCTGCAGCGGGCAGAGGAGCACCTGTGATGCTGCACACTGCATGCCGTGCCGCCAGTGGGTTGCACACTGCATGCCGTGCCGCCAGTGGGTTGCACACTGCATGCCGTGCTGTCAGCGGGTTACATACTGCATGCTGTGCCGCCAGTGGGTTGCACACTGCATGCCGTGCTGTCAGGGGGTTGCACACTGCATGCCGTGCTGTCAGGGGGTTACACACTGCATGCCGTGCTGTCAGGGGGTTGCACACTGCATGCTGTGCCACCAGCGGGTTGCACACTGCATGCCGTGC